>OY735233.1:1964306-2024306 GCA_963457665.1 Thysanoteuthis rhombus
AACATGAAGTATAGGGAACAAAAAAATCCTCCAATTTTTTCGTCTGTCCGAACAAAAATTCAAAACGAGGAACGGGTTCTGATCTGGTTCCTCTTTTATTCACTGCATCGATTAATACTTCATCTGCTACTACGTTAGGGGCCATTCTCTCTGTTTTCCGGCTCAAGTCACACCCGATTCCACCAAGCGAAAACACTACAGATTAACTGACCGACAGGCACAATTCCCTAAATTTATTAACTTTGACCTCTTTGCTCTGACCGTTTTCCCATTTTAACAATCCTGCTTCAGAGAACTCCTAATGTGTGGCCATTTGGCAGACTAAGAAGCTCAATAGTATAATAGCAGCGCAGACCACGACTACAGTAGAACAATCAGTCTTCTGCGGGTGTCTCAATCTACAGCATTATGCCAAACTAAACCAACCTTTATAAATCTCGAAGCAGACAATGGCCAGGGTGGATGTCAAACTGCTATAACTGAGATAAGATCAATATACACAGATCTTTTCGGACTGCTGTCCTCATATTGCTCCTTCTATTCAAGACAACGTACCCTATGGTCTTCTTCGGGTGAGTGCTGTAAATGGGGTGGGTATTGAATGTTGGGGTGACGGACCCCTTCGAAGCGTGGAGGCAAAATTACCATATTCTGTTGTTTATTTTCGAATGGGAGAGTTCCCAAGGTTATTATCATTCGAATATTGTCACGTTCTACAGTTCATTTTCGGTTGGGTACAACTGCCAAAACGTCAAGCTCAAAAGATAATACCAAGATGAGGACAACAGTCCGGAAAAATATATGTAAATCGATGATCTCTTTTCTATAAAAAAAATCAGACCCGGTCATAATAGCAGATGGTATCATGAACCGAAGTTACGTATGGATCAGGGTCAGGATATAATATCCACCCATGTGGACACCTACGTGTTAAGGATTGCAGTAAAACAAACTAAACACGGGTTTGGTTTACTCAGCAAATTGGGCCCCTACACAAAAAACAACATTTGGGGCTGGGAAGGGGATAATTATCTTCTAAATATAAGGAGTAAATAGTTAATTTATTCAGCTCAATTGCTCAACTAGTGCAGCCTGTATACGTGACGCATCCAAGCCAGTCACCCAACCCGACATTTCTAAAACTGAAAAAAAACCATGTTGACAGGTTTAATGTCAGTTTGGGTGGGCAGGTTCCTATATCTTTGAACGTATCTTATTGTTACTCTAGGTATGTCGTAAAAAATCACTGCAGATACGTTTCTGATATCATGAAATGCATCTGGGATGAGTAATCTGAAACCAATCGTTTTTCTGCCTATATTGAAGCATTCAAACATTTTACTGAATCGAATCAACAGACATCATGAGAAAGACGAGACGCTCTGAAGTCAAGTTGCCCAACATACATCCAATGAAATGTATTCGAGACATTTTGTTTTTAAATTCAAAACTCTGTAAACTATTGTAACACTCTTCATATATAAAAACTTTAAAAGAAATTTCTGTATCAAAATTAGAATTATTATTATCATTAAATTTGTTCAGTTAGGAAAAGTATTTATACCATTGCAACCTATTGATACCATTAAAACTCAATCATGCCGTTGATTCGCTAAATAGATACATAATTAATATTCTTAATGAGCTCTTCAATCTGTATCCTGATCTCATCCTGGATTAAATGAAGTGGCATCTATGACCAGGGCTATGAGATTCTCGAAAAACAAGCCTAGATACATCTGGATTGAAACTATGCAACCACTTTAGTATAAACTTACACTGCAAACTGAACTCTCCACTTAAAAACCTATTAGAGGGAGGATTAAAAAAAACAAAATCCATTTTTCCTTGGCATAATAAGGAGTAAATGCTTGAATTTTCTGCTCTCTAAATCCATTGATGCAGCCTGAACGTGTGATGTATACATATTCAGGCAGACAGCCAGATCAACCTGAAAACTGCAGAAACTTATGTTGGTGGCAATGGTTTCTAATTATTCATGAAAAAACTTTATTGTCGTATTTTAGTGTTTTTTTGGTCCCTATTTGCGCCATTCTGAAGCGCTGTTTCACAAGAGCAACTTGTAGGAAGCCTCCCACGAGGCAGTGAAAGCATTCGCCAAATATCAATCTGTTGATTAATTTTGCTCAGTATGTCACGATGAGTGTGAAACAAATACTGATGAATGTTCTTCATGTCAATAATATTTAAACATTGTGTCGATACTTTTTATGTAAAACCATTTTTTTCAATTTCGATAACAGTGTTAAGATTCAGCTTTATTCATTATCTACGAATTTTCTGAGCTGAATTTAGTCTTGCTCAATTCTACCAATAGGGGGCACCCATTGAGGATCGAATTCTTTTCAGCAGCCATAGCTCCCTGAGTTAGTTTTCCATTTGAAGCCGTTCCTAAAAACTGTCACCAAAACTGGCTATAGGTTTTTCAGTTTTTAAGTTAGTCTGGCTGGCTGGCAATACATGTATGTATGTATCACGTGTACAGGTTTTGCTGATTGAGATAGAGAACTGCAAATTTAAACATTGTTTCCTCACTAGTCTAGCGAAAATGTTTTTGTTTTCCGCACCTCCCAAGTTTTTAGAGTGGGGTTAAATCTGCAATTTGAATTCATGCTAAATCGATCCCTAACTTTGTGTTCAACAGCATTTATGCTCGTTTTTTTTAGTAAAGGGCGAGAGAAGTAACTTTTCATTGATCACCAGTTTTTCCAATACTTTAATTGATCACCCCAACACGATATGCTACCAAAAACGTTGGTATCATGACGGTTCGTTTTGAGTGACAAACCATACCTATTTATCTGTTATAATCAATTCAGTCTGGCGTGGGTTAACAAGTAAGGATCAAACTCACTACAGCAGAAATGGTTTGCTTGACCAGCTTACTTAATATTTACTGAGATAATCTTTGTCTTGTCCATGGTCACAAGCATGTGAGCCCTGTACGGATCCTGTTTAGTAGTTAGTAAATATTTAGTAAGTTAGAGTGATCTGCTTGGTTGCAAGTCTAAATTCATTCTGACACAAATATGGAAAACCAATTCTGTGAAATCTCGTTGGATGCATCGGTTCTTAAAAAATCCTCAAAGTTAACTGACATCGAGCTGGGTCATAACAAAGATGGGTGATATACCATGTGTCGTGTGCAGCATCAATATCGTTTTGCAGCCGTCTCAGCCTATGCTTTGCTGCTGATGAAAGGAAAGTCTTGCTAGGACTGGACTGTGCTGCCAGTCCCTTTCTCAATCCCACACTGTTCCATAGAGGATACATAGACGACAGCTTCTCCAAGAGACGCGATTCTAATATCGAATGACAGCCATCATCGTTAACCGTTGCGTTTCCATATACCGGCTGTATCTCTCTAACCCGGTTCTCTGTGGTCACACAACCTCCATGGCCCAGCATGAATCTGTCATACTCATTATCAGCCTTTTAGCATAAAAAGTTAGACAGAGACCTTTCCCATGATTTGCCAGTCTTTTCTATCATGGGCGTCGTATTTTCTGAATTTTTCAGACTCATCACACTATCTTACTTTCTGTCGACCACAATTTCGTACATTATTTTTGTGATCCACGTCGTTAGTCGTGAAATCCCATAGTTGTCTTATATTCTTGTAACATGACCAGCTCATTGCCATTTGAGTTTTTTTAATGGTTTTTAATAATATTTCGGACTCCTGTCTTTTCTTTAATATATTGTAGAGTCTTGTGATCTTTCGATGTGATGATGAGCATATTAGAGTTCTTCAATTCGTTTTCAAACACCGGTTAGAATCGTAATTAGGTGGTGTACAAACCAACACGTTAAATTGAATGTATAAAAACTCAACTGCAGTTTGAAAGAGAATCAAATGATTTTAATTACATGCTAAAACAAATGTCAATAGTTATGGAAATGATCATTATTTATCTTAGCATAAAATTAAACATGTATCTGGTAATTTTTCTGAATCTTGTAATCTTATAACCTTACAACGTTAGAAAACAGACATACTGTTTATTTATCATAACACTATTTATATTATATAAACTATACTAGAAATAAATGGTTTTATTTTTGACACTATTAGAAAATACAGTTTTCCGCTATTTTCTATGGTCTGGCAATGACCAAGTTGCAGTTTTAAAGAGAGAGAATTACGATAAAATAAGATTAGATAAGTAAATCAATAAATCTAAGAAGCTTGGCTGTTGCAGGCTGAAACTCCATCTTTTCGTCTACCCCGGCTAGAGATGATTGATGCAGCTTTCGTATCGTATATATAATAAATAATTTCGTAAATATGTTTGTCAGTCACGCCCAGTCGTTTGATCATTTAATCACGGCAAGGAAATGTTGATTTTATAAATGTATTTATTAGAATGAAATAAGCCCTTCCGTATTCGTAACATAAATTTTTGTTAATTAATAATTTAGTTCGTAAGAGAGCCGCCTACTAATTGATTGGTCGTGATTCCAAATTATGCAAGGAGAATGATGAGACAGATGAACAGTAAATTTGGTGAAGATCGTTCTTGTTATGGTTGAGAAAACAAACTTGACTCCAAACTTGGACTGAAGTTTGACGATAGAAAAACTAATAAATGTAAAAGAAAGACATTACAGATAGCCGGGGCGATTTTGGCGACGAATATAAATCGACTGTAAAATGTTTTGATCGATTTTCTCCCGACACTATCTGCAGCAGAAAAATGATAAGGCATATCGCTTTGTAAACAAACACTTCCATGAACCTGAGTCGACTGTCCTTCATTTCCATATCCGGTGTCCTATAATAGACAGCTTTTGTCTTGGCAGCACCCAACACAGAACTGGAGTGTCAGAGGAAAACAGTCAGATTACGTAAGATCGGCTGTTTAGAGACTGCTCGTATTACAAGTCAAAGGCACCCACTGTTGTTTATCTAATGGGAATGTGTTCGGAGATAAGATACATAGATTTAGAGGACAATCTTCGATAACTTCTTTGTCATTGATAGACTGTAACATCATGCAAAAAATAGTGATGCTCCCATGCACACACATACGTATATATATATATATATGATTAATGCTTCTCTTTTCAGGGTTGAGCACTCTTTAGGTGAGGTAACTCATCCATTGTAAGCTTATGCAATGCTCTTCCATAGGAATAGAGCACTCTGGTGGATGAGGAGTTTCTGCGTAAAATGGATATATCGCTTAAATTCAGCCTTACTGACCACCCAGTTCCGTAGTCCAGAGGTAGGATATCGGCCTCCGGGTCCGATGTGAAGGTTTGAATTCTGCTTCGCGGTACTCGATGGGATAAAGTCTGAAGAGATGTAATACATCGAAACAGCTGTCTCTGGATGACACAATAATATTTATACATATATATATATATATGGCGTAAACACAGATTTCAAAATTTGAAAAGGGAACCTCAGATGAAAAATCTTATATAAAAAGTATAATGAAATATGGATATTGATAATTCTTCAATTCCATATATATATATATATATATATATATATATATATATATATATATATATATATATATATGTGTGTGTGTGTGTGTGTATTAGAAAATTCAAAATGTGTGTATAAACACGAGTATATTTTTTCCAATTCACTACAGTTCATACATTCTGAGGATTTCCAAATGAATTAAGTGAAACAGATTGTAGAATTTGTGCCATTGAAAAAAATCTTTACTCTCTACTAATTGTATTGAGCCCTATTTAATACACATACACTAGCTTTTATATTCATTACCGTTCACTATATATATATATATATATATATATATATATATATATATATATATATATGCATATATATATATATATATATATATATATATATATATATATATATATATATATATATATATAATAATCTTATGTCAGTCTGACTCAAAGCCACTGTTTGTGCATCAGAAAGAGAATCGAATTCACTCCAGTGTTGGTTGCATCAGTCCTTATAAGACTCTCTAAGTTGAACGACGTCAAGCTTTATCATTACAAAGTAATGGCCTGCTGGGTTTACCCTTTCATCTGTTTTCTAAGCTTACAGGATTTTCTTTTCAACTTCAAAAAGTATAATTTCTATCTCAAGGAGGCCTGTTCCCCACATCTCCATTGCATCAAAGTTGGAAGGGTCAGGGATATAACCAGATGCCTGATGTATGCAAAAGATAAAGTTTTTGGAGCTAGACAATGTTTCCCTCTTTGGTGCGTGTGCATGGTTTTTTTCATATAAAATAAAGGGTATTATGCTACATTCTGTCAAACTTAGATGACGTATAATACCTACTAAGCTTATTCTGGGACAAAGACACTACCATAGAGTATCAAGAGTGTGGAACTCCCAACAGTAGCACTGCTCTGCTGACGAGCTTTCTAACCGTTACTCCATGAAGAGACGCTATGGAAGATCAGTCTGACACAGGGTCACAATAGCGGAGTACCCACAAAGGATCAAGCTCAGTAGTTGAGCAATAGATTAGCAAATAAAAACAATTTCTTCCTTTGTCATAGTCATATGTCCACACTATATAACATTGCAAAAGTTCATGACTATCCTCATGATATCTCCAATTATCTCAATGAATTCCAACGAAATGTTGTTGAGGGATAGGCAACTGGTTACAGGATAAGCGATTAAATTTTGAGGCAAGGCCATGCAAAATTACTTTTTAAAAAAATATCCTTTTACGTAACCGGATGAAACTGTATGCAATTTTGTTTGCTTATTCCTGGTTTGCAAGGACCAGGGGAAGATGATCTGTCTGGAAGGTGGAAGTACAGCCCAATCTGTCTTATTTAGACTTCATGCACTTTGGACCAAAGGAGCCCTAAGTTGACGATTTTTTTTGTTTTCTCCTTCCCCTCGACTGTACGGGTCATTTTTCGAGAAGTGTCCACTATGAGATACTTTTGAATTGGTCTGTTGGATTGATACGGCCAGGTTGGTCATCTTTATCTCCATCCTCTCATCTTCTTCCTCGTCCTACTGCATTCAGAACCCCTTTGATATATGGACGTAAGAATGGTGGACACATCATTGAACTTACAGTTTTAAATGAAGATCACCATAGTAGTGTTGGCCTGTGAGAGTTTTAATCCAACTGACTCAGCCTAATATAAAATCTTCACCATTTTGGGTCTGGGAATGCTAGAAAAACATTCTACTTTATTGATATATTATCCAAAGATTAATAGTAATTACTTCTTAGTTTTACGTCATTTTAGTTTACATAAAAAGAATTATGGGACTCACTACTTTGTGGAAGCGTCCATCATTTTCCCGAAGGTATTATATGCATGGGCGTCTGCTGCCATTTTTTCCAGGGAAGGTGGCGCATATCTTTTCAGTTGGATGGACAAAAGGGTATATTTTGAATATACTTTACTGGTGAGAGTGAAGAATAATGCAATATTTTTATATGGGTACATTGAGTTGGGGTTACATAAAACGATTGTACAGCGCCATAATCGTTTATTGATTATAAGATTCCAAACTTGAAACCCCCTGCATTCAAGGACCCCCTTCATCCTAGGTGACCCTACCCCGCCAAGTGGACGCCCATAATTGTATGTCAAATTCCTGACTCACTTTTTGGTGAAAAAAAAACCCATAGTGGGTGAAGAATAGCGACTGATTTCTATTTGTGCAGATCTTTTTTGCAGTAATCTGGACATTTTTCAGGTGAATGGCCAGCTTACTGAAACTGAAGCTATCATGTTCAATTTATGTAGCGTGAAGAAGATAGTGATGTATTTGAAATCTCTTGGAAAAAGTCTAGCTAAAGAGCTTTCACTTCTCTTCAGTGGATTACGTAATTCTTTGAATACCAAACGGCTTTGTGCAGAAATATGATCTTACTCAATTCGCAAGATCGAAAACAGCATGGACAGTTCGACTAAAAATCAACAGGAAGACCAGAAACTACATGGACTGTCTGATTAGATCAACAAAAAGACCACAAACAACATGATTCGCTCAAATAAAGGAAGAGGTCAAAAAGATAGACCTAGAAAAAAAGACCCTGGCCCAGAAACATTAACCAATTAACCACTAATTTTGGAGAGAGTCGGTTGCGCGTACAATAGCTGTCTAACCGAAAAGCGTTTGCGATAACAACGAATAAGAAGCAAGAGTGCTTTAGATTTGGCAGATGAGACTCAATCCAATTGTTTTATCCATTGTTTCGTAAGGAACAACAAAAGATCTTGCCTGCGGGAGGATACAATGCTACTTTTTTAGAAACCTTCAACCAAAACTTTCAACAGTTTTTGCAGTTTAATGTTGGTCTGGCTTACTGGATACATATGTATGTATATGTAGCGCGTACAGGCCTCATCGATTGAGATAGATGGCCGAAAGTTTGAGCAACCACTTCTTATGTCTAGAAGAACTTTTTAAAAAAATTTCGCCCACATGGGTATTTAGTTGAGGGTTCAATTTGCAATGCAAGTTTATGCTAAATTGGTATCTTAGTGTCCATCAACATTCACACTTGACATTTGAAAATTCAGTATCTTTTAATGATCTCTGTCCGCCGCCAAAAAGGCGAAAGAGGTAACTCATTCATTGATGATCTCTTTTTCCAATATTTCAATGGATCACTTCTAGCGCAGCATATTGTCAAAGGACGTTGGACTGAAATAGAGAAAAAGAGTGGATTTGTTTCAGTTAAAGAGTCTATAATTTTACTGCGTGGGTAAGGGTATTTTTATCTGCAAATCTTTGCCCTGAGTGGAAGAGTCAAGTGTCACTAACAGTGAACCAAGAAAATCACAATTCATTATTAGAGACTTGTTTAAAAATGATGGCATAAATGAAATATACAGAAAAATATTCTATAAACGTGCATAATAGATATTTGTATTGCAGTGAATTTGGGGGGATAGTATTTTCTGTTGTCTTCCAACTGCTTTTTCATTTTAGTCTTTATTATATTTTCACTTTTTATTATATAATAAAATAGTATTTTTTAAATTCTGCATTTCTATTACGTAATTGGAATTCGAATGAAATTTTATCCTCCTACGTAAATCGCATGAATGAAATTCTTTTTTACAACGCCAGTTGCGTCCCTTGGCGGGAGAGAAAGCAATGCTCATTGCTAATTATTTAGTGTGGATTTTATCACTTTGTACGAGCGTGGTAGGTTCATTATATTGTGGTAACAATAAAAGCAACACAATGAATACCCACTAAATGACTTATTGAAGATACATGCAATGTATGAAATATTGAATTCTCTGGTGTAAGCTTTGTGATAGAAAGAACAACTGAATTATTCGAAGGATAACAATAACTCTGTCAGAAAATCAGACTACAGTTTCCCATTTTACGCTAGGGAGATTATTCCATTGAATAGGGTTCTCTGAAAAAATTGTACCTATTTTTTCTGATTGTATTTCATTTTTCTTCCGCTTGGATTGTATTTATTCCTGATATAAACATTGCTTCTGTTCAGCAGGATAGCAAAAAGGCTCGATCATGCAAAATAATTGTCACGAGCGATTGGAAAATTGAAAAAAAAAATCACCCCGAACGCCCATCGAGGAGTGGGAGGTTATCATTTGATACAATAGCAGAATGCAACATAAGCTGAATGTTCTTGCATGGGAAATGCGTAAGATATGGAATTACGTTGTGTGGATACACCCTACGTAACATAATACTAGGTGTCATTTTTATGGTGAGTCTTTCAGAAAATGTTTTTCTCGGCCATTACTGTAGTCATTGGGGTATGCCACTAGTCTTACACCACCCAGGGTAATGGCAAGGTGCTGACTGAGACACAAGATCGTTAACTTATCAGTTAGGAACGTGTATATCCCTCCTAAAGGGTCACACATCTATAGATCGCATTTTATGATGGGCTTTCCAGTCATTGACCATTTCTCTTGACCGTGCTACAATCATTAGGATATACTAGTCTCACCTCTCTTGGTGAAATGAAAAGATGCTCATTGTGACACAAGGTCAGTAATTTAGGAGTTGAGTGTATATTGGATGTTGAATTTTTTATGGTAAGCCTTCCAGAAATGGCCGTCGTATGGGTCTGCCACTAAAACTACTCTTAATGTTATGGCAAGGTGTTGACTGGGGGTTGGATCCCGGTCGGTCACCATGCTTCAATTATTACTTGGCATCCAGCCACCCATGACCGGAAACTTGATTTACTCAGTGGACGACTGTGACTGAGGGAGTTGCACCCTCACTCGCTCGCCTGTCCCCACCCCCACCATACCTGATTTTGACTCTGCAACTTCATCTGCTCTCCTGTATATCTAATAGCCTTCTTACAGCATGTTCAGATTGGCTGACAGTCAGACAGGCGGACTTTTGGTGTTTTGCCAGTAAATCTCAGCAGATGAGGAGCTTCGTTTCGTTTCGTGACTTTGGGTTGAGATTTATCTGACTTGTAGCTAGTTTGCTCTCTCTCTCTCTCTCTCTCTCTCTCTCTCTCTCTCTCTCTCATTTACGCTTCCTTTCACGATCTTTTATTATGCAATTTTACTTCTTTAACTGCTCCTTCTACAAGTTTTCCTTCTCCTCTTTAGATATTTATAGGCTTTTCTCTCTCTTCTTTCTATTTTTCCCTACTTCAGGCTATTCCTCCTATTCCTCTCTCTATCCTCCTCTCATTCCCTCTTCTACATTTCTTTCCGCTTCTTCCCCTTCTACTCGTCTCTCTTCCTTCACTCTCTTTTTCTTGCATTCCCCATACCGTTCTCGAACTTCTTCTTCTTCTTCTTCTTCTTCTCCTACTTCTTCTTCTTCTTCTTCTTCTTCTTCTTCTTCTTCTTCTTCTTCTTCTTCTTCTTCTTCTTCTTCTTCTTCTTCTTCTTCTTTTGTTTTCCTCATTCTCTGCTTCATTTCTTTAGAAATATATTCGGTTGGATCTTCAAGGTCAACTGCAATATCCATGAAATATCAACACATAAAAAGAGAATATTAACTATTACTATTGAAAATTACGATGGGATTTTTACTGAGCATCGAAATGTCTAATCCATGGCCTCAGTCATGGATTAAAAGTAAAGATTGAACTTAGTATGCTAACAAATCGCTGAGGAAGTTATACAGTATAAAGAACAAATTCTGTTTAGTTCGTCACACCATGTTATTTTTGTAGGCCACAATTTCGCATATGATCTCACTGGGGATCTGTTTTGTGAGTCATGACGTTCAGCCATTGTCTGACATTCTTTCAACATAGTCAGCCCAGTAGCATTTGAGTTTTCTAATAGTATCTATGATATCTCTGAGTTCTGTTTCTTCCCTGATATACAGTATTTGTGATCTCTCCATGTGATTTCAAGCATGGTCCTCACACGTGCACTTTCCATATTTAAGCTTCATAGGTGACTATCGGGAGGATGTATTTGTAGTATACTTTTTTTTATATAGTAGTGTGATTTTATTGTTTTTGATTGTTTAGCTTGCTCTACTGAAAGACTTCCTACCTAATGATCCTTCGTGTGATTACTTTTCTATTGAGGATTTCATGAACATTTGTTGTCCTAGGTTAATATAACTGTCTATTTTACCTCTACGTTCACTATTTTGATCGCAGTGTCTTTGTCCTCAACATATTCATTGTACCTGACATTCATTTTACTGAAGCTCATGTGAAAAAAACCACTTTTTCTTTCTTCGTTCAGTTTGTCTAGAATTATTCTGAGATCATGAAGGTTAGACTATCACCAGACCACTCTATTAGAGTACTTAAGAGAATAACTCACTGCACTTGCAAATTAGAAGTTGAGGCTAACTCACTAACTATTGCACTGCAGTATTCTCCTATTCTAATTACTAATCGAGCAAAAAATTGATCCTGTAGTGCTTAACGATTATGACCTTGTGTCAGGTTTCGTAAGTAACCATATATTGGCTGCCACTTTAAGGAAAAACTTTAAAATGAGACGAGCGGTCAGTTCTAGATTTAAATTTGAAATGCTAACCAAGGCCTGAAATATCACCCTTAACCAACAATGCTTCTCGTATTAAAGCTTGAGGAAACATCAATTCTAGAATTACATGAAATAATACGATGCAGAAAACCAGAGAGAAATTGATGTCTATTATGACTGGCTTAGTATGGCACATGGTTGAAAGTGTGAGGCACCAAGTGAATAGCGTAATAACTGTCAGCGCGATAAAATTGCTAACTATTGCTTTACGACAAAGTGCACGATCGGTAATTGCAAAGCTAAGCATCATCTCCAGCAGCTATAACACCAGACTTTTAATGCTCGTTATAGATCTCACCCGAATTTGGTCATCTTATTTTTTGTGGCAACAATTTCGCACGTGATCTCTGAGGATCCACATTGTGGATGGCGATGTCTAGCGATTGTCTGACATTCCTGCAAGACGGTCTGCCGTTTGGGTTATTTGATGGATTCTATGATATTTCTAAGATGTTTACTCTCTAACCCACTGTGGAATCTTGTGATCTTTTCATGGGGTCTCAAGCATGATCCTTTCTTGTGGCACGTTGCATGGTTTGTAGTTCGGAAGCCAACTTCTTGGTTGGGTTCTCTGTTTTAGTCCATGAGGTGACTGTTGTGAGGACACATTGATTAAAGATGCTTCTATTAAAAATTAATGGTATCTTTAGTCAGGCACAGAGGCACAATTCTCTCTCCGACCCTCAGTAACTATTTTGCCTTAAAACCGTGGTTCATACATACAAAAAACGGTATCTACATAGCACTTGGTGAGGGTGAATTACCTTTGTATTCCCTCAATAACATCTTCCAATGTACATCGTTTTGGTGAAATGCATGCGGGTGGTGAACGTTGCCTGGCAGTTAATAGTGTGGAGGATGGAATCGCAAAGCTCTAGCTGTGACAGTTTGCGTTCACTTCACACTAATGCCCTCTAGGGAAAGCACGAACCCATCTCTTCTCCCTCCTCTCTGCCTATGGATAAATAGCAGGTCTTGGTTTGCAGTAAATGTAGGGGACGGTCAATTCTAATACAAAAGCAAAAAAAGTCGTGCTTGCGTATTGGTCGACTTGTTCACCTAGGAATTGGGTCTAAAAAATTTCGACCTATACACAAGTATATATGGTTTTAGCCGGAATAGAAAACAACCGAAATGAAGAAAAAAATAATCAAAAATACTCTTTCGGCTTCAAATCATCAAGCCCTCTCCTGTCATGGTGAAAAAAAGGTTATTTACACCCACATTATCTCGTCAAATAACCCAATAAAGCCTCTAGTAAAACGGTGAGAGAGTATCCTGGGAAGGGAGACAACTGCTGAGTCCATTATACATATCTGCATGAATCCAATGTTCTCGGGTAATACTATATATGCCAAATACTTGAAATCACGTAATATTTCAGTGCAGACGGGCCTAACATTCATACCTGCGATGATGTAAGATAGTATTACATTCTCTGGCTTCTTGCAATTTAGCCTAAATTGCCTAAGAGCTCGTGAAAGATTACTGCAGTTAAATTTAATTAAGAAAATGATTCCAGGTGTTGGTACTTGCAATTCATAGATAGTTTTCCCCTGCGGAAGTACTGTAGGATCTTTTTTTAGTGTCCCCATATTTACGTAGATTGCTCGTACTGCCTTGCACCTGGTCGATAAAAATAAACCATATACATCGTTATTAATAAGCAATTACTATCTAGCATAGATTTTTGCATCGTTTCTAGACAGGACAGACCCTTGAAATAAATCTCATATCTCAAGAACCCGGCATAAAAAATACAATATGTACATTAAACAGTACAACAGAGTGTTAAAAATGTAGATGTTATAATCTAAAAGTAAATAATAGTATTCCACTATGCACAGGGATATTTGCACATGATTGATCATTCTGGTGTATCGTCCATTGAAAGTTTCAGTTTCCTTGTAAATATTCATGAGCTTTGCTAACAATTCATAAAACTAATGTTTTTCATAAACTACATATACATATATAAAAGAGGGCGATACTTTTCATCCTTGCCAACCCTACCACTCCCTACCATTCCTGGCCACTTCTCAATACTGCTATTTCGCGAACATAAACACACCTTATACTATTCCCTGCCACGACTCAATACTACTAGATCTCAAACATAATCAAACTCCCTGCCAATCCCTGCCACTTCTTGATACTACTAAGTCTTAAATATAAATAAAGTCCCCTCTATTTCCTGCCAATCCTAAATACCGCTAGTTCTCCAACGGAAATAAACTCCCATCCATTTCTTGTTACACTTTTGATTAAGACTTCAGAACTTGTAGTACCTAAAAGTGTCAGGAATAGTTTTTGCATCGAAGTATTTCATTGAAATGAGTCAGAGATGGATTTTGCACCATAATATTTCATTAACATGACTAACAGGAATAATAAGTACTACCGTATAAAAGATATCAAAAATTAGAATTTTTCGTTCAAAAACTGAAATTCATAATTATTCATAAAAAAAAAATGACAGGCGTCGGTTTTTTTCCGTCTCAGTTAAAATTCTGGTGTTTATAGAGTTAGATTTCATCCAGACAGGAACTTGTTAAAAAAAAAAAAAATAAAGTGAAGCAAAATTCAGATGCTCTTTTTAACGATCATATATAACTTTGGCTGGATCTCTAAGAATTGCTCGTGGAATACCACGGTTCTGCGGAACTCCGGTTGAGAAAGACTTATCTAACACATGAATAGATGTATTTTCTTCTAGAAAAGACAGGTCCGTTTAGTTACTCTATAGAAATCATCTTGCGACTCATATCGTTCGGAAGTATATCGAGTTAGGGTTGACTGGTTAAAGAAAATTGGTAAGGGGTGATCAATAAATAAGTTACTTTTCTAGCATTTTGTTGGGTCGTGATCAATAAAAAAAATTCGAATTCTCAAAAAATAAGTATGAAAATTGCCGGATAAACTAAGGAACCAGTTTCACATGAACTTCCGCTGTGAATTGACCCCCCCCCCAACATGCACACACACACACACACACAATAAACATATTTTTGAGTGTAATTCCCCCCCCCCAAAAAAAAAACGAACATAGAAATGATGATAGACCTGACAAGGAGTGAACATTTCCATTTTTTCACATTTTCAGCCCTCTAGCCAGCCTTCTTGCCAGCCTTCTAGCCACACAAACTTAAAAACTTGAGTAGCCCATGGTAATGTTGACAATTTTGTTGACGGTCTCTAATCATAAAAAAAAAAACGACGGACGTAGGTCTTTTGCGTTTTAGTTAAAACTCGGATGCTTCTCGTGTCAAATGTCCTCAGGCCAGGAACCAGCACTCGTTATAAAAAACACTCAAATGAAGCAAAGGTCAGGTTCTTTTCACTTTCATATTACATTTTGGTTTAATCTCTAAAAACTGCTCGAGGAATCCTGAAGTTCGGCGGAACTCCAGTTGAGGAAGTCTGATCTTATCTCTGAATAGATTTAGTTTCTCTTTAAAAACATGAAACAAGAACCATAAATTCAATGATGTGTCTATCATTCGGAATTGTACTTGCAGGAGGGAAAAGGAGAAGAAGAAAGGATGGTTTACACGAACTTCTGGACCAAGTTCCATTTCAATCCAGCATGCTACGGCTGGTAAAATTTATTTTTTAATCTATTGGGAAACGAACAACCGATTGAAAAATGTCTTATAACGGAAAACGCTTCTCAAACCAAATAGTGTTCTATAAACTTGGTCATTGGTAGTGAAGTTATTTAGAAAGACGATACAACAACATAAAGAATACATACACAAAAACAAAAGAAATATACAGCTATTCCTCGATTATCGTCGTGGTTAGGTTCCTGAAAACTAAGACTTCAACTGAAACAGCTTTAAATAAAACCAATTTTACCACAGACAATAATATGTATATTTAGAGACAGTTATATTGATATGGGTTATTTATTTCATTGCAGTGTAGGATTTTGCTATTCACTTATGTCTAATCTCTATAAAATCTGAAAACAAAATCCATTTCTCCATGCAGTATTATTCCAAAATTTCAACTCCTTAATTCATCGTCCATTTGAAAGGGATTTGCAAGCTTTAACAAATCATGCTGAGATGAATTACGCTTCAAAAGTAGGAGTGAATTTGTCATCATTTTAGTGTATATGACTACCACATTGTTATCGCACATGACGTCATAGATTTTTGATCTGGTCATTGACATCCGTCATTGTTGTTACAAGCAGAAATAGTGTCAAAACAAAATACTAACGGTTTAGAAGAAGGGAGAAAAAAAAATTGTTGAACCTAAGATTTGATACGGTCCAGCTGGATACCTTGAACTACTGAATCACAGGAACATAACTGAAAAGAAAAAAGGGAATAAACTATTCAGCCTAATGGTTGATCCGCCTGTGAACTTGAAAAAAATGTATTGCCTCCCAAGATCCACAAGTGTCCAGTTGAACGCCTTAAACCACTGAGCCACGGAAACATTAATAAAAAAATTGATTATAAAGGACATTATACTGTTTTGGTGGTTTTGTTATTGCAACTGTTTCAATGATATCCTTAGTGAGACGGTAATTTTCGCTGAGAAAGAAAACATACACACACATATATATATATATATATATATATATATATATATATATATATGTTATATCCATCTTAGGATAGACACATCATGTAAACAATGAAAATGTTATAACTCTGTTAAATATGAAATGTCTTTTATATGACATAGATAATGTTAAATTTAAAAGACTTATCAATTTAATTGCATCGGTAGATAGATGTAAAAAGCTAAACAGACGAATAGATATGAACAGTCGAAGATAGAAAGATACTGCGATATATGAAGGCATAAATATCTAAACAGAATTACACGCACACAATCATACACACAATATATAATCTGGTAAAATGACAATCGGAAGGTGAAGAGAGATTCAAGAAAAAAATCATGTTACATCTAAAAATGTTTATTATCACGTGAGCATATTCTGATGCATTTTGACGGTAACCATAAACTTTTTCTAGATACACTTGTAGCGGTTGTATATTAAACTGTGTGTTCTTCATATGTTTGGGATTAAAGGAATGAAGTAATGTTTCTGCTGTTGGTTGTTTAGTAGGAGTTGGAAGAGTTGTATCCGTGCAGGTGAGTCAGGTTTGGTCTGAAATAAAAAGGGTCAGTGAAAGGAGGGGTCAAGGGTGTTGTATCTATGTCTATGAGCATCAGGCTGGTTCAAAAAGAGTCAGTTGTGGGATGAAGATAAAAAAGGACGGTTTCAGGAATTTTTTGTGGCTTCGTTCTTTTTTAAGAATGGGAAAGTGATGTCTAGTATTCTATGGATAGGTATTGATATATGTGGGGCGGAGTGGAAGTGGGTATGTTGCTATTGATGCTTTTGTTGGATGTTGGGTATATATACATATACATATATATGTGCGTGTGTGTGTGTATATACATATAATTAGATTGGACAGTTTACGTCCGACAGAATGTGATAATTATGGAAACATTTCGATTAGGGGACATATCGAATTCAGTAAAACATAAACTGTCCCACCTTATGATACACACTGTCGGCAAAATGGCAACATGCAGATATATGTAAATATTTATGCCAAGGTCGACAGAGTGGAGATGTGAACAATTTAAGTGCACTATTTCGGGCTGCCGCTTACAAAGTGAGTTGTAAGCTCAGTTAGCAGAGCTTAGTCAAGTTAAGACAGCTTCCTGGTGAAAGCAGTGTCGTGTCCCTGTCTATCATCGTTTTTTTTTCCATCCATTTACGTGATCGACTACAAGATTTGCTACTCCCTTAACATCGGTACCGAACGAAATATTTCTACTAATAAAATGTTTCTACAAATATCATATATATATATATATATATATATATATATATATATATATATATATATATATATATATATATAAGGATGAATCAGAACTCCACTACTATTTCTGTTCCGAGAGAGAATGGTTACTGCAACTTTTTTTATTGTATATGGATGAAAATATAATTTTAGTATAGATCAGAATTAAAAAAAAAAACTGGAATATTTGTAACTCGAATTTTCGAAGATATGTACGATTTGTCACTTTGGTAGGGGAACCGACTGTAAATCAGATCGTCGTGATTTCAAATCTTAAGGATATGTTTTATATATCATTTTGGTTTCAACAAATAGTGAAGAGTTTATTACCCTAAATAAGGTGATAATTTTTCTTATTGTTACGATCGAAAAACAATATCAACCGCAGCTTTCGCCTTGGACTGAAGTTTGACAAAATCACATTGATCATTGTGTAGATAGAGAGAAAGAGATTATCTGCGAGCTACGGAGACGAAGAGATACACAGACAAGCAATTCAAGAAATGGTGAGGCTAAAAGAATGTCAGAATAAAATACAGAGTTTTAAATGTTTAAACCAGAAGTAAACTAGAAGTAAAGAAAAACGAAAAGCAAGTGGAAACTAAAAGAGGAAATGAAATCTTGCACTTCTCGCCGAGGTCTCATCTAATTTTAATTCCTACGATTGAAAACGCAGACGCCAAGATTCAACCTTACGACTGAACGGGGCTCAGTAATGGCGTCACAAAACTTACATAAATAATTGAGGATCTCGATATACTCTCTGCTGTCGGAACTACGCCTGCGCGTGTTTTAGTGTGGAGTGAGGGTTTAGAATGCCGTACTTGCTCGTGTATAAGTCGTGCTGTATTATCACATTAGTTCAGTTCCAGTTCAACGCATGGCCCAGTACATGGTCCGGGTGCTATGCTTCTCGATCATGGAATATGTCGGGGAATGAGAGTCACTTGGCGATGCCCATCTCCTCTCCAAGTAGCATGCGAGAGCTCGTACTGGATTAGATGCTACCAGCAATGCCTGGCCTATTGGAAGAAGTTGAAGCTGTCTGCTTTACGGGCTCCTTTCCTGCCTAGAGTTGTCTGTTACCAAGACTGACTTTCAAACAAGGCTAGAGAACCCAGTCTACCTTACTATCTGTCCATAGCTGGGAGCGAGTTGAGGCGAAGGGTAGAAAACTAAATATGTAGTGAGATTTACCCCTTAGCTTCTTCCGAAGTTTTTTCGTGCTTTTTCCAAGTGCATTAGTACGAAGTGGACTCCAAATCTCAGCTGGAATCTAAACTAGGTTCACCAATTCCATTTCTGTGTTGTCAATCGTTGGACCATCCGCACTACTAACACTTTAGCTGGATCGGAGATTGTTGTCATTTTCCCAGGTACCATATCTGCTTGTGAAGTTCAGTTGTTTTGGTGCTTATCGATATTCTTGGACTAAAGGAGTCACTTGGGCCAGGGTCTCAACGGGATATTTTGTTTTGTGAGATACGGATCGTCATTGACGAAACATCTTCAATGAGTCAATTCGAGAAGTATACGTAAGGCTTGTGGACGAAAACATTCTGAACTGCGGATACAACTTTTTATTATCTTCTTACAAGAGCAACAATGAAAACACAACTCTTAGGAAAATATGACTCTTATTCATTTGCTGTGTCAACTGACATACGCTTTGTATCAAAATACGAATATAAATCGTTGAAGTTGGGGAAAGAAAAGTTGTTCAATCTTTTTGTATGAGTGTGTTTGCAAGACTACAACGACGTTGTTTTCCTGATGCATAGATATTGAACATCAACAATTCTGTTCATGTTTTCCGAATGGATAACAAAAGGCTCCCACAGAAAATCCTGTACTTTGAACCAAAAGAAGGAAGAAGAACATGGTGGCCAAAGGAGAAGATACAAAGATCAACTCAAGACTTCCCTCCAGAAATGTGACACTCAACAGTCTAATTGTTTAACATTAGTTTGTGACGAGTCAACACGGAGAAGAATTTGTCACCATTCAATGAAGAAAATTGAGACTGAACGTAGATCAGGTGCGGAATCCCAAACGAAAAACATTCAAGCAGTGACAAGATTGAAACAAAAATCTGAACACCAGTGGGAAATTTCGAAGCATTGTACTTGGAAGATTCTGCCTTTCAAGGATTGGACTTTGAAGACAACAACAAAATCATTTTGGACATCATATTGACAATGAGAACCATCAATGATGATGAATATGAAAATACTGCCAACAATAACAACTTATGATAAAACATACAATCTTCATGAGATTCATAGATAAACCTTTGGATTAATAGATATTTTGATGTGTTGACGCATCTCTATAAGCTACTTTTCGGTCAGTTGGTCGGTCTGTCTCTCTGTTGGTCGGTTCAAGTTGCGAGAACAGAAAAAGGGAAGAGAAGGATTCGTTGGCAGACAACCGGTGGACATCATGACTCACAACATGGATCCCCCGAGATAACATGAGCAACCGAGGCCGGCAGAATATTAGATGGAGAGACGAGCTAGACAAATTCAGAAAGTGCTGGCTCTGTGACGCCCATGATAGAGAAGTGTGGCAAATCCTGGGGAAGGTCTATGTCCAATGACGGACGTTAAAAGACTGATGATGATGATGATGATGATTATGTCATGAAAGATATTATGTCATAAGATAGTGTGACATCATTGAGAGAGAATCTTATCAGATCAATTGATGATGTCTCAAGCTTTTTGTATTTTACAGTGCCGCCCAGTATTGTTTGTTATTAATAGCAAAGCTGTCTGCAAATATGGCTAAAAACAGACTGAATTCTCTATTTCCTATTTGCTATTTCCGGCTAACTTTACAGCTGAAAATGTTATATATAATCATTGGAACTCCACTTATCAAAACGAAAAAAATTACCATACACCAAGACTCCAGGACAAATTATCGATTAAAATTGTATACTTCAATTTAAACTTACCAATTGTTTATAACGAACCATCGTAACTTTCCTCTTCTTACATCTGTACCTTACTACTGGTGCAGCAAGTAGTAATATTACTACTACACTGTTTAGTATGCCTTTGAAATCGGGAATCCGAGATATGGACGTTAGGATGATGGATGCACTGTTGAACATATAGTTCTTGTTTTGTATTTAGCACTTCTTCATTTCCTATCAAACTCATGCATTTCATGAGGCACGACCTAATGTATGTATGAGTGTGTGTGTGTGTGTTAATGTGTGGTAATGTATCTTATACTGTGTATACGTTTATGTATGTATGAGTATTTCTGCGTGTATGCTTATACATGTGAGTCTGTTAGTGCATGTGTGAGTTTTCGCATGTTTATGGGTGTGCTTGTATTTTTGTACATATGTGTTTGAGTTAGTGCACGCGTGCATATTGTTGAGTGTGTTTGAGCGTATGTGTGAGCTTGTAAGTATGTTAGTGCATGTATGTGTATGAGTGTTTGAGTATGCGTATATATGTATGTGCTTATGAGTGTAATTGAGTACGCCGTTTCTCGACTCTTGCCAGAATTCAAAACAGCCAACCAAAACTGTCAACAAAACAGTCATTATAGGTTTTTTCAGTTCTTAAGTCAGTCAGGCTGTCAGTCTGACTGGCTATATATGTATAACAGGCTTCAGTAATGGAATTGAGGGACTTAATATGGCAACATCTACAACTCATTATCTAGAAAAACGCAAATTTTTTTTTCAAATTCCCCCTCAAAGGTTTTTCTTTGTAGACGTTCAATTTTCGATATAAATGCTTGCTAAATCGGTCCCTTATTTTGTGTTCGGTAGTATTCATGCTTGTCAATGATCACTACCCAACAAAAGTCAAGAGAAGTAACTTATTCATTGATAATCCCTTTTTTCCATTTTTTGATTGATCGCCAGCGTGTTGCTAGAAGACGTGGGTCGTGTAACGGTGTCTATCGATTGACTAACCAGACTTGTTTATCTTTGTCTGGAAATATCAAATCGCAACGTCTACTTTCAAGCGCAAATTGAGCATTATTGATTTTAAGATTCGATCGTCATTGATTTAAGTGAAATGAAATGGCGACGTTGTCTAATGAGATACGCTTTAAATCTCTGACTAATTTGATTAGACGCGACGGGACGAAAAAAATAATTGAAGATTTTAATTATGTATGGAAACAATTTTCTAATTTGCGAGAACACTTTAGACAAACAATAACATACAAAACAGTCTCTGTATTGCAACGAAAGGAAAGGGTAGATGTAGTATAAATGGGTCGGAAACAGAAATAGATAAAAGAAGATTTTTATAGAGAATCAAATGGAATTAAATGTGAGAAGCCAAACAGAAGCTATGAGAGCTGAAAGAGTGTGTGTGTGTGTGTGTGATTGTGTGTATGCGTGTGTGAGTGAGAAAGAGACTTAAAAGAGAGATAAAATACAATATGACCCCACCCCCAGAATATAATACTTTTCTCTATCCATATACCCTCTCTCTTCCTCTCTCTCTCTCTCTCTATATATATATATATATATATATACATACACACACACACACACACACACAGATATATATATATATATATATATATATATATATATATATATATATATATATATATATATATATAGCCCAACAGCCTTCTGCTTAACGTCCGAAGTCTCATGAGATTTTAATAGAATTGGAAAATAGCAATCGGTTAACGGGACCTAACGGACATGAGCAGACGTAGAAGCATTTATATGTGAACAAGGCAATCACACTGCCCGATCTATAATGATACGGTACATGTCAACCGTGTGTTCTGTTCAGATTACTCGATAGCACTATAAAAAAAATGTATGTTACTGATTTATGCATTTAATCAACTATATTTTTCATCATCATTTTAACATGAATTCTCTTCACTTACAAATGATTTCACTCTAGTTTTGTGCCGTACACTGCAGCGAAACACTGCTCTCGCAATTTGTGAAATCTTCGGTATACTACTCTTAAAACGTAATTCAAATGTGAAAAAAATATGACCTTGTGTTTTTGCTTGTTCTTGCTCGAAAGAACAAATATTTTTCATTAACTACAACGTAGAATTAAAATGTTCTTATTCTGAGGTCATTCTATACAACATGTTTCCATTATTTCATGACTCGCTTGTTACTACGTACCCATTACTACGCTCTACTGGATAGATACTGAATAAATAAAAAAACAACAGCTTCTTTCCACTTGTCTTTCTTCTTTTGTTATTTCTTTGTTTCTTTTGTTGAATAAAAACTAATTTTGACTCTACATCTTAAAAATATAAAAATGATTTTATACAAAATTGCAAAACGTATGGTATTGATTTATGATGTACGTGATGAAATTTACTCCAACGTCGCATGTAAATCATTGTAAAGTTTTGTCTACACTTATTGATGCAATATGGTGAACATTATATGTATCATTTGAAATATATTCTATTAAAAAATGTGCACATTGAATGAGACGATCTGCAATGTAGGACATAATTTCTGGCTATTTAGTCAATACAAGTAGTGTAGCAATGGTCTAGTATGCCATAATTGGCTTGTACAGTATACAGTATCATACGATATTCGCCAAATCGTTTGTCTGGAACGTAGCCCGGAGGTTAAGTGGTGCACACACACTCATATATATATATATATATATATATATACATATATATATATATATATATATATATATATATATATATATATATATATATATATATATATATATGAAGTGATAGATTGAATGGCAGCCCTGATGAAGTGAGAAAATGCATCAGTGAAACGATGATAGTTGAAAATAAGAAAGAGTGAGAGTGAGGAGAGAAAGAAAGACAGAAAGAGAGAGAGAGAGAGAGAGAGAGATATGTTAATTTATAAAGAAAAAGAGACATATAAGCAAGTACACACATTTGCATACACACATACGCACCCACACATATATATAGAGAGAGAAGATGAGAGAATGTGAGATGAGGTAAGAGAGAGAGAATCAAAGAGAGAAATGTCAAATGACAGTGGGTGAAATAAGGTTCATCAGGAAAAATCAGGGGAGAGAAATTAAACGTTAGAAATCGAAAGATGATCTATCCGTCTATCTATCGATCTATCTATCTATCTATCTATCTATCGATGTATATATATATATATATATATATATATATATATGTGTGTGTGTGTGTGTGTGTGTGTGTGTGTAGATTGATAGAATAAGGGAAAGATCGAGTGAAGTGACAAAAATAAATCATGGAAATGGTTTAAGTGAAAAATACACAGAAAAGAGAGGTGCAACATGATCGAAAATTAGATCTTCGTTTGTGCCTTCTTAATAAATGAATAATGATTGAACAAGTCTAAAATGGTGAATGTTTGAAATTAGGCATAGAAAAATCAAAGAAAAGTCTACTCTTCTGGAAATATGCCCATCTTCCAACTTCATCTTCTATATTCGCGCTAATCGATTCTAGATTGTCCAAGTCAGAAGTTGACTTTGTTTTTTCCGCAAGAACAAGAATAATCATCACCTAATCTATGTTTGTCCGTCACGTGACATTGAAACAAATCGATAGGAAAACTGGACACATCTCTACCTTGATTGAAATGAAGACTATCTGATCGGAAGGCGGCTCGCTTACCATTTCGGCTAAGCTGACAAGTCATTCATCTAAGTATATGCCAGTTTAGTCCCTTAATTCGTGCCCGGCAGGATGCACAGTGTGCTTTTTTTTTCTTAATTCGTACTATTTCAGTAATAACTGCATCCAAAAGGCGCAAGAAGTGACCTATTCATTGATCACACCTTTTTTCGACTGATTTAATTGATCAGCCTCAACACGGAACATGGTCAGAAGACGTTGGTCACGTGACGTATTCTATCGCGTGACGAACCAGACCTGTTTATCTTTGTACCAATCCATTTTTCGGAAGTAATCTGCCGTAGAATGATGATCATTGAAAGCTAGTTCATCTTCCAGGGGTGTCGTCATCTTGTTGTCACCGTGTACTAAGCTATGGTAAATTATTGAATATCTAGAACAGACCTTCTTCCGTACTTTAACTAAATAAACTATACTTTGATGATCTGAACATTTTGGAAAAAAAGTATATCATTCTAATGAATTTCTCATTACGCGTTTCGCTGTAGTGTGGCAACAACAGGAGAACAGAATCGAACGATTTTTTAAATACATGTGTGTATGTGTGTGAATATGTGATAATTATAAAGATACTTTAGTAGGGACTACATTTTATTCGACACCGGAGTAGCACATCAAAGAGCCCCAGATCGCGTAAATAGATAAAGAAATGAACATCGTGTGAGACTCGAATCCACGTCCCCAAAGGAGGCTGCCTAAACACAGTTCTGCTCTTAACATCTTAGCTAACGACGCTCTAGCAAGTTGAGGGGTTCAAGAAAGCGCAATATTGCTCATTTCTCGATTTTGTAATCGTAGGCATGAAAATTCACATTCACACACACATACACACACACGCGCACACACACACACACACACACACACACACACACACATATATATATATATATATATATATATATATATATATATATATACCACCAATGTATGATTTATTTACGGGATCCGTCAAACATAAACTGTCCTCACTATCTATCTATCTATCTATCTATCTATCTATCTGTATATATATATATATATATATATATATATATATATATATATATAGACATAAACTGTCCTCACTATCTATCTATCTATCTATCTATCTATCTATACATCTATCTATCTATCTATCTATCTATCTATCTATCTATCTATCTATACATACATACATATTTATATATATATATATATATATATATATATATATATATATATATATATATATATATATATATATATATATATTAATATGGTTCGCAGCACATTATAAGAGCCCAACAAGCCAATCTTGTGAAATCGAATTCAAATTTTGACACAATTTCGTTCGAGAAATTCCCGTTATTTTTAGAGCTAGAGTGCTTAGTCTTTATTTCCATCATGGAACTTGAAAACTCCAAATTCTAATCTTGATGCAAATTGCAATGAATCTCATTTGCCATGTTCTTCGAAGATAATCAATCTTATCTTATTTTTGTTAAAGCCCTAGGGAGAAATGCAAGTCGTTTTTTAACCTAGTTACATCCACGATATTTTCATCATCTTCAAGGCTAGGATACTCTATTCAGTTTTTAAAGCTTCGTCATTAAGCTTTTAATTTCAATATGCAAAACAATGTTCCTAAAATACTTATAACGTAAGTGGAACATGTGATTTTTTGTTTGTTTGAAATAAATCACCTCACACATCATGACTTAGTATTTGAGATTCATAAATATTTTGATCTTCAGAATCGTAATACAGAACGTTCCAACTCCAAAATAATGAAAGAAACACTAAGCACAGAAACAATGAATCCAATTTCCTCTACTTATTGAAATTATGAGTGTGTGTGTGTGTGTGTGCGTGTATATGTGGGTATTTATGTGTGTACATGTGTGTGTGTGTGTGTGTGTGTGTGTGTGTGTATGAAATAATGACTTGTTTAATTATTTGTTTTAAATCCAGGTAGGATAGTAATCTGATGGATCTTTATGTGCCATTTGACATGAGGTATGAGAGACAGAGACAGAGACAGTTGATGATGATGATGATGATGATGATGATGATGATGATGATGATGATGATAAGGAAATGGAAAACGGTAGATGAGAGCGTTCTACGACAAACTTCATTGTATACACAGGCAGAAAGACAGAACTCTGAAAGCCATTAGTCATCACATCAGACATCTAATCGCTTCCCCGTTCACAATTAAAAAATCATCAAGGTCCTCAGTTGAAGTGTATGTGTACAACCACACGCGTTTGTTTATTTGAGTGTGCGTACGCGTTTGTGTTTTTTCTCGGGAGGGAAAAGGCTTCTTGTCTGTCAGATGATGGGTAACTCACATTCTAATAGTGAATGGTGGATAAAATATTGGCCAATTTTCCCTCCTTCACTATCAGAGAATGCAAGAAGTTTAGAAAGACAACTATCAAGCGTATCTCATTCAGGTATTAAAATAGTATTTCAGATTTAATTGAAAATAATGTTTTGTTTCGGAAGTCTAGAGACGAGCAAATAAATATGTACCAGAATTTTGAAAAAGTATGAGTTTGAGGAATTAGGGGTTCTCATCGATAGAAAATAGGAAGAATCGGGAATACTTATTGGAAATGTTCAAGGGTATATGGAGTATAGAATTAGTAAATCCCATGTTGTTTTTACTCGAGAGGATTGCAAGGGACTGTGAGGCCACGCATATACTGCAGACTTAAATGAAAGTAGATTAAATACTTTCTTAGCAATAGAGTGGTGGGGCTATGGAATATGTAGTGCTATCAACAGTTGATAAATGCTTTCAGAAAGAATTACGTTTGCTATATCACTGCAAATGTTTATGGCCCGACATATTGTATTGATATGATTTTTATAATAATTACATTCGTTTATTTATATGTATGATTTGTATTCTATTTTAATGTAAAATAAATGTTCTCTTAGTTTGAAACGAAATTAAGTAAGTAATTCTTTCCTATATGAAGGTTTATTGACTGACATGAGGTGATTTCGAAATTGGGTTTTGAATTAAAGACCTTGTTATTCCAATCTCAAATAATCAGTTGTCTGTGGCCTAAGGATAAAAAAAACAACATTTTTTTACACAAGAATCATCAATTTTCCAACATAATCTCATTTTTTAAGGTCCACTAATAACGTTAATGTTTGGAAAGCATTAGGCTTAAAAATGAGATGATGTTGGAAAATAAATATTCCACAGTGAAAAATTGACGTCAAAATTTAGGTAATAACTGTGTCAGGTTGCATTTATGCCAAAAATGGTTCTTTTCAGAATAAGCCAAATAATTACAAATGAGGAGCAATGGAATCCTCGCTTTCATGCAATCTTTCTATATTTGATCTGTCACACATTTTGTAATGACTAGAAAGGACGCTGGACAACTTTGGTGGTTTCATAAAGCAGTTACGCTGTAGTATATTTTTCATCAGCCTTTAAAGGTCCGTTGTTGGACATGGATCTTCAACAAGTGTAAGAAATGGGGATGAAGCGATGGGACTCACCTTGCTAAGCTAGCCCATCTCATTTTGAGAAGGGAGAGATGGATGCACGTTTTTCCCAAGGGTCATCGTGCGATGTGAACGCACACTGACCCAACCAGAGTTCGAACCCGGCAAGCCGATCCCATTCCCCATATCATTAATCACGCAGCCACTTCGAGTTGTGTGGGTTAACACTTGACAACTCTTTTAGCCAATCATGGTGACACCAGAATATGGTAGTGGGCACAAGAACAAATTTCTTCCCATAGATTAGGTGACAGGGTTTCTTATTTGATGAAAAGAACTGTTTATTCAACGCTTTTACCATTTTGAAAGATGCCTTTCTTGTGCAGACCGGCCACAATGTCTTGGAGTGTTTACGTCTTTTACAAAAAGGCACGTGTCATTTCTACCCTGTGAGGATTTGGTGGACTTCGAAGCCCCACAAGGGACAAGGAATTGTTGCCCTCCGATCGGTTGAATGCACCGTTTTGCGAGAAATCGTGATTACCACGGCAGAGACAGGAAATGAAAAATTCGAGGAGGGTTCTCCAACACAGAAAGCTCATTGTGGCCGACAGAAACCTAAGAAAAGATAAAGAAAACGCCATTGCAGACGCCTTCTTCAACCACTAGAACAGGACTTTAATAAGCAATTGCTAACCTCCGCAGTTAGCCGGAAGATGTGCACATGAAAACGAAATTGAATATTTCTCCTTCCCTGTTTTTTTTTCTTCTTTTCTAGCCACTACAATATGTTCATTATCTCTCCATATCGTTCTCTTCTCCCTCTCCCCCATTCAACCATCTAGCTATCCATTCATCTATCTATGTTTATAGTAATCAGTTTATCTCCGTTTATTCACATCTATCCAATCCTGTTCACATCTGTTTCGATCTATATCATAGTCGGTTTATCTATCCCCTTTTTTCCATATTCATGTTCATTATAATCTCAGTCTGTTCATATCCACTCAGTCTATCTATAGGTATTTACTGAAATGAAATTACTACATTACCAGGCGACATGCATTGGGTACTCAAAGAGGATCGAACTCACTACAGTAGGGCTACTTCACACCCAGGCATGTAAGTATTTACTAAGGTATGTTGAGTCAGGCACAAGGCAACAAATATTGGCCAGTCCTTAAGAATCAAAGTCCAAGTAGTGGTAATGGAGACTAGCTAAGTAACCTCGACTTCATGAGATGCCTAGTCATTACTAAGCTTAGCTCAGTATCACAAATGTAAAGCACCAAGTGATGATCAAGTTTACATTAGTTGTAATAGTCTACAAGACTAGTTTGACTATCCGTTACACTACGGCGGAGAGCTATCGGTAATCTACTAAGTTCGGATTAGTCTGGTTCAATGTCACTGTCATTGGATGTTCTTTATGGTAGTAATTCGTGACGCTAGTGAATTGGTCTACAAGACGAACTCAATAACCATCTTGCGACAAAAGCATCCATCGCTTGATTATCAACCCTACTTTGACACGATGACTCAAGTGTTGGGTGCCCAATGAGGATCGAGCGCACAGAAGAGTGAAAAACATCGGCTTGGCTCGCGCTCTAACAATCACTCAACAGTCTGTTCATTGCAATCTATTTCGATATACTCATTTCTCTCTCCTAATCTCAGCATTTCTATCCATCTATCTATCTATCTATCTATCTATCTATCTATTTATCTATCAATCTATCTATCTATCTATGTCTGCTTCTATCTATCTATCCATCCATCTATCTATCTATCTATCTATCTATCTATCTATCTATCTATCTCGATCTGTTCATATGTATGTATGTATGTATGTATCTATCTATCTATCTATCTATATATCTATTAAAACTATCTCGAAAACTGTCACTATTTCTCTTCAGTTTTCAAGTCGGTCCTGCTGGCTGGCTGACTGACTGGTTGGTCATGTATTTATCATGCATATAAACCACACCAATGCAGTTAACGTTTACTTCTTATGTCTACGGAAAACTTCTGCTTTTTTTTTTTATCCCCACCCATCTGAATAGGTTTTTAGTGGAGGGTTTAGTTTTCAAGATAAGTTCATGCTAAATTGATCCCTTAGTTTGAGTCAACTTATTTGTTTAAAGAAATCCATTTTTTCCATGATCACCTCTTTTTCTAATTCCTTGTATCGAACACCCCAAAACATGCTGCCAAAATACGTTAATTATCTGATTGTTTCCATTGAGTGGCTAATCTGACCTGCCCATCCATTTATTGGGTTGTCCAGAAAGTAATAGCGTGCTTATAAGAAAATTAGTTTTGAAAACTGATTACCATGTTTAATCAAATAAGATTTCATGCGATCGAAGCCACTTTTGCGAACATGTAACAATGTCATTTATGCCTGTACTGTAAAGGTCATTGTTCTTGCCAAGAGTCACTTCCTTTATGATAGTTCATAATCTTCTCAACTCTCATCTCTTTACAAAAACAAAACAGAATCAACATTGGACCCTCGGGACGGTAACCTATCACTAGCCAAATGCTTGGTTTAACTTGGTTATTTTGTAATGACTAATAATTCTAATTAAAATAGGTCCGATTAGTCACGCACTATAAACCGTCATATGACCAACGTTGTTTGGCTGCAGGCTGTATTCGAGTGATCAATTAAAAAATTGGAAAGGGAATGATCAAGGAATAAGTTACTTTTCTTGCCTTTTATTTGATCACTAAAAAGTTCGAATTTTCGAAAGGCGAAGGAACGGACACAAATTATATAACAATTTTAGCATAAACTTACATTACAAATTGAACCCCCCTAAAACTTATTGGAAGGATGGAGTATTCATAAAAACATATTTTCTATACAAAGTAAGAAGTGAATGTTTAAATTTTCTGCCCTTTAGCGTAATTGGTGTGGCCTAAGCGCGTGATACATATATATATACACACATATATACATATATAGCACCCCCCTCCCAAGCTGACTAAGATTATTCGAACATTGAAGAGATCTGTGTTAATAGTTTTGGTTGACGGTTTCTAATTGGTTGACAGCATCAATAACAATCCAGCACAGAAATCCACACGTTTAATTTTACAAGATTAATTACAACTATTTTGACTGACTGCCTTGCGACGACTGTCAAGATCATGCGTAACGCAATCAATACCGAAGGCTCTCATTACTTGGCCTTTGAAACTCCAAACGATGTTATTAAATAATGTTCCTCTTTTTCAAATGTATTTGTTATCCTCATTCTGTCCTCTGTACACTGCTGTGAATATTACCAGCTTTCCAGCGACGCCATTTCGTCTCTGGTGAATCCCCACAGTTTTATTCTTCACCAAAACACGTGACAGAAGAAAAACGTTAGTGCTGAAAGCGCTAATACATATTTCAAATCCGTATTCTTTCATTGTAGCTAGTATTTTTCTCGATTATTCATTGTGAACCTGCAACCAAGTCAGCAGAATATCACAATCCACTAACCCGTACGTAGAAAAACTATGGCCTAAATGACGATCTTGATGGGCACTGAGACAGGGCAAGCTCTCGTCAAAGTTATTCTTTGCGTCTATCGAACTGAACGTGATCCGAGCGGAAAGTGAATTGTTTTTTTTTCTCGTTGTAAGTCATGACAAATACGACTGATGAATCTCGTATGCCCTACCAAATAAAGAAAGAGTTTAAATTCTGATTCCTCGACATATCAGCTTTTGACCCGCTCATCTAAATCTGGTCCAACACAAGCGGTCTGTGAGTTGAACAAACATTGTCTAAGCCGGCCTGTTCCTCTGCTGATAACCAAGAGAGAGAGAGAGAGAGAGAGAGAGAGAGAGAGAGAGAGAGAGAGAGAGAGAGAGAGAGAGAGAGAGATGCCAACACTTATAGATTTCCTTTCGAGGAAATGATCAATGCAAAATATATTGACAGGGCAGAATCGATCAAGCAAGCTCGCGTAATCTGTGCTCGAATTTTATTCGTTGGTATTTCCACAATGTCCTTTTCAATCTTGGTCGGATAATTCCGAAATCCCGTGCTGGGACTAATTGGCACGAACGGGGAAAGCTCAGTATCATGGATACAAAAGAGGAAAAGCCTAGGTTATTTGGTGCATAATCTCCTGACGAACAAAATAAAAGCAGCCGAGAGGAAACCTCCGTTTGTTTAGTATTGATAAGGCCAATATTGAGGGCTTGTTTTATGAGCTCGTCAACATTCTAAGGCTGATGGTTGCCATATGCGAAGGGAAATTACCTCAAATTCCCAATATAGAGCACCAGGATAAATGGTGCATGTCTCCTACAAAACGGCACTCGTTTGGAAAGACGGCCAAATGTGGTGAGAGGTTAAAAGAAAGCCTGAAAGTCAGACTATAAATACAACAGTTCCTTTCTTGGGTGAAGATCTAGCAAGAGCTGTGTTGCCAACTTTATTTTCGAGTTTGCATCTAACATCCAGCCAAAAGACATCTCAAAACACCGAAAAAATATATTTAGAGAAAGATTCTACATCTATAATATAGGAAACATCACGTATTATCATTAAACAAAATCTGACTTTAATTTTCAAGTTTTATCTTTTAGAAATATCACTCCATTCATTAAAAGCATTCCTGATTTTCATTACAAAAAATTTTTTGTAAATTAAATAAATGTACTACTTATTCAATTAAAAAAATCCATCTAAATACCAATTCTCAGACGCAACGAAAAGCATCAAGATTTAGATGAAAAACATTTAAGTTGGCATCATTGAGCAAGGGGTGTAATTCAGTAACATCAAACTGGCAACATTGAGCAAGAGACGTAACTAAAATTTCGGTACGTCGGTTAATGACAACAATCGATGCTAGAGGTGCCAGCACATCTAAAAAAAAGCAGTATCAATTCCGAGAATTGTTTTTTTCATTTTTCAATTAAGCCACGTCAAGTGATACAAATTGATTGGGGGTGCGAGTGGCCGAATAATTAACCGTACAAAAAGTTCAAGCACCGGTTGAGGCAGATAACTTCTTGTTAATGTCCTTGAAAAATACATGAATCCATCTATTCGCCCCTACTATCATGTCATGGGCTAACGTGACAAATTCCGTCATTACCGTGACTTACACATACAATAACAGGCCTATGTCCGTTCAATTGAAACATTTGGGAAAAAAAAGTAGTAATATATGAAAAAGTTACTTCTCTCACCTTTTGTTGGATCACTAAAAAGTCTGAATTTAAAAAAACAAATCTGAACACCTCCTGACACAAGCCAAGAAAACGATTTAGTATAAACTCGTATTGTAAATACCTTTATCTCCATAAAATGGGAAATTTTAAAAAAACAAAAAAAAAAAATTATTTTCCCAAGACATATGCAAATAGCCAGAATCACCCACGAACTGAAGAAGCCTACGTTGGCTTTTGTAGACGATCTCTAATAACAAATGGACAATGTTGATGTCGGATGATAGCTAATTTTGGTTGCTTGCAATACAGTGATAGTGAACAAGCAAGTCTGCAAGATTTCTGGTGTTAGGAAATCCATAATAAAATAAAAAGTGTCATGAAAACACCCTATGTCTATTAAAAGTGTAGTTATTTCTGACATTGATTTTTCAATAGCTATACTGACAACTTATCAACTGAGGTGAGACTATTTAGTTCTGGTGGGTAAAAACAATTTTGATATCAAGTACAACATCTGTGTTTGATTTCATAACACCGTCCCCGAACGCAAAACACATCAGGTAGGAAGTATTAACATTTTTCGAGTTGTGATAGATATTTCAGGCTTTGTGGAATAGCGACATTAACACTGAGGAGAAGAATAGTAGCTTGATCGATATAAAAGAAGAAAGCAGACGAGATGGTAGGTAATACGAACGTAAGCAATAGAATAGGGAAATACTCAAAAGCAACATTAAAACTAATCCAAAAGGGGAGATAAACATGGGAATATAAACTAAAAAGAACGGAATTGAAAGAGCAGAATTTAACAAACTTCAGATGCTTTTACTAAAGGACAACAACAGCAAAATTACTAAAAGTAGGGACAAGATTTCACGAATTACTGGAGAATTCAATGAAAATAAGGACATTAGAAATAATCAAGATATACCAGTGATATTCAAAACATAACACGAGTGCAAATGGATTCAATGGAGGTAAATGAAAGTAAATATTGTCCAAATATAAGCATTCTAGCCCTTCCAACCATTCTTCTGGTCATCATTAAGATTTTAAACCTTGAGGAACGGCTATGTTTTTAAATACAATAAAAAATGTTCAAGCCAGTTTTTATCGTTTTAAATGAGTTCAACTTATCGATATTATTTGAAATAAAAGAAAAAATGGGAATATAAGTGAATCATTCAAATAATTACAAAAACTTGATAGAAGGCAATTTGATCCTTATTAATAAATGAATATATTTATATCAAAATACATATTTATCCAATCTACCCATACATACATTTATTAATTTTTAATCGGATTATTCCTGAAAGGTACCATGCTAGTTCTTGTATGTGTGCGTGTGCATGTGCGCACGCGTGCGAATGACAAATATGAAAGAGACATCCTATTGCTAATGGACCTAAGGTGAAGATATGAAACCAAAACTGCAGCTGAAAATTGATGTCCGCTCAATTATTTTACTTTTTGTGCTTGCTCTCTCTATATAACAATAATGAACCTAACATGAGCGCATGTAACCCAAATCAAGTGTAAGACTCCATGGTTTCAAATGGTTGGTTTTATCAGTAAAATAGTTACTTTCAGTGGACGAAGCCATTGCTAAGGAGAGAAAACAAACAAAAAATCACGGTGTCCATTAAATATACCATACTATACGTATCCCATTCTCAGGACAGGGATTTGACTAGGACAAACAGATATATTTGAATGTATTTTGGGCATAAAGGTTATTTGTGCATATATATACATACATATATATATATATATATATGTGTGTGTGTGTGTGTGTGTGTGTGTGTGTTTATATTGAGAATGTGAAGTGATCCAACAAAATGTAGAGGAAAATGACGATTGGAAGGTTAAGAGAACAACCCAAAAGATGGGTGTTACATCTCAATATATATATATATATATATATATATATATATATATATATATCAATAACTACAACCAATAAGTCAACAAACTTTTCATAAAAATCATCCCCAACCAAATCACAGAAACCCTAGATGAAAACCAGCCACGGGAGCAAGTTGGCTTTAGAAGAAGCTACTCGACGATGGAAGATCTCTCTTCCATAAATCAGCTAAAAGGGAGAACAGCAGAGTACAAAATGCCATTTGCTGTAGCATTTATCAACTCAAAGAAGACGTTCGACTTGGTAGAAATTCCTATAGTCATTGAGACTATCACTCTACAAGGTGTGGACCTGTAAACGTCAGAGTACTGCAACATATATACAGTCAAGCAGCTCCTTTATCAGGCTACACGAAGACACGTAGCCATTCCAGCTCCAGAAAGGGATGAGACATTGTAATATCAGCTCACTCAAACTCTTCACAGCCCACTTTGAGATAATCTTCCAAAACCTCGAGGGGGAAATAAAAGCATCAAAATAGCCGGTGAATGTCTGAGCAACCGCAGATTTGCAGACGCTATGGCCTTTTTTACAAAGAACCTACACGACCTCCAACTAATGCTAGATGGAATGAATGAAAAAAGCAAAAAAGTCGGCAACATATGAACTTCAACAAAACAAAGGTCATGTGCAACAATCAAGTCAGAAATTAGCATACAGTGATCAGAATCAGAATGTAGAACTGAAGAAAGAAGACCACTACATATACTTTGGTCAACAAATATCAATGAAATTCTCAAAATAAGAAGAAATCAAGCAAAAATAATCTAGGATTGCAAGCTTTCGGCAAAACAAGCTCAACCTTTAAAAAGCAATAATATCTTATCGTCCTAAAAAGAATGGTATACAACCAATGCATCCTCCCGATAGTCACCTATTGAGCTTGAACATGGAACTTAACTGAGAGACTGATCTGCAGACTGAAAAGCACGTAAGATGCACATGAAAAGATCTTGCTTAAAGTCACATCTGAAGACCACAACAAAGTACAATATATAAGGGAAAAACGAGTTGAAGACGTCATAGATTCCATTAGAAAAGCCAAATGGCAATGGACTGGTCATGTTGCAAGAATGGCTGGCAACCAATGGATATCATGACTCACAACATGGATCTCTAGAGATCACATGTGTAACCGAAGTCGGTAAAATACAAGATTTTTTAAAAATTTACATAAAAGATCTATTTTCTAAAGATATTTCTAATTAACTTTAAGGCAGATTACGGTGATTCATCACTGCGAAGTGCAGATATTCTTTTTAGTTCAACATTTTCATAATGAATATCAAGCGGAAGATTTCACATCTGTTTTAGTACCGGTAAATGTAAACACTAATTATCACAGTTGATGTTATTCTATTTTCTTTGAGGTCCATTATTGTTGAACCAACGGTTGGTAATATCGTTTTTGTTTTCATTTGGTCAGAAAAATATGATTCCAAATCAGGGATTCTCAGATTTATCCTTCAAGACTCTTCCGTCTAAGTGTGACCTTAGAATGTCCGACTTTTCTTTCTTTCATTCTTTCTACCTTACTTTCTTTTTTGTCTTCCTCGCTTCCTTTCTATACATCTTCCTTATTCTCTTCTTTTTATCTATTTATCTTTTTAATTCTATTCTTCTTTCTCTCTTTCCTTCTTTCTCTCTTTCCTTCTTTCTCTCTTTCCTTCTTTCTTTCTTTCCCACTCTTTACTTCCTCTCTCCGTCTTCATCTCTCTCAATTTCTATCGTTTGCTGGATTGCTTCTTTGTTCCACCCTGTCTTTCCGATCTTATTTCTTTCTTTCTCTTTCTTGAATTGTCATCTCTTTCTTTCTTTTTTCCTTTCTTATTCTAATCTCTTTATTTATCTATTTCATTCCACATTACCTTCTTTCCTATTTTTCTCTCTTCCTGTCTTATTTCATCCTTTTCTGGTTTTATCTTTTTTCTCCCTCTCTCCCTCCCTCCCTCTCTCTTCATCTCTATTTCTTCCTTCATTTTTATCAATTGTTGGATCATAATTCTGTTTCTCTGTTTCTTCCTATTTTTCCATTCTTCTTCTTTCTTTAATGTTCGCCTCTCTCCCAATCTTTCTCTCTCTTTCTCCCCCCTCTCTCTCTCTTTTCTTTCTATCTTCCTTTTTTATTTCTCTCTTTGGTCTCCAGGGACTATTGATCATTTCTCGGGAATATTTCCTAGCTGCTGTTTTCATTGTCAGAGATCTCAAGACATATCAACATCATCCTCATTCAGACATAATCTTCTCTGTTATTATTTTCACGTAGAACGATATTGAAATGTCTTTGGTGTAACATCGCTTCCCGATGACCAACATACCATCTCATATGCAGAATTGAAATTTACATTTTATTACTGATACTCGTCTACCGACCAAAATGACGGCTGTATTCATTGTATAGTTCTACTTATATTGCTTTGTATTTTCTTGTTTATGTTCAACCAAGATTTTTCAAACATTTGCAATAATAATAATAATAATAATAATAATACGTTAGCTGAAGACCTGAGGAGACTTATTGTCACTCAGCCTTCAGCGATAACCACTGGGCAACCGGTGTGAAACTGTAAATCGCAGAATTACTGCGACCTATGAGTACTAGGAGAGGAGGGCTGGAGACTTGAGGAGACTTGCTGTCACTCAAACTCCAGCGGTTACCACCAGGCAACTGGTGTGAGATTCCAAATAATAATAATAATAATAATAATAATAATAATAATAATAATAATAATAATAATAATGATAATAATGATAATAATAAAAGAAGCCACTGCACTGCTGAGATAGGTGAGGATGACATGAGAGGAAGGGCTGGAGACCTGAGGAGACGTAGTGTCACTCAGCCTTCAGTGATAGCCACCGGGTAACTGGTGTGAAACTGTTAACCACAGCACTACTGCGGACAGTGAGAGTGTGAAGAGGAAGCTTGGAGACTTGAGAAGATGCAAATAGTAGTAGTAGTAGTAGTAGTAATAATAATAATAATAATAATAATAATAATAATAATAATAATAATAATAATAATAATAATAATAAGAAGAAGAAGAAGAAGAAGAAGAAGAAGAAGAAGAAGAAGAAGCAGCAGCATAGACACGATAGAGTAGCAACGATGATACACTGGGAACTAAGCAAACAAATGGGATTCAACCATGTGGAAAAGTGGTATCAGCACAAGCCAGAGGCAGTCTTGGAGAATGACAACCACAAACTACTGTGGGACTTTGATATCCAAACTGACCACCTCATCCAGGCAAGAAGGCCGGACTTAGTAATAGTAGACAAAAAAAGGAGGGCCTGCCAAATAGTAGACGTTGCTGTACCTGCAGACCATAGAGTAAAAAAGAAGGAGGCTGAAAAAAGGGAAAAATACCAGGACCTAGCAAGGGAGTTAAGAAAAATGTGGAACATGAAAACCAGGGTAGTACCGGTCATAGTGGGCGCAATAGGAAGTCCCCAAAACGCTGAGGGAGAGACTGGAGGAGATCGGGATTAGGAGGAGGATAGAGACCGTACAGACCACAGCACTACTGGGAACTGCACGGATACTGAGGAAGGTGCTAGAGATATAAGTACTGCAACGAATTGTAGCTCTGTCATGATATGCGAAAGAGAGGAGACGTTAGCTGAAGACCTGAGGAGACTTATTGTCACTAAGCCTTCAGCGATAACCACTGGGCAACGGGTGTGAAACTGTAAATCGCAGAATTACTGCGACCTATGATTACTAGGGGAGGAGGGCTGGAGACTTGAGGAGACTTGCTGTCACTCAAACTCCAGCGGTTACCGCCAGGCAACTGGTATAAGATTCCAAATAATAATAATAATAATAATAATAATGATAATAATAATAATAATATACAACGTTGACATCGGGATGGAGTTTGGAATAGAAAAATAGACTCTAATGGTAATGCACAAAGGAAGGCTCACAGCAGTAGAAAGAATCAAACTACTGGACAGCAAAGATATTGGAGCATTGACTACACAAGACCAATACAAATAACTGGGAGTTCTCGAATGTGACGCCATAAAATGGGAAGAAATGAAGGAGAAAATAAAAAGAGAATACCTTAAGAGGATAAAGAAAATATTAGAGACCGAATTAAGCAGCAGGAACCTTATAAATGGAATGAACACATTGGCCGTGTAGGTTGTAAGATACACAGGAGTGTTCCTTGGATGGACAAAAGGAGAACTCCAATCGATGGACCAGCGAACACGAAAGCTTATGACAATGCATAAAGCCTTACACCACAGTGTTGACACGGATATACTATATGTGGAAAAAAAGAAGGCGGCAGCGGGCACATCAGCATAGAGGATTGTGTCCAGAGGGCCAAAGCAGATAATGTACACATCATAAAGAGTGACCGAAGTAGCGCAACAAACAACCAAAAAGTAGAAAACAATGGAACAGAATTGCAAACAAGGAAAAAAATGGAAACAAGAAAGAATTATACGGAGAATTTAAAAGACAGGTAGAGGATGTGGTAGACGAGAGATCATGCACATGGTTACGAAAAGGAAACCTGAAAAAAAAAACGGAATCGCTCATCCTGGCAACTCAAAACAAAAGCATCAGGACCAATTATATCAGAACAAAAATCGACCAAACACTGACCAACAGCAAGTGCCAGCTGTGTGGTGAAAAATATGAGACCATAAACCATATGACTAAAGAATGTAGTCAACTCACCCAGAAGGAGTTTAAATACAGACACGATAGAGTAGCAACAGTGATACACTTGGAACTGAGTAAACGAATGGGATTTAACCATGCAGAAAAGTGACAACAGCACAAATCAGAGACAGCCCTGTAGAATGGAAACCATACATTACTTAGGGACTTTGACATCCAAACAGACCTCCTCGTCCAAGCGAGAATACAGGACCAGGTAATCGTAGACACGAGAGGGGAAAACCTGCCAAATAATAGACGTAGCTGTGCCTTCAGACCATAGCATAAAGACGAAAGATAGTGAAAAACTTGAAAAATGCCAAGATCTGGCAAGAGGACTGAAAAAGGTGTGGAACATGAAAGTCACAGTAGTACCAGCAATAATAGGCGCACTCAGAACTGTCCTTACGACACTGGGGGCAATATTGGTGGAACTCAGGATAAAAAGAAGGATTGAGACTCTACAGACAGCAGCACTACTGGGAACTGCGCGGATACTGAAGGAAGGGCTTGAGCAATGAGATCTACGACCTTTAATGTTAGCTGTGGCCTAACAGGAGGGAGAGAAATAAACACCACCTTAATGGTAGTGGAGGTGTGAACCACAGCACTGATGTGATAGGAGAGGGAGAGATAAGATGAAATGCTGGCTAAAGACCTGTGGAGACTTACTGTAGCTCAGCCTTCTGCGACAACTGGTGTGAAACTGTAAACCACAGTATTGCTGAAGACTATGACAGTGTGGAGAGTTGGGCTGGAGACTCGAGGAGACCTGCTGTCACTCAAACTCCGGCGGTAACCACCAGGCAACTGGTGTGAGATTGCAAAATAATAATAATAATAATAATAATAATAATAATAATAATAATAATAATAATAATAATAATAACAATAATAATAATGATAATAATAATAATAATCAACGTATTATTTCCATCTTTTCATGGGTCGATTCACCAATAAAATTACCAATCATGAGAGAAAGCATATATTTGAGTCGGGATCACATTCTGAGTGTTTGTAAATGGACAAAGTTGCTTTTTCAGTCGTCTGCTTTTTTGCCCATTTGATATTTTCAAAACATTCATAGCACAACCCATTTACTAATCAAGATGAGTAAAACTTCACAGAAATAATGTATTCTCGTATGTTTGTTTTCAAATTTGATTCAGCTATTTTAAGTTAAACTTGTCGAAGAAATTTGCTGAGATTTATTTGTGCAATCAAAAGTAAAAATAAAAATAGATTAAAATCATTGAATTCCGTGAAAATTCATGGAAATATTTCCACTCTGCATTATTTCATAGATCGTATTCTATTATAGAAAGTTTGTTTGCAAATTCGATTCCGTGATTTCAAATGAAACTCGCCAAAAATGTACTGTTGAGATTCATTCACGCAATTGGAGATAAGGAAAAATGCTATGATTTAAAGTCGTTGAACTTTGTGAAATCCATTGAATATTTTTTTCATTTTGTATTAATTCATATGTTAATGTGTATTCTTTAGGGTTTGTTTGCAAATTTGATTGAACTTGTCGGAAACTTTATGTTGAGACTTATTCATTTACGCAATCAAAAATTAATGAAAATGATAAACTCAAGTCAATCTGATCAAGATTCGGTCAACTGAAATCGACGGAAACGCTATAAAATTCCCTTTTCATTATGGACTGTTGTAAATGAATCTAACCTCAGTTCCTTGGGAACTCCTTTTTATAGTTGATTGGCCCTAAAATGGGTGATTGATTCACAATGTAAGTCGGATGCAAAACTGAACCCTGTTTTTTGTCCGTCTCTGTGACAACCGATTCCATTTTCAATACAAATATTTGCTACATCAGATCCTGATTTTCTGACTGCAAACACGACCGCCTTTGCAACAAAGACATATACACCTTGATTAGTGCGGTTAATTCGGTCCAAATTTTTCCGTATTCTTCAAAATGCACAGTTTAAAGTCTTACAATTAGATGTGAATTTTCACTTCAAGCTTACGTACATTCATACAGCAGTATCTTAACCATACTAACCCAAGCCCAATCCCAACCCTAACACCAACCTTATTCGTAACACCAACATCAATCACTACCCAAACCCTACTGCAAAGCCAACCCTAAACCTGATCCTGATACTGACCCTAATCCTAGCTAGAACTCTAACCTTTCTTGAGGGGAAAAGTTGCCAGAAAGTCAGTTCCGCTTGGGACATATATTTATACTGAAAATTGTATATTGGGTGTTGCAAAGCCGTACTGAAATTCAGGGATCACTTTTACAGTATACGTACACTTCATATCGATCCCCCATTTTATATGGATGTTGAATCTTCGTTTTCATGAAGAATTCTCTCTCTATCAAATGAGAATTTGGCAGCGCGAAAACCACTCAATGACCACAGGAGTGCTCAAACATCTCGCCACATCTTGGCCATTTTTTGCCATTTCTAACCATTTTCGGGCCATTTTAAACATCTTTCTGGTGTTTTCTGACAAGAAACTCGCTAGAAACCTTCTCTTGAGATTAATTTACGCAATCAAAAAAAATAAAATATATATATATATATATATATATATATATATATATATATATATATATAAAAACAATGAATGAAAGTCATCGAATTTTTTAATAATTCATGAAAATATTTCCATTTTGAAATAATTCATATGTTGTATCTTAAGAAAAGAAGTTAGTTTGCTTCTGTGATTTCAAATGGAATTCACCAAAATAAAAAATCGGCCGAGTGAACATTTCTGCCTTTTTTTTAGTCATTCTTAATCTCTTTTGAGCTTTCTAAGCATCTTTTTTTCTTTTTTTTTTTAGTCTTTCGACATTTTTTTGGCTTCTTTTAATTCAGTAATTTTTGACATTTGAATTAGCACAAACATATTTGTGGAGTCTCAGTGTCGGCAATTTTTTCTATATTTTCAATAAACTAAGAAATATCTTTATTCATTTAGTTTTAAGCCAAAGAATTAGGTAATATGTTTCCATTAAAATTACTCAGGTTTGCTAAACCAATTATCAACACAGATTTTCTTTCAGAAGATTGTAATTACATAAAAAAGAAACGAGAAGAGAGAACAATGATTTATAATTTAGAGATTAAAACTGAAATGTTTACTTATTTATTTCATTTGGTAGCATCATTTATTAAAATACGATATATCATTACCTAAAATACTAGTATAAATAAGATTTGACTGGGCACTTCTGATCAAATCAAGGAGTTGGCCATATCTTTGTTCCCCTTTTAATTATAGTTTCTAGAATTATTATCCACATCAAAATCAACGCTGAAGGTTAATATGCACATAATTTCATGTATTGTAAAATCCCGACACATTACAAGAACAAGACAGAAATTAGGCGACATGGCAACGTATTCAATGAGTCACAGACATGTTGGAAAATAACATCTCCGCCTATTGCAACTCCCGGTTCCTGGAGCATGAAGAACTTTAAGCAGCTGAAGGATAGATTATGTCAACATTCAAAGATGCATGCATTCGACTAAAACTTTTGGAAAATGACCAAAAATCAGAAAACATTCTAGAGGGAGCTTCAACATTTAGAATGCCATCAGTGCTTTGCATCAGGTAACTTTGCGTGAATCGTCATTAAGTGTTGTATTCCTTTAAAGATCAGATGATTGGAGACTTTTTGTATTGAGGATACGAGTGAGACCAAGTGGGGAATGTGGCTGTTCCCACAACCCATAAATGTTTCTATGTTAGTGTTTCTGGGGGATGTAGCAAAACGTATTTATTACATGATCCTTTCTCATCTTACCATCAATAATCTCATGCTGCATGGACAGGTATCACAGGTATATTGATGTTTTGTGGTAAGACATTATATTATTCATTCAAACTGCCTGTACCATTGACTTATACAAGCATGTGTAACATATCTCCTACCTTTGACCAAACCCTTTTTTCAAGTTTTGATTATCATCAATGATGCATCGCCGTTCATGAAATTGATAAATGCCTATGAGACACAAATGGAGTAATTTAGATGGTGAGATAATTTTACTGGGGGGATACTACAGAGAAATCTTACCAATCCTCCCAATGTCATTACAACAGCTATTCTTGATATTTGCCTCAAGCGTTCTCATCTCTGGCTGAATTTCAGACACTATTAAATGACTCAAAATATGCAAGTAACTGAAGAACAAAGGAATTCTGCTAGTTGGCTTCTTCAATTTGGGAATGGAAACGCTCCCACAAGCACCCAACCATCAACACCAGATGGTGTGGAAGTACAATCATATTTAGAATGGTCTTTGGTCTTCTGTTTTTCTCAAGATGAGGGGCGATCATGCGTCATACTTTCCCCTAAGAACTCTAACTTCCCTGAAGATATTTCAAACCTACTTCCAAGAAATTCCATACCTAATTTAGTGTAGAGAAAATTGTGAGTGATGACCACGGAGATACTGAAAGTTACTCAATGGAATTATTGAATTCGTTCACTCCAACTGGTAGGCCACCACGTAGGATGAATATCAAAGTTTGGTCAGTCGTAATGCTGTTACAGAATATTTCAATTCAGCAGTCTTCGCAGTGGGATTAGACTTGAAATGGCCAGCCCACAAAACAACAGTATTGAAGCCTCTATAATAAATGGTACACTTGCAAAAAGGCATGTTTTGATATCAAGAGTAAAACTAGTGTTAGGTGACGCTAATTTGCCGTTCTCTCAACAAAGAAGTCAGTTTCGTCTGTGACTGTCAAATGCTCTGACAATAAATAAATCACAAGAACAGACTTTTTAGTGAGGTTGGAATCTACTCACTCCAACCAGTGTTTAGACGTTGACAGATATGAGTTGCCTCCTCTCGTACTTGAAACTACGATGCTGCAGTTCGAGTGGTGAAAACTAATACGCAAGGAAAACATAGAGGAAAGATAATAATTAAAACGTTGTATACAAAGAAATTTTATGGTTTTGTAATTGCTCCTTCTGGAAATTTCATTTTGAACTGTCGTCTTTACCGAATGCATTTCACTAAGCAGCTAACTTCTACGACTGTCCTTTGCCACACATACTTATAAACACTCATAAGCACACACATTATGTCAAGTGAATGTTTTTCGCACACAAAAAAACTTCTACTAACACTTTTCCTGTATCTTTTTTTTGTGAAAACTTTTAAAAAAATTTCTAAGAATTTACTAATTGAAAAACTTTACATCCTTCTCCATGGTATAACCTTATGCAAATTTTTTAAGTGTCTGGGGATTATCCAAAATATCTCCGGGAGATACCTACCGAGTGGGTAATTAAAATAGAAATCTCAAAACCTCCAGTTATTAGTTCTTCCCACTGATCAATTTATACTTTGAGTTTCTCTGTCACAATAACGTCTGTTACACTGTGATTGGTCAATTCGTCAAAAGCTTACCAATTACAAGACAATTCTGATACACAACAACGGGCATCATCGTTTTTGTTTCGTTCGTTTTATCATTTGAAAACCATTTATACATCAAATAAAATGAAATACAACCTATGTTATTGATAAAATCACTATAAACTTGATCTAGGTAGTTTGATTAAAGGGTAAGGAAAAATGGGAGAAAGATAAGTTAATTAGTCTCCAGGGGAGATGGAAAATATAGGGTGAGGAAAGAAAGTTACTCTAATTAGGTGATGAAGTGAGAGGGGTAAAATTGTCAATAAGAAGTGAGGAGAGGAAAGATTGTTAGGTAGTTTCTGAGCGGATGGGAACAGGCAGTGGAAACAAGAAAGTTAGATAGTTTAATAAAAGCATAGGAACGGAGGAAGGGAGAAAAGGAGGGGGTTGATAAGAAAATTGGATGAAGAGTGGCAGGAAAATAGGCAGTTCACTGGGGGGTATGAAAATATTCACACATGAAATCAATCAATGTTTATATAACACTAGATGAAAAGAAGCATGTGTTAGTAAAGTTGAGGAAGGTTTCGACGGTGAAAACCACAGTACTGCTGTGAGGCCGATGAAAAAGTGGCTGGAAAACTGAGGTGTTTTACTGTCGCTTAGCCTTCTGCGGAGACCAACAGAGCCCCAGCTGATAGTGATGGCCTAAAAGACCAAGAATAAGGTATGGTGGAGGCGGTACAAACCACAGCACTGCTGTGATTGGCGAGAGCGATAGGAGAGGGGGTTTGGGGACCTGAAGAGACTTACAGTCATCCAGCCTTCAGCAATAACCACCAAGTAAAACTGTAATCTACAGCACTACTGCAGACTGTGAGAGTAAAAAGAGGAGAGCTGAAGACTTGAGGACACTTGCCCTCCCCGGCAGTGACCACTGAGCAAAAGGATGTGAAGATGCAAATAATAATAATAATGATAATAATGATAATAATAATAATAGATAAGGGTGACTATTCTATAATTAGTGTTTAATTACTGTCCTTCTTGACAAATGTTACAGACAACAAACATACGTACATGACGTATTATTGAAATAGATTCGGGATATAAAACATGAATACATCGATTACGATTATCTTTTTTTTTGAGTAATGGGTAACAAGCTATTCTTGCTGATACTATTACTACCGTAGTGAGTCTGATTCTCTCAAGCTCTCTGCGTGGTCTTATACTGCATTAAGCTAAGCTTTATTGATATCAGAACACCTTATCATAGAGCAGGGGTTTGCGAGCAATCCTGGGAGAACATTATATATAGTCGGTTCGATCCTCAATGGTGGGTAGAAAAAAGGCAAAGCATCCCGTCTGTTAATTAAGTATGGAGGCCTGTGACGAAGTCGTTTTTTGTTACAGGCTTCAGCTTAGTGATCGTTGCCTTGAGCAGGACTTTAATCCTACAAGTTTAATGACCCCTTCCCTCGGCTGGGTACAAATACACCAAAGGGACACCTCAACCCTGATCATGCAGTTCTGAGCGTACTCAAGTGCTGAGTGCACATGGGAAATGGAGAGATTTCCATACCCTGCTCACACTCGAAATCTATGAAGCAGATGGGCTAACCATTACACTATCCGAGAGGACCCCTCAGCGAGTAACCCACATTTATTGCCTCGTACTATAGAAATCTAAACAGTAAATGTCGGGGTACGATTGACGTTGCAGTTACGGTGCTGATAATGGAATAACAAACCGGGTTCAAACTCCGGTCGGGGCCTTAATTCCCTTCTCCTCCCAGCTATGGATAGAAAGCAGAGCAAGATTGGGCTCTTTAGTTTTAGGAATGCAACCAGTTTAAGAGAAGGACAACTCTCATTCGAAACCAAGGATTGGAGCGCCATTAAGGAGGTTTGACAACCTATTTGACATCCATCTGGCAGCTCCTGCAGCCAAGCTAATGCTAAACACATCACTCTTTGCTTTCCTTTGGATTAGGTCGACCGTAGGATTTTAATGATTCGGCATCCCAGGATCTCAGAACGCTTTGCCTATGTTCTCTGAGGAGAACTCTTCAGGATCGCTCCATTGTCTGTTGGGACAAAACGTTGGTCATTCAAATATCAATATTAGTAGCACTGCACCCTGCCATGGAAAACTACACATCAAACTAGTTTTACAAACTATTATTACAATATGATCCTCAAAAGTTCAGTGAATTGGAAGAGCATAAAAACAAATGTAATGCAGACTTCTGTCCTTGCACCCTGTGGTCAGGGTACTGACAAATCCGTTATGGAAACTAGGTGTTAAGCATTGGGCATATCTCGCAGACTGAGTACAATCCTCTCTGAGTGTCCCACATTTGTGACTTATGAGAACAACATAACTAAATACTAAGCTAAGCAAAGTGAAAATCTATCGAATTGCCGTATAGTGATGGTTAGCAATCTAGTTCTGGTGACTGTTGCTAATGTAGTGGGTTTGATCTTCACTTGGTACCTCTAACTTATGGCCTTGTTTAGGCTAAGCTCAGTAAAGGAGTTGAGTTGGCATCATAAGAAGTGATTACAAAACTAGTTTAGCCTTACACTTACCACTGCCGTCAATTCGATCCTCACTGAGGCCCCATCACTCGTTCAAATATTATCGATAATGTTGTTGTCCTTCAGGCAAATCTATTTCAGCACGTTCCTTTATGATGTTTCTAGGAATCTTGCTTAAGTTGAGGTCAGATGAATTCCTTGATTAAGTGTACCAAAATCCATATATTGCTGGCAAAAAATTGTGCCCAATTGTCCACGTTCCATCCAGAATGATACGCACACGACTTTCAATGCGAAACATCCAACTTTTATTACGATACTCTTTACCAAGCGAAAATATTCACCATGCCTGGGCCAAACTTCAGAAGCAAAGATAGTTCGAGAGATCAAAACTTTTACCTGGGCTCGACAACCGACCTGTGGCACTAGTCGGATATACAGAACTCTTACAGTCATAAGGCAGGTAGACTGTTTATCTCTCTCCTTTATTTGTTTCTTTTTTTTTTTATTGATTCTCAAAATAAATAAAAAATGAGGAAAAAACAAGAAAGAAAGGGACCAAACCATACAGTGCTTTTAACTAGTATATACACAACATATACGTTGTCGTAAGTCTTCCATTTTCCAATGAATTATATTCCGTTTCCGACGACACTTTTTTTTTTATGCATTGATTATTCATTTTGCTTCGGAAATTTTAGCTGTGATTAACTTGAAAATCAATTGGAAACAAATATTTTGATAAAGAAACGAATGTTGCCAAATGTGGTCAAAAGTGAATGAACAACGTCGCGTGTTTTAACCAGATTCTGTTCTTTTCTTTTTTTATATATAATCTCACAAGACGATGAACGGAGATAGACGGCAACAACCCTTAGAATGATGTTACCTTTTTGTCTGCACTCTTTGGTTTTTTATCATTATAACACTTCATATAAAATATACCCTTTTATGATGGCAAATTTGTGATAGCAACACTCTAGTCCCCAAAGATGCCCTCATAATGATAATCCAATGTATTTTTTGCATTTGTTTATTTTTGAGTAGTTATTATCTGTGAAAAATTACGGATATATTTGAATTACTATTAAATGATTTTCTCACGAAAGAACTTGTTTCAGTAGTCAAGTTCACCATTCCAAATGGTGGGGAGGAGATAGTTTTATCAGTAAATTGTTCCGTTTGGATGGAAGAATCCATTGTTGCGAACATAGAAATATAAATATCATACTGTTTATCATTATAGTAAATTTCAAAGTCATAACGAGAAAAAAGTTTTTCGAGTGAGGATACTTTGATTAGGAGATAATAATCGATTCTCAACATGGATTAGATTCATTTACAAGAAATATGAATTTGCAATCGTTAATTCGACTCTCAGACGCAGTCTGCATTGAACAACCATAGCCACCAAAAGTACTGATATGTGTTTCATGTATGTACCCCTCGGTTGCGCTAGAAGAATGATGCAAGACTGATTCGAAGACAAAACTGACATTTTTCTGAATTTCATTTCCACCAAAAGAAAATTTATAATGGTAGTCTTCGCTTGAAGACCCAACGTGACTGACAGAGATAGAGAGATAGAGAAAGAGGTAGATAGAGAGAAAGAGAGAGAGAGACAGAGAGAGAGAGGGAGAAATAGGGAGAGAGAGATAGGGAGAGAGAGATAGGGAGAGAGAGAGAGTTAACACATTTTAGGAAAGGGGATGAAAGAGTGATGGGCTTTCCAATTCTTTCACTGCTGTAACCCATGGCCCGTGGATGGGCATTCATGGCCCACTTTGTATGACAAACCTTGGCCCACCCCACTATTAGACGAGTTTTTTTTCTATCTCGATCACTTCCACTAAATTGTACTATACCCGCTTCTTCTACCCAATGCCAGAATTGTATAACGTCCTACCGTTTTTCTGTCTATTTTCGTTTTGTTTCTCACGCCACGAAACGTACAAACTGTATCTCTGACTTCCCGTTAGAATTCTCATATTCCTTTCTTTATTCCTTCCAGCCCCTTTTAGAATTCTTTCTCTTAAAGTGTTAATGTCTTTTTAATTAAGTGGCTCGCTATCCTTGGGACACTGCAGGGGTTCTAAACGGCCACCTCTACTATCCTCTTGGCCTTTGTTGGTACGACATCTGTCAAATAAATCCACTTGAGATATCTCCATCATCCCTTTGCAAGTGAAAAAAAAGGTTACAGAGAAACACGTTTATAAGTGAAGTATTTAGGATTATATCGCATTGTTTCCCTTTAACAAAACTATCATCTAAAAGTGAAATAAAATATAAGATGTATCAGCTTTCCAACAGCTCTATGATATTATACAAAGGAGGTGAATTGAACAACCGAATCCCCAAAGATGATGAAATATTCTTTCCTTTTCATATGTGCCTGTTTATGTGTTTGAGTGTTTCAGTGCTCCTGGTTATACTGTTTTATCTACTCGAAAAACGTTTTCTTGAATTTTGTAAAAAAACTTTCCAGACTTGGTGGGGGGGGGGGTAGGGGGGCTTATTTTGATGGGTTCATTTAACTGGATGTTTTTGTAATTAGATATTTTTCTGGTGGAGATTGCCGGCAATGTCATATATAGAATTCAATCTATACATATACTTCGAAGATTTTTTTTTTCACAAGATTTCAAATTTTTACGCTACGGTTGTCCAATTATTGACTGAGATGGCGAGTCTCTTATTCTATTTTATATCTTTATCAGCTTTTAAGGTCAGTTGTTGGGCATAAGATTCCCCCAGTATAAGAAACGGAGTGAAGGGCCTTACCCTGGAACGCTGACCCATGACATGTGGACTATGAGGGCGAAAACGGATGTATGCCTTCCCCAAGGGGGTCAGTGCCAAGTGAACGCAAACTGTCTCAGTCGGAGTTTGAACTCAGCCCACCAATTTCCATCCCAAGTGCCGTTTACTGTGTTACTAGTTTGGGTGCTAAAAAGCGCTAAATATAAAAAAGTAAAGAACGTTTCAAAAGACCAAAGAAGTTTGAAAAGATGCCGAGAATGGCCAAAATGCCCACGCATTACTGAAACGAGAAATGCGCTCGATTCAACTTGAAAAGTGCTAAATTGGCAACAATCGCCACCAAAACGCCTACGCATTACTAAAACGAGAAATGCGCTCGATTTAACTTGAAAAGTGCTAAATTGGCAACAATCGCCACCAAAACGCCTACGCATTACTAAAACGAGAAATGCGCTCGATTTAACTCGAAAAGTGCTAAATTGGCAACAATGGCCACCAAAATGCCCACGCATTACTAAAACGAGAAATGCGCTCGATTTAACTCGAAAAGTGCTAAATTGGCAACAATGGCCGTTTATCATAAACGTATGTCGTATATTGAGCCCGAATAAGGGCCTCCCTCATGTAAGACATAGTGGAGATGATGTGCCTTATCTTGACACGCTAGTCTATGAAGTTTTGGTACTGGGAAGGATATGAATACTTTCCATTCCTAAGGCCAACGAAAACGGTGACTGTCCAAGCTGCAATTTGGATTCGGTTTGCCAATTCTCATTCCCTGTGACGTTGATCGCTTGGTGACTTGTACCTCTTATGGGGAATATTGATAAAGGTCTGCCGTAATTAAGACCTCATTAGAACGAAGAGATCAAATGGAACACCATTAAATAATCAAGCATCGGCCACCAGAAGAAGGTCAATCTCATTAATTTCGTTGCCCAGTCAAAAGGGCTGAGCTAATCAGATTCTCATATAAGAAGTCCTGGAAAACCTTATAAATAAACAAGAATGGAATGGACGCATTAATCGCTGGGAAGTCGCTGATTTCTGAAGCGAGGAAAGGTCGGCCTATCTCATTAAGGTCATCAAAACAGTAAGCCTGTTGCTATCTAAAGCCACTGGCAACGGTTCATTTCATGGTTTTAATAAGTGAATTCAAGGTATATCCTTAATGGTAGAACATCGAACAAGGGTGTCTGGGCAAAAGACACTTACTGAAATGTCCTTGCTCTCGTCTCGTTTAAAATGATAACAATTTAAAAAAAAATAATTCTGTCTGACTAGGCCCTTGTCTGCTTTTATATTGTACGTTTTCCCCAATATATATATATACAATCTGATTGACATACTTAATGCATGATATTTCACCACCATCAGTCATCGGATTGCCAAGGTCAGTGTCAAACTTCAGATTGCAGTAGTTCGACTTAATTTCATTCATCAATTTTTCAAGCATGACAGAAAACAAATAAACAATAAAAAACACATTGATGATGATGTTTTGCAGTATTCTTCGTATTTATGAATACTAGTGTAAGACTGTACGAAAGGCGAAATTAAAAAGTAAAAATAAGGGTAAAAAGTTTGTGTAACGTCTGTGCACAAGTTTGGAAGAGACTGCCTTCCGTGAAAATCAGGAGACGAATTCTTGGATTTTACTTGGGGGCGAGTGCGAACCATAACCGCCAGTAATAAGTACCACTTCCGGAAAGATGACAGAAAATAATAGAATCAAATGGAGAATATATTTTCAATAAGTTAATGCAGAAAAATTGTTTTTATTTTTACCTAATGAACCATACGAGCTGTTTACACTACGCAAAGTATATAACATCTTATTTTGGTATAATATACATAATATATCATATATAAATAATTTTGTATTATATAGATAGTATATAAGATATAAATATTTTGCCTCGTCGATCTCGATTTTTTGCCGCTAATACCGTCCTTTTATTATTTCGCATTGCAGGTTAAAAACTGATGGAAGATCCAAAATAAAGTAGATCCAATTTTGCTGGAGCCTGTGGTGCAGACACTTTGTGAAATTCCAATTTTGTGAATGAACTTTTCTTTTTTTTAAATTTTTTAGAGAGAAAAATAAATGGAGTAGACTGCTTATAGCAAACATAGGCATCAGAATTTGTAATAAAAAAGTGGCACTTATCTGAACTGGACCAGGGCCTCTTCTTTCATTGGGATTTGGTTGAAGGGATTTCTTTTAGCATTGATGTTTTTGAAAGAATTAAACTATCTTTTATTTTTGTTGGAAAGTATAGACTGGTCTATTCAACTTGTCTTTATACTGGTTGCAGAAGGATTCCTTTCCAATATCGTTTATAATAACCCTTTCGCCTGATGTTATCTATTGTAGGATCTGGCCTGACTAATCCCCAAAAGCTCAACTCTTATCCCTGGCTACCGAAACAAACATGAATCTTTCAACAAATCGCGTAGATCCCACAATTTTTTTACCGTGATAGATACCTTTTTTTTGGTTGAAAATCCGTAAAAACTCAAGATAATAAAACACAATGATGTACTGTACACGTAATATCGTCTTCTCCCAAGATTTTCTTAACGTTTTGACTTATATTTTGCTATCATACAGCTTCCTGTATAATGCTGCTTACTCAGAAATACATTTTTATACTCTATGCTGTATTATGCAGTATTTATGGTGATGAACATTAAAATAGAATAATAATGCATATATATACATATATATATATATATATATATATATATATATATATATATATATATATATATAAGTGTTTTAAGATTTGCTGAACGTTTCCATCTTTCTCACAATTTCCTAGCCTGCGGGTGCAGCAGCCTGCAAAATTAAAAGGAATCTCCTTCAAATCCAAATGACAAATAAGGGAATAAGAAAAGTTGATTTATTGTAAACATAAAAAACACAAGAGACGCCTATTCTTGGGTTTGCCAACGCCTAACACCGATAACCAGTAGATAGACATAATTTTTACAAACCATCAACCAAGAATGTCTGCATAAATTTCTCTTATTTTCAAATGTTTCTGGCTATCTATCTATCTATCTATCTATCGATCGTGCATACTGGTTTCACCAATGGAGCTAAAAGGCTGAAAATTTAAAAATCTGTTATTTCTATATATAGAAAGAACTTCTCTCTTCATGTCTTTTTCAAATTTCCACCCAAAATGGGTTTTTGGTGGGGGGCTAATTTACAATGTAAGTTTATGCTAAATTCATCTTCTGATTGGTGTACAGCAACTATTTTGATTGATTTGATAAAATATTCTGACTTTGATTCATCAAAACGAAAGGTGAGAAGTAACTTATTCGTTGATAGACTCCTTCCTGAATTCTTTAATTTGTTATCCCAACGCAGTATGCTGCCAAAAGATGTTGTTCATGTGACAGTTTCTATTGAGTGTTCAACCAAATTTTCCTCTTTTTCATAAACCTTAACACATGATGTTATGCGATATGTAACGATTAACCTAGAAGTAACAAGTAACTCAAGCGGCGTCATCCACTTCGCCTACTATTTTACCCTAAGCTGGAGGGAGATGAGATGGATTCATACCTTTCCCGAGGGCATTAAAGTAATCTCTTTATCTGAAGAACCACAGCAGTCATAACTAATCTATTTAGATACAATGCTTGGATAGACTAATCGGTCTGTGCATTGTAAAGAAACTAGAGAAATATTTAATTATTTCATTTTTAATTCTCTGACGTCGACATGTATTAAATATTTCAATCAATCGGGGAAGTAATCTGGTGGAAATTCGATTTGCATCTTTGCACGTTTCCAGACGACAGGCCTGAAGAGATAATTGTATACAAGAATTATAAATGTAACAATGGTTGCCGTCCATCATGGAAGATGCAAGCGAGGTGACACGCAAAGCTCGAAGGAAAGTCGGAAAAGGAAGAAGAGTGAAGAGGAAGATATAAAAAAGGAAGAAGAAGAAGAAGAAGAAGAAGAAGAAGAAGAAGAAGAAGAAGAACAACAACAACAACAACAACAACAACAAGAAAGGGGGTGGAAGAAGTAAGAGAGTGAGGAGGAAGGAGGGAGAAGGAAGAAGCTAAAAGCAAAGTTACCATGAACATAAGTGAATAATAATGATAAGAATTATGATAAGGAGAAGAAAAAAGAAGAAGGAGAAATAAAAGAAGAAAAAAACTAGCAACAAAGTTACAATGAAAATAGGAGACGTATAATAATGATAGGAATTATGATGAGAAGAAAGAGAAGAGATGGAAGAAGAAATGAATGAAGAAAAAATTGATAAAGGAAGGAGAAAAAAATAAAAAATAAAATAGGAATAGATAAAAGACGACGAAGAAGAAGAAACTAACAACAAAGTCACCATGAAAATAGAAGGCGAATAATAATGATAAGAATTATGAAGAAAAAGAAGTAAAAGAAGAGGAAATAAAAGGAGAAGGAGAAATAAAAGCAAAAGAAATGAAAAAGAAGGAGAATATAAGAAAAAGCCAACAACAAAGTCATCATGAAAATAGGATGCTATTAATAAAGAATTATGATAATAATAATAAGAAATGAAAGAAGTAGAAGAAGAAGGAGAAATGACAGAAGAAGAAAAAGCTAACAACAAAGTAACCGTGAAAAAAGGAGACGAATAATGATAATAATGATTATGATTAGAAGAAGAAGAGGTGGAAGAAGGAAGAAAAGAAAAAGAAATAACGGAAGGAATATGATAATAATAATAATAATAATAATAATAATAATAATAATAATAATAAGAAGAAGAAGAAGAAGAAGAAGAAGAAGAAGAAGAAGAAGAAGAAAAAGAAGAAGAAGAAGAAGAAGAAGAAGAAAAAGAAGAAGAAGGAGAAGACGAAGAAGAAGGGATGAAAGAAGAATGGAAAAAAAAAAAGGAAGTGAATTCTGGTTAGCAAGGAAACCATTGTGCCAGCCTCCCGTTCCATAAGATAAACGTCTGTACTAATCCGCTCAGACAGCGGAGCAATTGTTGATTTGCCTGACTACTGAGATTAGTGCCAAGCGCTTCGCTGCAGTGGTGAGCAGGTAAAATAAAATACCTATTTGACTGCGTTGCTTAGTATACGACGTCTCTCACGAAATTATCCAACCATTTCATTTCAAAGAAAAAATGTCTACCCTAGGCAATGGTGCCTTGGCCCCTAAGGACGTCATATACGTGTCCGAGCGTCACCCCAAAAGAGTCTTCAAATTTATCTTTCGGTATCGATATCAGTTGCCCTGTAACGTTCTCTTAGATCTCGTCCACGGTCTGAAATCTCAAGGAAAAAGCTAGAAGTTGCAGACAGGCAATCCTCCAAAGACTCACTCTATCAGCAACATCATCCTTCGGTCTGAAAACGCTCAAAAGTTTCTTTAATATAAAATAATGATGATTGCTTCTTTAGTTTACGTTATTTCAGCTTATGAAATATTTCATAGGGAGGCTTTACTTTCGGATAGTGAAAAAACCTGAATCATCATAATGTTCTGAGAATAATGGAAATAATTGGCCGATTATGAACAAAATCCTTCGACTCCAGTTCTTGTTTCTCAACCAAACATGTCTGGTTAGTTACTCAATAGAAACTGTCACACGACCAACGTCTTCTGGCGATTGTGTATTTGGGGTGATCAATTAAGGAATCGTTAGAAAAAAAAGGGCAGTGATGACTAAAAACTTTTTAATTTTCCCAAAAACACCCAAAAAAGTAGTGTGAATGCTGGAGGACACAAAAAGAGGGATCACTCTTACACCGCAATTTGATTCTAAAAAAGAAGAAAACCATTTTCTCTAGACATCATAACCATCATTAGCAGCAACCTTTCAGAGTTCGTTGTGGGACACACACCTTCAAGATTCGCCAGACTTCTCTGTCGTAGGCGTCACGGAGCCGGTATTTTCTGAACTTATGTAGTTAGTCACGCCGTCTTATACTTTGTCAGCCCCAGCGTTGCATGTGATCTCTGGGTATCCACGTTGTGAGACTGACATTCTAGCAACATGAACAGCGTACAACCATACAAATTTTCTTATGGACTCCTGTCTTTCCTCTGATATATTGTGCGGTCTTGTAATCTCTCCACGGGAGATAGTGCATTACCTCTTGGGCACGTTACATGATTCTCAGCTTGAGGGTAAGTACTTTTGGTTAGGTTCCATGTTTTAGCATCATAGGTGACTTTCGAGAGGATACATTGGTTGTATACTCCTCTTTTCAGCTCTAGCATAGAATTTTCTTTGTTCTTTATGGTTGAGCTTGACCTGCCAAAAGTTTGCCCAGCGAGTGTGATTCTTCGCTTGATTCTTTCTTTGTGTATTTCACAGAGGTTTGTTGTCTCGGGTAGATTTAGTGGCGTACTTTCTTCAGTCCTATGTCTTTGATCTTTATTGTCGTGTCTGTTTTCAACATATTCATTGTACATGGCATTTGTTTTATTAAAGTTCACCTGGTGGCGAACATTATTGCTTTATTCTCTATGTCCAGAATTATCTGGAGGCCATGAAGATTTTCAGCAAAAAAGATGATGTCGTCCGCAAATCTGAGGCAGCCTGTTTATTTGCCGTCCATTCTGATTCCTTTATTTCCCCAGTCTAGGATTCGGAAGATCACTTCGAGGCAGGCTGTGAAAAGGTTATATTTTTATGTAACCTGATGAAGGAAATGCAGTGTCGGTAGATATATTGCAGTAGTAAGTCGTAAATGTTCAACCTTTCAGTCCTCTATCTCCATTGGTGTGCCCTGCACACGTGACGCAAACACATATAACTGGCAAGCCAGCCAGAACCCGGTAAAAACTGAAGAAACCCATGATGACAGTTTTGATCAGGGTTTAAGTTGATGGTCTTTAATATTAATTATCTAGAAGCATGGTTCTCGGAGTTACTTCATATAGGTTCGCTTTTACATGACATAAGATTCTTTACATTCTTTGTCTCGTGGGAAGTCAAGTAAATAATAATTATTTTGAAAAAAGGGTTTGAAAAATTGATAACATCTTCGCTAAAGAGTTTTGCTTCAGGTATCAATGACTCCTTCACAAAATACATATCATCATCATAATCATCGGCCATTTTCAAGTCCACCGTAAAACAAAGGCCTTTCTAATGTCTTTCCCCGACGACCACGATTGTGCTGACCTTATAATGTCTTCTCCTACTGAGTTATCTGTTCCATGGGTACTAATAGGTAAATATTTTGCTCACTCTATCGTCATTTCTTCCTCTACCAGCCCAAGCCCATCTTCATTTTTGTCACCGAATAACTGTATGATAACTTTCACTTTGGTCCGCCCATGAACCCATGCTGATCTTTTTCTCACAATTATCCATAGCATTGCTAAGTCAGTCTCATTCTTTCTAATTACGTTATCTAGGCCAAATGATACAATCAACGGTAGATAATTTCAAATAGAGTTTTAGTATAATATAACGCAATTTATAATCATTTCTGTAGGATATTATATCCATTTTTAACACACAGACACACACACACACATATATATATAATTAAATAATTGAGTCATCCACGAACAGCTGTTCCGTTGTATTACAACTCTTCAATGTTGCTATTGACTCTCCACTATCCCATTCAGTACCTCGAGGTTAACCGAAACCTTCCCCGCAGACTCAGAGGCTAGCATTTTACCTCTGCAGAATTGGACAGTCAGTGAGGCTGAACTTAAACAATATATTACTTATATATTCCTCATTCACCAGAGTGCTCTATTCCAGAGTACGAATAGCATTACTATACACACACACACATAAATATGTATATATATATATATATATATATATATATATATATATATATATATATATATATATGTTTGTGCATCGAACGTACTTTCTACTATTTATATATCTATATCTATATCTATATATATATATATATATATATATATATAGATATATATATGAATTTTTCTGTATTCTCCCCTTCTTCAGTCTGTTCATGAAGTAAATCTAAAAACATAACCTCTTCAATATTAAATCTTTATTCTATAAACGAAGATCTCACCTCTCTTTAAAGAAGTAAAAAGACTTGTATGTCATTCTATTTTAATACTTTAAAATTGAAGAGGCTGAATCACCGAAATTTCAGTCGCTGGAATTCAATGAATGTTTGACCTCCTGATTAAGGAGCAAAATCTGCTTAGATTTAGTTTGTTAGTAAGAAAGCTCTTTTAGAATTCGGCTTGTATCGAGTTCGATCCTCGCTGTTGCAGTCACCTTATGCCACACCCAGATAATTTTGATAAATAAATGTTTAAGGCACTGGCCATGGTGCTATGATTAACAAGTTAGTAATCCAAGCTCGTCTTGCATATTCAACTCATTACAGACTATATGTAGTGAGTCTGATCTACACGGGTCATTAATTATTGTGGCCCAGTACAAGAGATAGATCCGTAAATTGAGAACCATGCAACGTTCACATGAAAGAATTATGCTGGGCCTCACATGGAGAGACTACAAGACAGCAAAGTACATTCGAGAAAAGACAAGAGTCAGGGACATCATAGAATCCATTAAAAACCTCAAATGGCGGTGGGCTGGCCATGGTGCAAGAATGGTAGACACCCGATGGACATTGCGACTCACGACATGCGCTACAATCAACAATAGCTACTTTCCAAGCTGTACTTAGGCTCGCCTGCCATACGTTGTTTACAGTATGTGATCCTAAAAAATAACTGAATAGTTACCCAACTGAGTACTGAATAGGACCTCAATGTTACATAAGGACATGCTCCTAAGGAGGAGATGCTGTCTGGAATTCTAGGACCCGGTAGATAATGATCTATGAAGATGATCATCATGGAACAAGAGATACACACATGGTTGTTTATTAACCGTGATAAAAGTCAACAGGTCTATGAATACTAAAAAGTTTTTCGTTGAAACCAAATCTAATAGCAGTCATGAGAAAGAGAGGATAGAGAGAGTGGGTGAAGAAAGTGGCATACGTTTTCTTTGAATGAGTTTTGGAAATCGAAAAAATGTGATGTAAGAAAAAACGTTCTCAATTTAAGAAGCCAAAACATTTTAAAACGTCCCTTGTTGTAAGCGTCGAGTTATGACCAAAAGCCTATTGGGAAGGCAAATAGATTCTCTATTCATGTCTACAACAAATATGTAGTAAAGCTCGAGAAAAATCAGTCAGTGTCAATTTCAAAAACTCCTAGCAGCTGCACATTTTATTTATATATATATATATATATATATATATATATATATATATATATATATATATATATATATATATATATATATGATTTTGTGAGCAACATTGTAGGTGTTAAATGGAGTATGTTCTTTTTTCTCGTTTCAACAGATGTCCTCTGTCATGAAAGGATTTAATTAAACTTTTAACATAAAAAAGAACAGTGATAAACAAAGTGTTCGTACATTATTAATCACTATTCATTTTGTATTGTCAGTTACTAGCTGAATACCAATTTACACCAGGTAAAATATTTTAGGAGTGAAAAAAAGGACCAAAGCTTTTAGACTTATCTGATAGTTTCCCTCCACCCAGATTTCTAGCTAAAGGTTTGGGGACCGGGAGGGCTTGGTTCTTTCAGCGGCACTCCAACATTTAATTATAGTATAA
>OY735233.1:2029306-2204306 GCA_963457665.1 Thysanoteuthis rhombus
ACAATCACGGAAAATAGAATCGACTAGACAAGTTCAAACTCCATATGAGATAACCATTCATCTCGTAGTAATGCCAAGGCAAGAACCCGTCTATTTCCCGTATCCCAATGATGGGTAGATAGCAGATTGAGTAACTCCACTTCGGATGCTTGTCGCGTCGGTCACTTTCACATATTGTAAACCTTCGAGGTTTACCATATGCGTAAGTCACCGAAGCGTAATGTAGCCTAGACAGAAAAACCTGAGATGCCGCCTTATCCAGCGTATTTTCATTTTACAATTCAAGTTTATGCTAAACTGGCCCCTTAGTTTGTGTCAGACAGATTTGCACTTGTTCGTTGAAAAATTCAGACCCTTTTCTGATGCAACAAAAGGCGAGAGAAGTAACATTCACTGGTCACCCTTTTTCCAATTTTTCAGTTGATCACCTCAACACGTCATGCTGTTAAAAGATGTTGGCCACATGACAGTTTCTATTGACTTACTGACCAGACCTATTTTTAATCTAATTTCAAAATGATTGAAATAGGACACTAAACTATGAGATAACCACTTGGCTTTTGAAACGAGATGTTGACTTTTGGATAGCAAGTTTTCTCAAACCATTTTCCCATTTCCGACTTTGCTTTTCGTTTCTTGTCCCGCTTCAGCTTTCCACACAATTTTGCGCTTGGAAATATCGTAATATGGCACGTTGATTAGTTTATGTAGAAAATAGGAAACAAACAATGTTCAGAATCGGTAAGAAAATATTCTGCCACCTTTGACGATCACGTTTGCTGTGAATTTTGATCTTCGATTGCAACGTATTCGGAAACAAAATACAGAAATCACTTTTCGACTACAAATTTCTGTTCAATCATGAAAGTCATTCTCTCTTCTATAGATATACAAGGATAAATAAGCTTTTGACTGACAAACAGTCTCACATATTGTGACATTATTTTTTAAAAATTTGATCTTAGAAAAGATGGGTCACCGTAAATCTATTATTTCTCATATTTCAGATATTTTAAGGAAGTTTTTGAATATGAGACATGTTGCTTTGTTACAAAGTTCGTTCCTCATCTCTTGCCAGGAGATCAGGAATGAATAAATCAAAATACAAAACCCCAGTAAAACTCAATACTTTTGTGAGATTCTAACGAAACCAATCATATTCGGCCCACAAAAGCTACCAAAATGATTTAATGTATCTATTTTCACCATCGCCTGATCAGATTATGATTGACACACGAAGTATGGGTATTTTTCGATCGAATCTCATGTTTTTGATTATAAGGAATGTTTGTCTGATATGGTCAAATATTTCTTTCCGTGATCTCATGACTTGCAGAAACAGCTTCTCCATAATTAGTTTACACATTTGCTGTCAAAAGATGACAGAAACATCTTGGTAATTTTGCAATTACGTTATACTTATGAAATATCAAAAACATTTGCATCATTCTCTTTTCTATGTTCATGTTTCACTGAATATGAGAACTAAAGAAAAATCAAATGGAAACTCAAAAACCTTTGATGAGTCCAGTGCATAGTTATATGCAGTCACCTATCGTCACAATTTATTTTGTTTACCTATAGACAGGTGTTAAATTTACTATATATATATATATATATATATATATATATATATATAGTAAAACTATCATTATCTGAGAACACACACACACACACACACATATATACATACATATATATATATATATATATATATATATATATATATATATATATATATATATATATATATATATATATATATACATTTTCTTAGATAATGGTTGTTTTGCCCCAGAAGAATTTACAAATACCATCATATTCACATTTTTATTTTTTACTAAATCATCATGTGGGAACATAGAAGACAAGTTACAGACAAAAAGAAAATATGGAATACCTGTGGTGTATTACAATAGTAGATATAGACTGACTTCAACCACTAGTACAGGTATCTGCATAATTTATGGCAGAACACAGAAGTGTCTGTAGCTTGGGGCCTCTCAACCTTTCTCAATTGCAAACCCTTATAGCTAAAAGAATCCTTGCATCACCTCTCCCTTAACTGTTATAAAAACAATAGATACTGTACATAATTAGTCTTCAGCTGTAATCTAACAGCAACTATGCAAAGCAATAACAAGGGGTTGTCAAAAATTGCAATGTATCCACAATCTGTTCTACATTTCGCGGTATACAAGAAGAATTCATTTTCTTCGAAAATCAAATTACTAAAACGTAACAAAAGATGAATTTATTCTGAAGAAAATTTTGTATAGCATTGAACAATTTTTACAATTAGCACTCGGAGAAATACATTTTTGTATAGAAGTAAAAGAAAACACCAGTTACATAATTATTCTATAAAAAGGTTTTCAAATATTTCTGCTACCCGCAATAATCTTTACGCGACCCTCAGAGAAGTCTCGACCCCTTTTTTGAGAAGTTGTGGCTAAGCCCATAACTCGTCTGATCGTGTGTTTCTCTTGGGTCCGCCATCTTGCCTAAGAGCAATCAATACCTGACGATATCACAAGCAGTGTATTAATACGATTACAATCCTTACTTACAGAAGGAGTCTAAGTGCTTTTCAAATGGAATCCTCCCCCCCCCCTGCACTTTCCAGCACTATTTGCTATTCTTTCTGCTTACATTTCGTATTGGATTCTCTCCACTTTTGCTTTTATGTTTCTCATTTTTTGTTTCCAGCTGAAAATCAATTCCCTGTTTATTTAGGTCTTGTCACAACATCTCTGTGTCCTTTTTTTTATGTAATGTTATTAGAAACCATCAACAAAAACTATCACCAAAATTGCCATCATAGATTTCTACAGTTTTTAATATGGTCTCCCTGGATAGCTATATATGTATGGATTGCACGAAAAGGTTGCATCAATACATCTAAAGGTATGAAGTTTAAACATTTACTCTCTATTATGTCTAAAATTGACATTTTTTTCGGAAATTCTCCGCCTAGGATTTCAGCAGCGGGTTCAATTTGCAGTGTAGCTTTATGTTGAATAAATCCTTTCAAGCTTGTTTTTGGATCACCTCCCAACAAAAGGACAGTGAAGTAATTTTTTCATTGATCTCTCCTTTTTTGCAATTTTCTACCTTAAATACTGTATGCTGCCAAAAGACGTTGGTGACATGATGGTTTCTATTTATTGACTAACCAGATCTTTTTTCACTAGAATTGTATCAATCAATAGGGCAGTGAATGTAGTATAAGTTTCCCTATCTAAAAGTAGAGCAGTCCCATGAAAAAAAACTTTTATAAGTCGAAATAGAGTGAAACAAAGAAACAATTACCATTAATTTATTTGGGAAAACAATATTGAGCGTTCTCAGATAAAATAAATGGTGATGATTAAATATTAGGTAGAGTCGTCAGATGTTGGAGCGGTGGGAGTTGCAGAAAACTCAGGTGTAGGAGACATTGAAGAAGAGGCTGCGTGTTGTCTCTATAACGATTTGCTGCAAAACGAACCTTGAACGTTATTTTTGCTTTTTTTCGTAAAAGCAAAAATGTAGTTTAAAGGAAGTGATAATTGTATTCCCAAACTACATGTTAGCTAATTTATTATTTTCTCGTCCCCTGCTTTTTTTCTCTTCAAAGATTGCTTTACGCTTTTCACTTGGTTGCATTGACGTCAGAATATGTTGACTTGGAAAAACTATATTTTTTTCTGTCGATAATTAATGGTAAACGAATTAAATGAAGAATACAAGGGAGTCGATCTTTACGTGATCTTCAGTATGTCATGTGCAACAAACCTGTTGAAGATAAACACACAAATATTGTTGATTGCATGTAACATCAAAAATTATGAACAAACACAACCAAAACATGTTGAATGAAAAGAGAAGATAAAATGTGCACGATGAGAAATTGGATTTGAAGCAAAAAACTTTAAAAAGGGAATTTAACGTCTGCCTCATAGCAAACAGGCCAGTGCAACATCTGAAGATTCGTGGGCTTATGAGGATACGGGAAGCGCGGACGTAACAGTAGACATAGAAAACTAAGGCTGATCTCAAACTGGTTAGTTATCTGTGTTTCTATTTCATTTTGAATATTTCCGTTTTAACTTATCTGAAGAGCTATCTGCCTCCAATTTTGCGAAAAGATGTGTCTATGTTATCACCCCATTCATTACAATTTTTGAATTTTTATCTGAATGGGAAATATATAATAATAGGTTTTAGTTCAATTTGAACACAGTAAAAATAGATTTTTGGGTCGCCTAATAATAATAATATATATATATATATATATATATATATATATATATATATATATATATATATACACGCTATATATATATACACGCTATATATATACACACTATATATATATATATATATATATATACGCTATATATATATATACGCTATATATATATACGCTATATATATATACGCTATATATATATATATATATACGCTATATATATATATATATATATATATATATATATATATATATATATATATATATATATATATATATATGTATATATACAGAGAGAGAGAGTAACATTTTTAGCGATACAACTACTTGGAAATTAAATTTACCTAATCTACCTGGGCCATTTTCAGTGTCTTCGGTACAGTTCCGAGTTATAGCTATAAATACTAGTTCTTTGACTTTCATGTTTTACACCTTCTTCAGTTCCCTTTCCAGGTCCTGATAATTCCTTAGTTTTTCGCTCTCTTTTCTATTTACTCCGTGTGATCCGAAATTATCATCCCTCACCGAAGGTGAGAGAAGTAATTCATTCATTCATTACACATTTAAAAAAATGTCTGTTGATATCACCTAATACAACATGGTGCTTAAAAACATAAGTCTCAAGACAGTTTCTATTGAGTGAGTAATAAGACTTGTTTTTTTTTTCATCACGAATTTATGTTTCAAATCATGCTGGTAGTACTCCCACCAATGTAACTTAATTTTACCAACACCACTGCTTAATTTACGAGGTAAAAAAAATATATGATGATTCATAATTTCCCTTGGAATGCTAGTTTCAATTATTTATTGTCACTACCAGGTCTTTATTAAAGAAGGATGTATAACCAATGCATCCTCCCAATAGTCACTTATGGAGCTGAAACATGGAACCTAACCAAGAGACAAACCCGTAAATTGAGAACCATGCAACGTGCACATCGAAGAATTATGCCAAGCCTCACATGAAGAGACCACAAGACAGCACAGTATATCCGAGAAAATACAACAGTCAGGGATATCATAGAATCTATTAAAAATCTCAAATGGCGGTGGGCTGGCCATGTTGCAAGAATGGCAGACAACTGATTGACATCATGACTCACGACATGGATCCCCCGAGATCACATGCCCAACCGAGGCTGGCAGAATATTAGATTAGCGAGACGAGCTAGACAAGTTCAGGAAGTACTGGCTCCGCGACGCCCATGATAGAGAAGTGTGACAACTCCTGGGGAAGGTCTATGTCAAACGACGGACATTAAAAGACAGATGATGATGATCAGGTGATCAGTGTGGATAGGAAGTAGAAAAATAAGTTCAAGAACAACAGAAATAAAATGAAGGAAATACGAGTCAAAATAAAACAATAAATGACCGTGGTGATACATTTGTGAAACTCAGTTCATTTCCCTTTTTGTTCAGACAAGTGGATCTTTTTGCGTCCCTGATGGGGTCAACGCAACGTTTCAGACGATCCATTCCTCGGCCTACGTCAGATTTATAATTAGAGAAAAGTACCAAATATTTCTTTCTCTTTGCTTTTTTTTTTTTCTCGAATTAGGCATACAATTGACGCAGGTTTCTGTTTGGTGGCTGAGATAGTTGGGTATTTCCCAACTGTGCTAGTTGTCATTATTTGAGCCCAGGTTGAAAACCAGGATTTCGAATCTTCAACTTCAAGATAGGTAGGCAGGTGATTCACATTTGGAAAATTGGCGTAACACTATCTTCCAATTTCTCCAACCGAAATTTACATTGTGGCAGAATAGATAGTCCTATCTGGTAGGCGAGGCAGTTGCATGATCCACATTACAACCAATGATCGTTTTCCAAGCTTGGGTAAATGAGAAGATTAAAAAGAATTTTTTACATAGTCTCGTCCCAGAATTGGTGTAACATATTCTTTCTCTCCACTACTAAACTAAGCTGAACTTAGTAGATATCAATGTCAACACCCATAACCATGTTATCAATGACTTCATTTCCCTCTCATAGAGATATCATGCCTCTATTTCATGTTGCCCCCCCTCTTTCTCTTTCCTTACCTCATTGATATCAAAAAGCACATGCTCGTTTAAAGGTAGTTTGCATTCAAACCCACAAGCGAGAATACTGCTGTTTCTTTCTCTCTCCTTAGACAATATTTCTCTCTTTCTCGCAAAAAATACGTTTTTCAAAAATAGGGTGATGTTTAACCGACATGCCAAGTGCCCAGCCTAGAATTAATTTTTGTTCCAAGCCCCGAGGGCCGAGGATGGGCGATGGGCGGGGTACTCCCTGCGAGCGTAGTACCTGTGGCCTCGTACTTAGTGTTAGTACTTATGCCGGTATTTAAATGGACCCCAAAACTAGGTGTTAATTCAAGTTTAGTCCAATATTCGCTGGATCAATTGACTCTTCAGGAGACAGCACCGTGCTCATCAGAGTGTCATAGTTCATAAGGTCTAAACAGGCTAATATGGTCCATTAAAGAAAATTCTTTCTGCTGAAAGAGACGATATATGTTGGTATATACGGTTATAAAGATATACATTCTTCTTGGTTTATGAACACAAAAACACACACGTACACAGATAGAGAGGAAGAGAAAGAGAGAGAGAAAGAGAAAGAGAGAGAGAAAGAGAGAGAGAAAGAGAGAGAGAAAGAGAAAGAAAGAGAGAGAAAGAGAGAGAGAAAGAGAAAGAGAAAGAAAGAGAAAGAGAGAGAGAGAGAGAGAGAGAAAGAGAGAGACATGTGTAATATCCATTAAGAAATAATTCCTTTCTTTCTCTGTCTCTCTCCCTCTCTCTGACTCAGTTTACTCTCAACTTCCAACAATGAACCACTATTAGAACTGTTGCTGACATGAAGTTTTCTATTTGTTTCTTCACAGCTCAACATTTCATCCTCCTTTTTCAGAACACCCCCCTCTCTCTCTCTCTGTCTCTCTGTGTCGTTCATTTTGTTGACTAATCACTTTAAGTGTTTATTGATCAATTCTATACCATCGAATAAACATTGAAGTCGAAAAGGCTCGGGTGATAAAAACATTCACACACACACACACACATAAATATATAGGTTCTGCACCTGCAAAATGAAATTATTTCTCACTATGAAGGGAAATTCTGCAGTATATATCAGATATATAATAGAGCTCGTTTGTCTGCTGAATTCGTGGTCCCATCTTTTAGCAAGGTCCCACAGGTAACTTGCACCGGGGTGGATCATTCTTGACGTCATATGGAGGGATCATAAGACTGCATTGTATATAAGACAAAAACAGTAGCCAGAGATATGAAAATCCATTAGAAAACTCGAATGACAATGGGCAAGCCATGTTGCAAGACAACCACAGAACATCACAACTCACAACGTGGATCCCCAGACATCATATTTGAAACTGTGGCCGACAGAAAAGAAAATGGCTTAACGATTTAGACCGGTTCATTTAATGGTCCTTGTCAAATGACGAATGTTAAAAGTTGAATGACGATGATGAATTTGTAAGCTCATTATTAACGTACGTGATAGCAGAACGGTTGCTGGCACAGGAAACCGAATCAGCGAAACGAGTTCGAATTTCGGCTGAAGTTACTTACACACACTTCACACTAATGCTCTTCGGAAAGACATGAAAGGCCATACCCCAACGAATCATGAATTTTACAAGACAGGACAATTTAAGAAATGAGAACCTGTCAAAGTCAGCGTTTTTCATACCTCTGTGACTTTATTAAACACTAATTTACTCCAAGTATTGTCTCCACTTTGATTGCTCTATCTTTAAAGTTTCAGCTATTCTAACTATTCCACCTTGTTCAAGTGTCTGTTGTACTTGGCAACCTTAAAGGAATTTTATCCGATTCCTTTATCCAATACACGGGGGCAAATTGTTCTCATTCCACTGTCCACATCAGTGGATCATTTCTAGTTGATTCGTCTTTGCAATATCCCTTTTTCATCCCTACTACGTAACTCATAGGTATGAGTTTTTACAATGCCTGAATGTTTAATAAGGGCAATGAACAATAGAATTTTCCATGCTTTTTGTCCGTAACAATAAACTCCGCTGATTTTGACATTTTTACTAAAAATATCTCCTATCCATAATTTGAAACAATTGACTCCTCGACAACTTAAACGATTTGAGCAGTTTATTCCCTTAAAAGAAATGCTATGATTGAAATTCAAATATATCCGTGAAGTTATTCATAGGAATTAACAAGTATCTAATTACAATCAAATAAATCTGTGTATGTATGTGTAGTGACTCCCCAACAACTGATCATTGTCCTAATATGACATACAAGGCAGTTCAGAGTCGAGTTTGAAGCTTTTTGGATCTGTATTTTTCGAGAATTAAAAAAAAGATGCTTTAATTTATCTAGATTTTGATAGACAGTACCTAAATTGGAGAGAAGTAAGCGAAATACTTCGAAGCTGCAGTTTTGTACATCAGACAGAAAATCATTTTTCAACAGATCATAAAGTCCGACCCCTTTCTAACATGCGCCATCGAAACTGCCACTGCCGTAGTGTATTTAATGATACTTCTTCATCTCAATTTTATTGAGTGTTATTCAAAAAAATAAATATATCGGTATCCAGTTTTACCTTTGAGCTTTACCCGCTATTGCTATCAACGGCTGCTGGATCTAAGCTGAAAGTCGCCGGACCGGCAGCGGTGATGGTGGTCTGGGGAAGTCTTGAAGATTTATGAATGTCTCTGAATGTGTCGACCATGCGTCCGGCCTTAATGGAAGCAACGGATAATGTTTGCAACATACAAATAGCCATGGCAAAGATAACTTATCGATTCTGTTATAGATTCAAAACAGAAAGATATACATAATAGTTTTATGTGCCTCAAATGTTCCTGAAAATGGGGAAAAGAATTAGAGAATTCACTAGAGCAGAACGATTGCATTACCAGGACTTTAAAAAAATCAGATCTGGTTAGTCACTCAGTAGAAACCATCACAGGACCTACGTCGTTTGGCAGCTTGCTGTGTTTGGGTGATAAATTAAAACATTGGAAAAAAAAACGTTAATCGATGAATAAATCACTTCTTTTACCTTTCGTTGGGTGGTGATCACTAAAAAAGTAAGAATTTAAGAAAAACAGGTGTGACTCTTACGGGGCACAATTTACAGGATCAATTCAGCTTAAACTCCCATTTTGAACGGATCCCCACTAGAAACCTTGGGACACAAAAAAATTTTTTTGATAATGGGCAAATTTTAAAGTTTCAGCCCTCTAGCCCCATTGGCACGGTTTATACGCACGACTCATGAAAAGATAGATAGCCTGACATACTCTATTGAAACCTGAAAAAAACGTCTCTTGAAAGTTTAGGTGACAGTTTTGTTTGACGGTTTCTATAATTGTTGTTGCAGATCATTGTAAGCAACCAGCAATCACCGGAGATTGGTGACTGCTGATTCTCAACTCTTGATTTAGGCTGTGATTAATGTTTTCCTGGGATCTTTGCTCTGAGCCTCCTCATTATTCGAATCAGCATTCTCATCGTTGTTGGTTTAAACACAATCTTCCTGGTCGTAATTTTGTCTGACTTTCCTAGCGATGTCGGAATACAAGGAGCGACTTTATTTTATGAAAGATTCCAACTACTTTTCTCATTGTTTTTGTTTTCGAGGTAGCGTTCGTTACAGTAATGTTTCTGAATTATTGTCTGAAGCTATGGATTAAACTAACGAATTATTTGGTAAAACTACAGTTAAAGTGGGAGTTGACTTTATTCCCCCAACCACATAGCAAGAACAATCCTCACCTAATTAAAGGGTGTAAAATCTTTACTGTTTGTCTATTACTTCACATCAAACCAAACCAACATATTTATGAAATTAACATGTCTCTACCGAGATTCGACATCAGGTCCAAGTGATTGCCATGCGACTTTCTTGCCAACAGAGCCAGACGAACAAGCTGCATTATCTACGGATTTATTTATCATATATACAACACAAAGATTGCAGTTATCATCTTCATACTAGTATCCTTAACCTTGTTGTGTTTCAATGTAGTATTCTGTAAGTTTCCTGATCTTTTTGGCATTGTCTGAAGCTGCCAAAGTTCTGTGTTAGAGATGATTCAAAGAGAAGTCTATGTTACGAATAACTGGGACCTGGAAAAGTGTTACTGTATAACCTTACAGTGAACAGTTTGCACGTTTGAATAACGTTCAGATATAGAAGAGGGCAAGTCTGGTTAGTGATTCAATAGAAACCATCACACGACTTACGTCGTTTGGCAGCAGGCTATGTTGGGGATGATCGATCGGAAAATTGGAAAAAGAGTGATTAATGTCTGTTTTCTTGCATTTTGTTGAGCAGCGATCACTAAAAATTACTGGACACAAACAAAGGAACCAATTCAGCATAAACTTACCCCCCCCACTAAAACATATTTGGGAAAAAGGAATAAAGAAAGCGTTTTTCTAGACATATTAAGAAATAGACATTTTAAATACTCTAGTTCCATTTGTGTCGTCTTTTCATGCAATACATACATAGATAGTCATCTATTCAATCAACCAATCAGCTAACCAGACAGCCAGCCAGCTAGACTAGCTTAATAACTGAGAAAATATGTTGATGCTGACATTTTTGTTTAAAAGTTTATGATAGAAAATGCAAGTTTGATTTGTGATTCCGTTGTACGATGACACCAAGCCTCATGTTACAGATGCGACACAGCAAAGATTCAAGCTTTTGAAAAGGGACGTTCTCTTACATGGTCTGTACACTTAACAATTATCACTTATTTCGGTCTATGTAATACTTATTCTTTGTCTAACGATTCCTTTACATTCATAATTATTTCCTCGGATAATTCATTGGATCAATACATGAAGGATTCTTTTATAATGGAGTATGCAAATTTTTGGAAGGTGGTGTAAAGTCATAAAAAGCTAGGAAAGATGTTTTGATGACAGAATATTGATGCAATAAATTTATATGAACTGAACATTTGGGCAAAAATGCTGGAAACATTTGCATCCATGTAATGTGACTGAATACACAATTTAGCTGAAAGGTGACCATAAAAAGCCATCCAAAATGTTTTCACGACTGAATAATGTTGCTATGGATTTTTATGAATAAAAGAATTGTGTCTGCAGTGAAAACTTTTGCATTAGACTGATACTTTTTATGGAAGGTTTTATGTGTCCAAGTTAGGTTCTTACATTACAGTCAGAATCCGTCTCTGTTTTGCACGAAATCTACGACTGGCAACTCATTCGTGGAAAAGATCAATGGAAAAGAAGGCATTCTAATGTGTCTGATCAGTTGAACCCGAAACAAAGCAAAATAATAGTTTATATATATATATATATATGTATATATATATATATATATATATATATATATATATATAGTCAAACTTCAATCCAAGTGAAAGTTGTCATTGCCCGCTGTAGCAACAACAATAATCTCCACCTAATTTTAAATGTTGTCTGTACCATCATATTAAACTCAACCGATGTATGTGATTAATATCTCTCTCCCGTGATTTAAAATCACGACCAAATGATCAGTAGATGTCTCTCTTACCAAATGAGTCAAACTGACAAGTTATATATCAATTATATATTATATATAGAATAGAAAAGTTGCTGTAATCATCTTCAGTCGGATTAGAAGAGGGAGTAGAGTTTGACCTTGCACAGGTGTGTGTGTGTGTGTGTGTGATAAGTATAGACATTTTTTGTTTTGCTCGGCACTGATTTTACTCGGTAGCAGAGAGAGTGGCCTTGGATCGTGTAGATAAATTAAGAGAGGATCTTCATTTTTATTTACACGTTGTAAAGTCGCTCGATTTGTTGCCAGATAAAATCAGTGCTGAGCAAAAACAAGTTCCTACAAAAATGTTTTTTTAATCATCACATTCTATCGAATATAAATTGCCCATTTAGCTGTATATATGAATGAAAGAGAGATAGAGAGCTAGAGAGAGAAGGTGGGAGAGAGAGAGGGGAGCAGAAGCATGAAACGATCATGGCTGCGTTTAGACCGCACACATACATGATAGGTAGTTGCTATAAGACTTTCAAGGGATCATTATTGTCTTTTTTTCTCACACATCAATCTATTTTTCGCCGAAATGACCTTTTCGCAAGTGGGATGAATTAATTGTCTGTATTCTTGACAGTTGTCTCCTTTTTTAGCAACAGGTCTCAGGCACAACCACATTTTGGAGTATTTTTGCAGGTGTCTTTACATCACCCACCCAGATAGTACAATGATAAGCATGGCTGCTTTACAAGCAGAAGACCCAAGGTTCGATTCCTACGATGAGTGTAGAAAATTCTCCATTAGGACGGAATTCCCTGTAAACTCATGTTCTAACGAGTGCACTCTAAGCTGTGTGGACTTGAATCCTGCCAATGTGATTGGCATGAATAGAGTTAAAAGTATAAATTCTTGGTTTCGACTTGCAAGGATCACTAAGCTGATGCATGCAACAGATATTGGAACTTCGCTATCCCAATAGGGGTAATCTTTCGAGAGATATGACTCTATATCGTAGCACATTTTAAAACATCCGACGGGATTTTACCGGTCTCTCCATTTTGGAAATATTGTCTAATTTGTTTGTAGAATCTTTGATATTCGACTGTATAATGGTTTTCTAACTTCTGATTTTCATATTTCAACTCTTCCAAGATTAATCTATTACGGTGATTAATCTTATTTTTAAAAGGATATAAAGAGCAGATGTTAATTTGTATTTAATGATTAAAGAAAACTATCATTTTATTGAATCGAACGTTTCCCATTTTTTGAGAAAACAAAATTATGATGGAATACATCTTGCTCATTGGACATTTATCACAGAACAGTTAGAGAACACGGAATTTGTCCTATACTTCTTTTCTCTTCAGTCGTCATCATTGTCATCGTTTTAATATCCGTCGTTGAGCTTACACCTCCCCCAAGGTCCGCTAGATCTCTCGAACGAGGTTGTCGCAGGGTCAGTACTTTCTGAACTTGTCTAGTTCGTCGCACTATCTCATTTTTGTCGGTCACAGTATGATCTCCAGAGATCTACGTTGTGAGTCCAACGCTTGTCCGACATTCTTGCAAGATGACCAGCCCATTGCTATTTGAGTGTTCTTATGAACACATTTCTATGATATCTCTTACCCCAGTATGTTTTCCACTCTACTGTGACCCCTCCACGCGATAAGCATGATTCCCTCCAATGCACGATGTGTTGTTCTCAATTTGAGGGCCAATCTCTTGGTTAGGTACCATGTTTCAAATTTGTGCGTGATGATGTCGTTATCTGGGGTTGCGAAAACCAAGAATATCTTTCTCTTAATTTTTGAGATTTGAGATTTTCAGCAAAAGAGATCTCTGATACACACACACACACACACACACACACACACATATATATATGTGTGTGTTTAAAGACAAATTTTCTGATGCTTCTCATTTTTAACTGTCTGGCAATAATGGCGTTTAAACCTTATCGTGAACCTTCCAATGCATAAATTATGGATCTCAGTTCTCCTACAGTCTGTTGGTGTCGGTTACTTTACTTAATCAAAGCAAAGATTATATTCGAAAACAAATTACATCAATCCTAATCTTTTGCTAGAATCCAAAGAGACGTGTTGTGCTCACTTCTGTCTCAGAAGAAAATGTGGTGAGTGGACTGGTCTTAGTCACAACTCCTTCCTTATTTGCGAGTGGTAGCTAAGCATGTACTCATCTTATATTCTACCAATCTCTGTAGCAGAAACATAGAATCACACCAGTGCGTTGAGAAAGAAGGTATCCAAAGGAATTTGGAAGGTATTCACAAAAAACAATTCGTCTCAGCATACATTTCTGCACATGGTGTTAAATCACATAGCTGACAGTAGTAATTAGATGTGAAATTGATTAACTCAGGATGGGTCACTGATTCTCGTAATCAGAGTTAAGCCTGATTCTGGATTTAGTGAAAAAGGCTTAGCTGCTACACGGTCAAACTTCACTCCTACTTGTATTTCAGCTAAAAATCGCGACTTTTGTATTGTATGTATGATAAATAAAATGTATAAAAATATATATTTCTTGTGTAATTTTATTTATTTAATAGAATTTAATAAGCCCTTCCGTATCTGAGATGAATTTTGTAAATATGTAAGATTTGCCGATTCAACTCAGTCAGTAGGACAGAAGCCTACCAATTGGCTGGTCGACAGAGCCAGCTCAATCTTCCAGATCAAGAAAATTCCTTCGATCCTATAAAGAAGGGTATACAACTAATGTATACCCCAGATAATCACTTATGGAAGTGAAACTTGAAACCTTACCAAAGCTGAAAAGTATCCAACGTTCACAGGAGAGAATCTTGCTCAACTTCACATGGAGAGTTTGAAAGACAGCACAGTATATTAGAGGAAAGACATGGGTAAAAAATATCATAGAATCTATTTGAAAACTCAAAGGAAATGGACTGGCCGTGTTGCAAAAATGTCAGACAACTGCAAGGTATCTCGACTTGCAACGTGGATCCTAAGAAACCATATGCGAAAACGTGACCGGCAAAGTATGAGACTGCATGACAAATTAGACAAATCCAGAGGGTATTAGATCTGCAACCCCCATTACAGACATCTTGGGGAAGGTTTACGTCCAAGGATGGACGCTAAAAGAATGATAGTGATTTCAAATCACAGTATGAGTATGTTGATTTTTACCCCTAAATTTCGTGTGGATTGTTCTTGCTCTCGTCACGGTAGAAAAACAAAGTTTTCGTTCTACTTCAGACTTGGACTGGAGTTTGAAAAAGCATTTTTATTTGTGCTTTCGCCTGTGGGTTGTTCAGTGCGAAGCGAGAGGTAGATTACAATCTTTCCAAAGGGCATGAGTCAAATGAAGCCTAGTACCTTAGTAAAAGTTCGACCTCGTTCTGTTGATTCATTTCTCTTCAAGATAACCATTCCCCCACTTTGCACCTTTTTCTTTTCTACTTCCCTTTATTTCCGTCCTAACCTCCTCGCCTACATTCATTACTATGTTTTCTTCCTTCCAGTTTTACCTCGTTCCTATATCCTACTTACCTATCTACCTTCATTATTTCCTCACAATTTACTTCCAAATAATACCTACCTACACACCTACCTACTTTGTGGTCAATCAAAGACAAGGTTTTAGTTGATAAAATTCTGTGAATACGGTCAGAAATGAAACGAGCGTCCTAGATACCATGTCCTGTCGACTGTACCACGAGCATTCAGCAACAGCAGCAGCAGGTGCTTTTTGTCGTCGGACCCTCTCCAAAATTTCCCAAATCTCTACATCATGAGCGTCGCAGATGGCCACACTTTCACATATGATCTCTGTCAATGCGAGTCGTGGTGTTCAATGGTTGTCTGACATTTTTGCAGCACGATCAGTTCCTTGCCATTTGAGTTTTATGATGGTTTCTATGATGGCACTGATCCCTGTATATATATATATATTTTTCTTCTGATTTCCTCATGTGATTATTGAGCAGGATTATATCCTGTACACTTTGCACGGTCATCAGTTTGTGCGTAAGTATTTTGGTTAGTTTCTATGTTTCAGCTCCATAGGTGACTGTCGGTAAGATGCAATGGTTGTAGACCATTCTTTTCATGACTAATGGGATTTTCTTGTTCTTGTACGTTGAGCTTGCCAAACTAGAGTGATTTTTCAACTGCTTTCTCCTTCTTTTGAGGCTTTCACGGAGATCTGTCATCCAAAGTAGATGCAGTGGTCTATTTTCTTCAGCTCAGCATTTTTTATTCAGATCGTTGTTTGCCGTACATGACATTTGCTGAAGCTGATGTGAAGACCAACTTTCTTGCTTTCTTCATTCTGCCCGTCCAGCATTAATTGGTTATAAAAGCAATGAAGAACAGTTAACTGTTTTAGTTTACCTGCAGAATCCTTCAAGACTGTATAAGAAGGAAATAATGATTTAATTCTTCTCAAAATGATGTAATCTTAAAACAAAGATTTGAATGCTGGTTTGCTGACGTCGGAGAATTACAGGGTTGATTTAATTTTTGCAAAAGCTAAACTCATTTCTAAAATTATTTTCCTTTCCTTGCCACCAAACTTGGTCCAAAGTCATGCAAAGAAAAAAGTTAAGCAGGTCAGCATAAACAGTATCTGTAGTTGAGCTTTGAGCGATTAGACTTTTCTCGCCATTTGTCTGTCATTTCCTACTTTGCCGAAAGTCATTCTGTCCTTCAAGGCTCCCCGATCAAGTGACTCATTATTCAAAATCGTACATCATCTCTCCCATTGAACCTTGTTATGTCATAACGTTGGGAGATTGTTTTCGATAATAAATAATTTCGCACTGACAATTCAATAAACGATCAATGTCCGCTATAATAACTTTCCCAAAATACATTCTTGGAAGCCGACAATCAACAACAACACAGTGATTGTTTTAGATTCAGGTCTTGATTTTCTTCATGGTCTCTGACCTATTGTTCCACCAAAAGTCAGCGACCAGCGACAGAGCCTCAGAATAGAACAATGAAAAGAAATTAGAGACTGTCAACCAGAACTGTAAACATAGGTTTCTTCAGTTTTAAAGTTCATCCGTCTGGTTGGCTGTGTATGTGTTACTCGTTCAACTCACACCCATGAAGCTAGAGGATTGTAAACTTCAACATTCATTGCATGCTATGTCTATAAAAAGTCCCCCCCCCTAGATATTTTTTTTTAGTGGCGGGCTTCTATTTACAACGCTATCTTTCGTTAAATTAGCCCCTTATTTTGGATCTGGCAGCATTCAAGTTTGTTTTTTTGTTGTTGAAAATTCTGGCTTTTTAGTGACAACAGTGCAGCGAAAGGTGAGAGAAGTAATTTATTCATTGATTACTCGTTTACTATTTCTTTAGATGATCACCCAAAACATAGCATAGTGCCAAGAAACGTCGATCACGTGACAGTTTCTAATGAGTGGATAACAAAACCTTTCATTGTATCTTTCACTTGTAATGAGAGATGTCATAGGAGGGAGTGCACACGGTGGTCGATGGCTTGGTGGGTAGTCTCTGAGACGGACGAACCAGGGGACTGGAGTCTCTCTGCCACCATTTTAGACATTGTGGGCTCTCAACGCTGGTTGGCCGATTTCCATTCTCATTAGGTGTTCCAACCAACATTGCTCTGATAAGTTTTCATATTTTCCCGTTGCTGTTCAAGTCCCTCTCATCTTGACTTACTACCAAAATTTATGACTAAGGGAGTTTGGTGAAGCTTCAACAGGCTCAGCAAACCGATAATGGATTATAATAAACTGCTCAAAGGCAAATAAGACGGTAAGAAATAAAAAGCAGCTAAAATACCTGATGGATAGAAGCTGATATGACGTGTTTGGTAAAACAAAGAAAAGCATTGCAATGATATGGTCAGAGAATCAATTTTTTTATCAGAGTTCTACTCATTCCTTAGAGTGCTAAGCTCAGTTGAGTCTCTCTTGGTATTTATTGGATTCAGCTCTGGTACGAGGACACGGTTGTGGAGCACTTACTCACCATCGAACACGGAGTGAGTTGTGATAAAGCTATATATATATATATATATATATATATATATATATATATATATATATATATATATATATATATATATATATAACAAGTAATAATTGTGTCACCCACCTGACTGCTGTTTCGTTATATTATAACTCTTCAGTGTGGCTATAGACAATCCAATAACCCTTCCAGTACTGCAAGGTAGGATCGAAACTTTCGATCCTGAACTAGAGGCTGACCTTTTAAATATATATATATATATATATATATATATATATATATATATATATATATATATATATATATATATATATATATATATATATAAACAATGTTGAAAGCACTTTATGAAATGAACCAATCACACAACAGATTTCGAATCAATGATTTGTATTTTGGTGTATAGTCAAAAATGTTTCACAATATATATGTGGAACATGAGTCACAATATTGACTCTTTTCTTGAAGGCAAATGAAGGGAAAAAAAGGAAGACAATGTTTTCAAGTGAAATTTTGAATCGTTGGTGCTTGAGGTTTATGAGTTACTGTATATTTGTGAAACATTTGCATGTTTTCGTCTTATGCTAGATGTCAATGGGGATGTAATTTGGTAGGAATGGGTATGAGGAAAAGTTGATATGATGAAAACATATGTTGGTGGGAAAGTGTCTCAAAAATTCGGATATTATTTCAGAAATCAAGGAACATTACGTCATCTGTGTGAGTTTAGAAAAACAGGGAACTTTATTTTTGTGTCTGATAGCAATGGCGTGCATAGACACGGACTGCATAGCCATTGATTTGTTTTGAAGAGTTCAAAACCGAATGATAATAAATAAAGAATTTGAAAACATTAAAAACTTTCAAAGATTCAAATATCATCGAGAGACATGTATCTAAGAAATAGTATGACGTGACCTGCTGGTTGGTAAAAATCAATTATCCCCCTTGACTTTCACACTCCCCACAAGTCGGCTACTGCAGTTTCGTTTCATATGTGCAAATGGAGATTTTTATTGACACGTGTCGGGCATCCTCAAAAGTCTGTACATACAAAAAAGTAATTTATCTACGTAATCAAATTTACAAATAGTCAATAATCATTGAAAATTGCATTAATTAATTTGTTTGAGAGAACCAAAGAGAAATAATTCATTCTATGAACGTAACGTTTTTCTCACATCTTAGATGCAGCAAAATAACATCTTCAATTTAACGCTTTTTGTCATCCAATGACAACACTAAAAAATTTCTTCGTTATGTTGTCATTTTTCTATCGTTAAATATTGCCCAGAGACGTGCAACTCTGGAAATACATTACCTAAAACGGAATTCAAGGGAGATAATTGAATTGTTCTGAGATGTAAATAAATTGAAAAGATAAACAGAAGTTAGCTGTCTCACTTTTAATCATTTCGTAAATATTTGTCGAACCTCCATTTAAATACGATTCACAAAACAAAACTTCTAATTCATCTTAACATTTTTTTCTGTAAACAATATGAACCCAGGGATAATCGAGTTTTAACACTTGTTTACAAGTAAAAATTGCCTTGGGAAATTTGAGCCCAATTTCCATATGCTAATGGACCGGTTTCAATAAAAACCAGGGGATATATATTCAATTTTGAATGAATTTACCCGTGAGAAGATTATTTTGTAAGAAAATCTAATAATTTAATATTTTCCCACCCGAGTTGACCCCTTCCCCGTTTTTATTTTATTGGAACTCAATGAAATATCCCAGTCAACCCAACCTTATTACATTTGTATGAAGATAATAATACCCTTGAGGGACTCAATCCATTAGAATTTTATTCGATTCTGCAATATTTTTTGAATCGGAAAAAAACAAATGCCGAAAAAGAAAATTTTGTTGAGGATTTTCTATAATTCTAAGCACGGCACTTTTTGTGCAAAAAATATCTGCAGGAATTTTTTTTGTATTGGTCTTTCGAAAACTTTGTCAACAAATTATCAATGTTTTAGCAGTTGCGATGATTATGAAATTTTATCATCAGAAAGAATGGTTTTCTATTTATCAATGAATATAAAATTTTAAGAATTTTGAGGTACATACTTTCGAAAGAAATTGATTATTTTTGTTTTGATTATAGACGTTACTATTATGTGTGTATGATAGCCAGTAAGTGATTATCTTTCTTTGCTTGCTACGTTGTTCAATACATGTTCAACATGCTATATCTACCCAGTCCAGTTGTCCATTTTTATCACTAGTTTAGCCAACACCTATCGCATTCAAGATAGCGGCAAATTTGAATTAAGTAAGATCAATGCTAACCTCTTGACTTTTGTTACGACACCAACTGGTAAATAGATATTTTTCATTGTATTTCCAGAAATAAGAAAGCAATATTTGTGTATAATTCAGTCAGTTAATCATAAAAATTTTCCGATTTAAATTTCTCAGGAGTTAATTCAATTTTTGAAGAATTTTTTTTAAGATTTCGAATTTTCAGCTAAGTTCCAATAATCATGGCAATGCTATCTTGACGACTATTTCGAAAAGAACGACCCCTCAGTTTTACCAAACTTTAAAACCCACATTGACATATCAATTTTACAATTGAATTCGTCGAACATGAACTACCATTTCTGGACTAAAAAGTTATAAAAATGGGACAAAAATCAACGCCAGTCAACCGTGAAGCTTTATTGTCTATTTTCTTCCTGTCACCAGAAAAAAAAAAGCAAAAACAAGAACAACAAAAAGAAAAAAGGAAAAAAAAAAACCAAAAACCAAAACGAAGATTAGTATCCTATTTGGCCTGGCACGATGCTTGAAACTATAATATCGGAACAGGAAATATCAAATTCCACACTTACAGAAATTCCTGTTAAGATTAATTTACCAAGTTCTTTTAATCAAAGCAGGAATGGAAAAGACTGAAAGATTGGGATGACAATTATCAACTGGAAACATTAAATCGAACAAAATAACTACTTTTTCCATCATCATCATCATCATCATCATCATCATCATCATCATCATCATCATCATCATCATCATCATCAGTCTTTTAACGTCCGTTGTTGGACATAGACGTTCCACAGGATCTGCCCCATTTCTCTATCATGGGCGTTGTGATGCCAGTATTTTCTGAATTTGTCTAGTTCATCTATCCATCTTGTATTTAGTCGGCTTCAGTTTTGTATGTGGTCTCTGGGAATCTATGCTGAGAGTCGTGATGTTCATCGGTGGTCTTTCATTCTCACAACATGACCAGCCCATTGCCATTTGAGTTTTCTAATTAATTCTATGATGTCTCTGATCCCTGTTTTCTTCCTGATATATTGTGATGTCTTGTGGTCTCTCCATGTGAGGTTGAGCATGATTCTCTCATGTGCACGTTGCATGCTTCTCAGTTTTTGGGTTTGTCTCTTGTTTAGGTTCCATGTTTCAGCACCATAAGTGACCATCGGGGAGGAACCGCCCACTGAATACAAACATATTCAAAGTAATGAAACAAGCCATCCTCACTTTGGATAAAGATCATTATATGAAAAAAAAACAACACCTTTAGACATTCAAAATAATCAACAGTAAACGTCAACTTCCTAATTTGAAACAAAAAAAAAAAAACAAACCAACTCACTCAAAAATTTGCAGCACAGGAAACAGTAATTAAATGCAATTGTCTTCACTGAACTTAGTACTCACCAATTTGAGGGAAATGAATGTACTTTCAGTTGTGGAAGCGACATTCAAAATACAATCCAACATAACTTGCAATATAAGAAAGATCATTTATACCATGATTTGCCAGGGATGTGGGGAGAGACTGTATAGTCGAAACTTCGCACATTAGAAACTGAATAACGATGCACCAGCAACAGATTAGGGACCCAAGAACTAAAACTTGAACAGTCAGCAAGCATATAAGCGACTGCACCTCATCAGAACCTGAATTTTTCGTTTTCCCATTTTACAAAATGAAGACATACAATCCCTATAAAGTAAAAGAAGAGAAAACATCTTCATCAAATGTTCCGAATCCGCTTTGAAGTGTAATTAAACCCTCTACACTGAAACTTCCATTCAATACGCTTAGACAGTTCTCAATTGACCCCCATCCCCACATCACATGCCTCACATATATATGTATACGTGTGGGTATGTGTATGTGTGTTTGTGCAAGTATGCATATATATGCACATGGCTGTGTGAACCTGTTTTAATGCACCTCATTGGAAACAAAAAAACTGCCTCTATCTAGTAGGGACGGACACTACCAGACAAGAAATTTGAGGACCATTTCTTCGATGTGCTCGGATATATACATGTGTGTATGTGTGTGCATATATTTTTGTGTGTGGACGTGCATGAGTATGTATTTGTTCGTGTGTATTTGGATGGGTGTCTATGCACATGTACGTATGTATATGTCTTCATATTGAAGGTATGCTTGCATGTATATGCATAAGTATGTGCGTATATATGGACTTTTATACGTGCAAGTACGCATGTTTGATATAATGACATCGGGGGAGGCTCTGATAGACTTTCCACGCATTTACATATGTTTGGATATATGTATGTATGTATGTATTTGGATATGTATGTGGGCGTGTGTATCCGCTTCTCTCACACTTTCTCCCCCTCTTTTTGTAACTATTACATACATTGATTTAATTATTTTTTTTATCGAAGTCAGAATTTTAAAACCAGTATTTTTATATGTTTGCATGTGAACATGTGTATAAAGTGTGTGTGTACAAATATGTTCGTAAATATGTGTGTATGTATGCGTTAAGACGTGTGGGTATCTTTATGTGCACGTATGTATGTATGTATGTATGTATGTATGTACGTTCTGTGATTTCCCATAGACACAAAAACAGGAGGGGGTTCCACACTTGTCATTCCTTAATTCCAAGGAATTCCTACACATAGACAATAAGAAGAACGACTCCAGTCACGGATGACAGAATTATCAGATGATCCATTTTCCAACACCATTCATTTTTCTCTCGATGATCTCATTGAAACCAGCCAATATATCTTCTGTGAGCTGTGAAATACAACTATGAATAGAAACCCTTACTACTAGATATTCAAGTTATAGAATGCAAAATAATTTCTAACTGGTGTGACTTTCCCTTACTTCTTACTCATACTTTTACTTACATTTAATGGATCCTCTTGTGGAAAACTCGTGTATATATATATATATATATATATACACGAGTTTTCCACAAGAGGATCCATATATATATATATATATATATATATATATGCTCCTCTATTCAGGGTTGAGCACTCTTTAAGTGAAGTAACTCATCTATTGTAAGCATATGCAATGCTCTTCCATAGGAATAGAGCACTCTGGTGGATGAGGAGTTTCTGCGTAAAATGAATATATCGCTTAAATTCAGCTTTATTGACCACCCAGTTCCGTAGTCCAGAGGTAGGATATCGGCCTCCAGGTCCGATGTGAGGGTTTCAATTCTGGGATAATGTCTATATCATTCCTAAGTATAATTACTCAATCGGCAATGTGTGTATGTATGCGTTAAGATGTGTGGGTATCTTTATGTGAATGTATGAATGTATGTATGTATGTATGTATGTTCTGTGATTTCCCATATACACATAAACAAGAGGGGGTCCACACTCGCCACTCCTTAATTCCAAGGAAATTCCTACACTGAAGAGACGTAATACATCGAAACAGCTGTCCGTGGATGACACAATAATATATATATATATATATATATATATATATATATATATATATATATATATATATATATATATAGCATTGACTCTGCAATTACATTTCGCCGCTGGTAGTTGGTTCTAGTATCTATTGTTTAGGACTTGGATACATCAACATAGATACATACATGTAAGACGTACATTGACGGATTGTTGGTTTACCTGCCTCTGCGTAAGAGCTGGGTCGGGGAACTGGAAAAGGAACCCCGTCGAAATTCAGGCAAAACAGTGCGGAAAATTCGGATACCTGATATTTCTTTCAAATTACATGTTGATTTGTACTGTGTACTGTATCGATAAAAAGACTTTTCATTGAAAATTAGTACTTTTGTTCTGTGTAAAATTCCGGGCAAATCAAGCCATCTCCCTGTCCCCTTCACTAAAAGGTTCCCATACAACCATGTGTATAAGTATATTAAAAGAAGCCGAGAATAAATAGCTCAAGTATTGTGGTATTTCGCACCAGAATTGATAAAAAGTGCAGATGACGCATGTTACCCAATTCACTGCATCAACTTTCGTCAATGCCCATTAGTCTTTTCGCCATTTGGTTACCAAACGTCCGGCCGGTGTGACCTTTGAACTTTGGACCAGAATGTCAGAGCATTTGCTCTATACGCAGTCTTTAGAAATCCATCGCCTTCAATCATTGTGAATAGCGTCGGTGAATCCTTTCAATCTGCTACTCAGATTCCTTACATAAAAGAACTTGAAGGCAGACAAAAGAAATAACAATTGAACAGGTTGAAACGATGCCAATTCGGTAAAGTTTCTGCTCGGGAGAAACATGGCTTCTTACCCTCGTTGGACGGGAAGAGATTACGCACGCCTGTTGCAATTAGAGCAATAGTCCAAGTCCAAGATCATTCCTAAGTATAATTATTCAATCGGCAAAGGCAGGGCAAAATTGAAGATATTATATTTATTCTCAATGTGATAATATATCTGAAAACTTGACAGTTTAAAGGTTAATCCATGTACAATTATTCCTTCATACAAGAGCACATTGATTATTATATAGATGTGTTGATCGACAACGAAAAATAATGTGTGTGGTGTATAGTAGGTGAAAGTTCAGGTGGAGAGTTCTCTAGATTTATTGAATTACTTTAAATTATGAACATTGGGTTCATAAATGGACCCGAGGAACCTATCCGAATTTATGAGATGTGGTTTCATTACTATTATACATTGATTCATTTCGGCCTGTTTTCTCGTCTTTGTTGTGTCTATTGCAACATTTCTGTTCTCATATCTAGGTTATGTGCCATAGGAAGTCATTAGCCAAAGACTGATGTATACGTTATGTTAACAATAGAAAAGCCTACATAAAAAGCAAGCTAGCGTTCCAAGTGAAAGTATGAATTGCTGCTACCATATATGCTTCTTTTAAGCCCGAAAGTTAAGCAGTGGCGGTGATAGAAATGCCATTCATTGGGTTGTAATCACAAAAAAGTAAAAAATTTCAAAATATATATAAAAGATTGAATACCCTCAAAAACTTATTTTAGATAGAAATTTTCAAAAAACAAAAAGTACACACTCATTGAATGTGTGACTAAAATCTTACGTTGGTACTATGAAGGGCTAGGGCTGGGCAAAGTCAGGATACATAGATACATATAAATGTCAGAACACATGAATAGCCTGGACGTAACCACAGCACTTGAATTCGTCTGTTGTGGGTAACGGTGATAGATAAGTCTGTACGGAGATTATCCAACCATCTAATATTAAAAATAACTTGAATAGCTTACCAAGTGCAATTTCATTTCAGAGTGGTTTCTTTGGAACCCAACACAACCATGGTAAGGATTGAGTTCTCTAAAAAAAAGGCTAGCAAGACTAGTATTCTACTCATCAATATCACGTGGGCTTGTTTCTTTTGTTTTGTATATATCTGCATGGCTGTAGGCATGGGGGTGCATATATACGATTAAGTTCGTCACAAGATTCCCATTTTGCTCCCCTCTTTTAATAATTGACTTTGTCAAGTTAGCAACCGGATATTTTGATGACTATATCCAGCATAGTTGTGCACACGCTTGTCTTCGTGGAATGCAATAAACATATGTATCTTGGAAGGCAGACGAGCGTAACTCAGGGCAACATTCTGGTAAAAGGTGCCGAGCAGTGGAAGCCGACTTTTGCAAATGGTAAAGCGTCTACTAAAGATGCCCGGGGATCAAGCCTTCTCCGTCAGAGACCCTGATATTCCTTGTCTGTTGGAAAGACGGAATTATATTGAAAAGGGCAGGCTGGCTAATCAAGCAACCAGTGTACATGGAAGGTACGTTCCACCCATCAGAATACAAAGGCATAAAAAGTCCAATATATCTATTCCTGTCTGCTCAAATCTATTTAATCGTCTCAATAGTTTCTTTATGTATGTATGTATATATGTATGTATGTATGTATGTATCTATCTATCTATCTATCTATCTATCTATCTATCCATCTATCTATCTATCTCGGTCTCTTTACTTCAATCTATCAAAATAATACAGTATATGATTCAAATGTTAAAAGTTTAATTTCGTAGTGTATTGTTTCTCACGCAAGTATATAAGCGAAGTTTTAAAGGTACCTACATGAGAAGTTGGTTTTACCAATATGAATTTCGATTGGGTTCTACTCAATAAGCATCAGGGAAGCTCATTATTTTTTAATGGAAAAGTAGTTCTAGTGGCGATTGCCGTCACTGACTGACTTGGCGAAATGTTAGTTTCGTCCTTAGCTCAAAGTTGCCATTTTAGATGTTGCTCAGTGCTGCCTAATTAGATATTTTTCATCTAAATCTTCACGTTTTTGGTTGCGTCTAGATGTCGAAAATTGCTATTTAGATGATTTAAAAAACATAAGTTCTTTCAATACTAGTAATAAAACAGGTACTACTTTTGATAAAAATAAATCTTGAAGATCATAGTCATATTTGATGTATCAATATCATGTACATTATAGATATATATCTGAGAATCTGAATATTCAAAAAATTAAAAAAAACAAGGTACAAAAACTGAATCGATGAACATGAATAAATACATTTTTTGATTTTCTCGCAGTAGTTTTTGATTTGCTTACCGCATTTTTTGAATTTTCTTTTTACATCTTTTTTATTTGCTTGCTGTAATTTTCAACTCTTTTGGGAAAACGTATGGATTATACTCCCTCACATACCATCTTCTTTTAGTTCGTATCAAGGGAATAATGTACGTCTATTATTAGGGATAAGGTTCTGAGAGACTTGTGTGAAGTAATAGCACTAATTATAACGTTATGTACTCTGTGAAGGAAGATGAAGTGACTGCACCAACCACGAAGAAACAGGCATTATTTGAAGATTTGGAAACATTACATAACGCTTGAGAATAATTGAATTTGTTTATGTTTATTGATAATCGATCACAAGAATCATATGAATACGAGAGAGGGAAATAAATGTTTTGTATACTTTATTATTATGAAAAAAAGAATCCGTACATTAACTTCAAGAGATGTTCGTTACTTTGAAGGTTTCATAAAAATGAAAAAAAAAAAAATGCTCCAAGATATTGCTTTTATGAAACAAAAACAAGACAAAACATTTACTTCATTTTTCATTACGTTATTTTGTATGTTAACGGAATTAACGATTCCTTTGAGCTTCTCAGAAAGAAAGAAGATTGTACTCAGACAATGATTAATCCTTGTTAATGATAAAAAAACGAAAGCCAAATTGAATAACTACTGTAAACATTACAAGAAACCTTTTTTAAAATGTCTTGTAGCGGCCATGTGCTATTCGTCTGCGAATATTTTACTTTATTGATTTTAATGTTTATAAATATACCCATCATCACCATCATTATCATCACTATCCTTTAAGCGTCCTTAGTAAAATATAGATCTTCTCTAAGATCTGCCAGACCTTTTGATCGTGGGTATTGTAGAAACAGTACTTTGTGGACACGTCTAGTTCATCACATCGTTTCATTTTTTGCCGGTCACGATTTCACACATGATCTTCGGGGATCCACGCTGTAAGTCATAGAGTCCAACGGTTGTCTGACATTCGTGCAACATGACCAACCCTTTGCCATTTTCAGACCCCTGTTTTTCTCTAATAATGTCTGTCGTGTGATCTCTCTACATGATATTAACCATGGTTCTCCATGGTGCATATTTCTCAGCTTGAGGGACAATCTTTTGCTTTGATTGTGTATTTTTCAGCTCCATAGTGATCATCAGGAGGATGCATTGGTCATAGACCCTTCTTTTCAAAACTGAAGGGAGCTTAAGCTTGCTATGTCAAATGCTTGCCATATAAAATGCGTCTTCACTTACTTTCCTCTTTGGGGGATTTAATGGAGCTTAACTCTCCTAGGTAGATGACTACACTGTCAGTAACCCTCAGGATAATTTCTTATAGTGCGCTGGCCATGTTGCAAGGATGTCAGAAACTGCTGGACATCACGACTCACAACGTGGATCCCCAGAGATCATATGTGATACTATGCCCAAAAGAAAATAAGATGGCGTGACGACTTAGACTGATTCAGGAGTTATTGGCCCTGCAACATTAATGATAGAAAGATCTGGCGAATCTTGGGGAATGTCTATGTCCAACGACGGACGTTAATCAGCTGATGATAATGATGATGATTTTGTTAGTAAAACCTACAGTAATTCCTGACCACTGACAATTCCTTCCTTCTGGATTCCAAGCAGATTGAACGCCAAACTTTTCTCGAAGAAATCTTTGGTGAATTTTGCAAAATTCAGTGTTCAATCATCAAATATTTTCCCGTTCCAAAAGGAATTATTTTGCAGAGATTAAAGACGACAGATCTAATAAGTCACTCAATAGAAACCGAAAATGCTGTCTTGGGGGTAATCAATTAAAAAATTGGGAAAGGGGATGATCGATGGATAAGTAAGTGACTTCTCTCACCTCCAATTTGGTGAGGATCACTAAAAAGTCCGAATTTACAAAAATAAAGCGTGAATGCTGCCGGACACAAACTAAGGGACCAATTTAGTGTAAGCATACATTGCATATTGACCCAATCCCTCCCAACTGAACACCTCTGACGAGAAATAAAAAACTAACAAAAAAATCAATCCGTACGTAACGAAGAGTAAATGTTTAAATTTTCAGCCCTTTACTTCCACTGATGCAGCCTGTGCGTGCAATGCATACATAGATAGCCAGATCGAATTCAAAACTGAAGAAACCTATGCAGACAGTTTTGGTCCACGGTTTCTCATAGTGTATCATGTAACATTAGACAATAAAAGCATGGCCGGGTAATGCATCGGTCGAAAAGTAAGAATTGGAACAACAAAGACATGGAGAATAGTTTGAATAAATCATGGAATGAGAACAATGCTTCACCCCAGAACTTCAGACAGCTTTAATTAAAATAATATTTGCTAGGCGACAATGACGATTTGTTTGTACAACAGAAAAAAATCTATATCATAATTTGAGATGTGTCAATCATTCAACAAACAGAGAGAAAGGAAAGGGGATTTGCTCAGCGACAGTAACGATTTTCTTGTATAACAGGGAAAAGAATATTTTAATATACGACTTATCAGTCCGTCTGTTCTATGACAGGCAGTAGGAGGAGGGTTACGAGAACACAAGTACTAGTAATAGGCGAGTGCTGAGTAAGTTTTGCTCTGTGTGTGTGTGTGTGTACTTGTTTTTGGCGGTTCGTTACATAACTGCTGTTGTTGCTGACGTGTCAATTACGTTTTTTACCCGATTCCCTTTGCTTCAGGAGTGGGGGAATAGGGTAAATGGTATGAGGGAAAGAGAGATATGCTGTTTGCAAAGCGGCGGGTATTTTACTAGTATAATTAAGTAGTAACGAAAACGTATACAGATATTTCTTTACCTAAGAATATGTTTTCCTTGATAAAGAGAGAATTTGACAAAGGAAGGGCGAACACGAGCAGCTAACATAGAATGAAAAAATGTTATAGAAAAGCAGCCGCAATATTTGAAAAGCCGGAGTTGAGTGCTTTCATTGGTTGCTGTAATCGACCTGTGAAGTTGCATGACGGTATATAAAAAGGAAAAAATGATGAAGACACGAAAAAAGATGTATTAAATAGGACACGAAGAAGATATTGCCAAGTTCGGAATTTGACTAGCGGCAACGTTTATACTTTATTACCTTCATGTTGGAAATAACCTGAAGGACCAAGGGCGATAACTATGGATCAAAATACACAAACGCATGCGCACAAACGCGCTTGAGCATACACGTTTTCCAGCTTTTTTCTATGCTTCTATAGCGAGCCAAGTACTCTAAGGGCGAAAAATAATGTTTCAAGAAAAAATACATGAGATAAGGATGAAGTTTAAAAAATGGAAAGTAGCAATTGTTGTATTCGTGATTTTTTGTATAATATTTTTGGACATCTTTTTTCCCCTCTCGTGGAAGAATCAAAATTCTTATAAACGGTAGTCTATTCATTTCTGGCAAAACAGATTTTGAATGGTGAATTGGGGGGGGGGATGGAGAGGAAAGGAAGAAAGGAAAATGCTAGTGATATCGTCTTCCCTGTTGCTACTAAGTCAAGCAATTTTTTTTTACTTTAGAATTGTATTGAAATGAAATGTATGCAGGTTTGAAATAATCTTCAAATGATTTTCGAAGTATTAAACATATACGAAAGTGAAGCAAAATCCCCAAAATTGTGATCATCATCATCATCAGCAGCAGCAGCAGTAGCAACAGCAGCAGCAGTACCAGCAGCAGTACCAGCAGCAGTACCAGCAGCAGTCTTATAGCGTCAGTCGTTAGATATAAACCTTCCCCCAGACCTCTCTATCATAGGTATCTCGGAGTCAATATCGCAGGAAAGGACCATCTTTTGTTCATTTATAAGTAACCACCAAAAATTTCTCAACATAAGTTTCTTCAGTTTTTAACTGAGTCTGTCTATCTGGCTGACTGGCTATCCATTTATTCAAGTGCACAAGCCACAATAATGAAGGTAGAAGATCGAAATTTTAAACATTTACCCCTAATTATACCTAGAAAAGAGCAGTTTCTTTGTTTTTTTGAGAATTACCCTTAAACATATGTTCAGGGGATGCAATTTGCAATGTAATATTCTGCTGGTTTGTGTCTGGAACTATTCACGCTTGTTTTGGGAGTAATCAGATTTCTTTTCATCCCCACCTTCCAACCAAAGGCGCAATGAGATAACTTATTCCTCACCATTTTTCTGATTTGTTAATTGATCACCCCCAACGTAGGATGCTGTTTGAAGACGTTGGTCACGTGACGGATTCTGGTGACGTAATAATGGAACCTGTTTATTTTCATTTCGATGTCGATTTGTTCAAACATTATCTATTTGCATTTTTTTTCCAAACGACACGACATAAATCGAGCTTTTCTCCAAACCAAGACGAAGAGGAATTCGATTGGAATGCATTTGAAAGTGAAATAACACTATAAACCATCTAAACAAATGTAACATCCAAACCTGACACCCCATCCAAGCGACAAGACCGAAGTCATAAACAAAGAAAGGATGACTAGCCAGATCGTAGGTGTAGTTGTGCAAGCGGAGCACAGGGCGAAGACGAATGAAACCTAAACATTGGAAATGCTCCAAGATCTTGGATCTAAGATGGGAAGATTTTGGAAAATGAAAGTTACGGCCAAAATACATTGCTATAATGTCACGTGATGGGAGTTTACGTGAACAATAGCCGTGTAAAGGCAAGTTTAACGTTTATTCGGGACAAGCACCGAAAAGGCTACGAGTCACTTGATATCATAAAGTCCTTCTAAGCCTATTCACGTGACTTCGTGTCTCGCATCTTCTTTCTGCATCCATTTGCAGACAGCGCCAAAGCGTGAGGTTATATTTTTTAAAATCTAGACACAGAAGAACTTCTGATTGGGAATGTTAGAGGACACGATGTTTTGAGTAAAATTACGTGAGGTGACATGACACAAGTGTGAATCCTACTGCTGATTTTCATGGTTTTAAGGAATCGTGACTTTGCATGAGTCTACATGACTTTTCACGACGTGATAGCAATATATTACCGTCTTTATGACCGTGCTTATAATAGTTGGAGCAATTGGAACCTTACCAAAAAGCACTACAGGCGAACTTAGATGGATTAAAATTTGGTAACAGTCTATACAGATGAAGTCCATTCATTATTACAAATGTTTTATTATTACTTCTACTCCATCTTATGATTGCTGAGTCGATGGACTCTTTTAAGTAAACATGATAACTAATAGTAGTCTATTGGGATGAATTGCTGTCACTTGATCCCCAGCAATAGTCATAAGATAACACAGGAGTAAGAATACAAATAAAATTCGTGTTATCAATATTATTTTATAATTTGTTTTTTGGTCGATTTTATATTTAAAATAACTTTAAATATGTGTCCCGACTGCACGCTTGTGATTTTCGAAATAAATCGGGGATTCCATCGGTTTAGACGGGCAAGAAGAACAGTAAAGTGTTTACTCTCTTGAGTTGAGTGAAGATTATTGTTGTTGTGGAAAACAAAGTCAACTCCAGCTTTTGACTTCGACTAGTAACCTCGATTCAGTATGGAATTGATATATCAATATGTGTTTTTCTTTACAGGAACAATTTACCACGATTTCCCCAAACCAATCCAATTTTGGGGCGTTAAGAAGCATATGTTACTCATTTCTTATCCAATAAAGCCAATATCTAAGCACAGGGTAGTGTAATAGTCATCTGTGCAGAGAATAGAATTGGGTTCAAATTGAAGCCGAGATTCCTCTGAGCGGGAAAGATCTTCGATAGAAATATGATCAAATAGACATTTCATCGACAGACATTTGTCCAAATAGATATTTAACCAAGTGAACATACTGCCATCATCTTTTATACGACATTTTCATACGAGTATCTTTTTCTTATAGCTTTTTTATCGCTTGTCTTATAAAGCAGTTACACTGCACAGAGGAAATAATAATAAAGCTAGTGTGCAGCTTCACCCATTTACCCACCCAAAAGATTGCACACTCAATTCCCCGCTCACTTTTACTATTTACAAATTGCATACCGATTCCTCAGGAGCACCAAACAAAGACGGCAGGACATCTAATTATACTCTTACTACCATCAATTTACAAATCTGCATACTGATTCCTCACAAGATCGTGAGTAATGCAAGTAGTCGCCCAGCTTTCACCGTCCACCGATCAACTTTGGTCAGATATTTTGGTTTATTGAATCAACTCATCAGGAAACAGTCTCTATTCTCTCTTGTACATTGACTGCCTTGTCTTCTCTGATTTTTGAACCCTTGCCAAAAAGTACCCTGTCTCCATAACACAGCCTTTTTTTCCTTCTGCTAGAGGGTTATCATTGGCCTCTTTTGTTGCCATGCATTGTCCAAGTTATGCCTCTGGGCCAGGCAAAAGATGATGCAAATTATGCCAGGGGGAGGTCACGAGCTTGAACAGTGTGAAAAAGGACTTGTTAAGGCAAATAAACTTGGGGAAGGTCACATTTGGCTAGGGAATTTATGTGGGGATGGAATAACTAGAGTGGTCCAGCTTGTTGAGTAGCCTGTGACCGCCTGCTTCGACAAGATTCTTCATCTCAGCCATTTTAATCTATCTGCAGAGCGCCCGGAAAAGATATTTCCCATTATTATAGCTTCGTAGAGACAAAGCATATTGGCGGAGAGAAGAGAAAAGAACGTTGAATGGCAAATGCTCGAGATGCCTTTGAAATGTTGCCGTTGATAAACTCAGAAGCTGGTTGTCGTGCTTTGGTTGGAAATGGCAGACTTTCCAAATGGTGGCAGTCTTGAGAAACATGGAAACGCTGGGCTGTGAGTTGGGTTATTTTCTCCAGCAGAAATTTCATGCCGGTGCACTTTGTTGCTATGACAGCGGACGCATATATGATTGACAAGCTTCATACAGATCTTAGCAGTCGCAGCATAATTCCAACTCCAACTCTCGAATCTTATTGTGAATAGTCTTGTCTGCCTCTATCACGGAGTCTTTGAAGTTATTGGAACTCAAGCACTTCTGTCAGATTGTCGGGTGGAGACTTACTTGATCAGCTTGGGTCTGTTGTACCCCACAACTGATCTCGAAGAGCTCTAAACGGAGCCAACTATGGTTCCTATCCATTTTCTTGCCTCTTTAGTCTTGCCTACTTTTGCTTCCTAAGATCCCTCAGCCGATTGTTGTCACATATAGCCTGGGTGCTACTTTCTTGTTTTTTGATATGGAACCACATACATCCATAGCCGACAAACCAACCAGAACCACTTAAAAACTGAAGATATCCATGTTGACGGGTTTGCTGGGATGATTTTCAAAGAAAACGGCACAACATGATTAATTATGCATGATTAGCTATTTTTACTATGATTAACAAGGCAATTAACAACTAAATATGTTTAATTCAGTTAACGAAGATGAACAACATTTTTTTTTGTTTATTGAACATGTTATCGCTGTAGCGTAGTCCAGAGTTTGATTTATCAACGCTTTGTTTGGGATTCAAGTCTCAGCCCAGTTATGTATTGATTAATGGCGTAAAAAAAAAAAAAAAAAGAAAAGAAGATTTGCTTTGTCAGTCGTGATTTGAAAAATGTAAGAAGAAAAAAAAGGACAGAATTCAAAATCAAAGATATCACGTGACAACATGCACACTTTCAGAAAATATCGGTGAAACGTTTCCTTTCTTCTCCTTTTTGAAAAATCTTCCTCAGGAAAAATGGATATTAAAAAAAATGTAATTTTCAGTTGTAGTTATTTAGGTAAAAACCGAATTAGTCAAAATTGGACGTGCCAAAATAAGGTTAATTGAATAAAGAGAAAAAAGAAGGAAAAACCCAAGAACACCAACACCACCACCGACCACGACAACAACCATAAGAATACAGATTTAAAAGTGGGGTGTTTCTATGAAAAATCTTTCGTAAACCGAAATGATGTAAAGCACTATTAGTTATATGATAAAAGACCCAGTATATATATATATATATATATATATATATATATATATATATATATATATATATTGACAAATTCTGTCCGTCATAAAATCACATTCAAAATGAGAATCAGAGCGCTGCTGTGACAGACGGTGATGATGTGATAGGAAAGCTGGAAACCTGAGGACCTGTCACACAGTCTCCAGCGATAATCATCTGGCAACTGGTGTGAAACTGTAACCTGTAGCACTACCGTAGACTGGGCTTGAGACTTGAGGAGACTTGCTGTCAATCAGGGAACTGGTGCGGAAAAATCATAATCAGCAGCAGCCTGTTTAGCTAGGGTTTAGACCTTCCTCAAGATTTGCTTGTCTCCTCTATCATGGGCGTCGCAATGCTAATTCTTTCTGAACTTTTCTAGTTAGTCCTCCCATTTTACATTTCATCGGTCACGATTTCGCACGTGATCTCTGGGGATCTCTGACTCTTGCTGTCCCTGTGATAAATTGTGTTGTCTTGTGATATCTCCATGGGAGATCGAGCATGATTCTCGCCTGCGCACGTTATAGGGTTCTAACTTTGAAGATCAATCTTTTCATAGAGTTATATGTTTCAGCTTCATAGAGAGAATGGTTGTTAATCCATCTTTTTAAGATTAGTCGGATTTTCTTAAAGGTTGAGCTTGTTCTGCCGAAAGTGTACTTAATCCTATTGTTGGTATTTTTTTATTCTCAGTCATTGTGTGCAATGATGGACTATTCTTGGACTATTCTTGGGAAACTAGATCGACTTTCTTTCATGATTCAAGGGATATCGAGAGTCTATTGCTTTGCTAAAACAAAAATCTTAATATGTTTATATATTTTCAACAAGAACATACAGCGTGTGTGTGTATATGTGGTTCTCTTGTAAATTTTAAATTATTCTTTTTCCCTGCAAAAACAAATGTTTCGTAAGAGAGTAATAAATTCTTTTTTTTTGGAGTTGTTTTTTGTCTGCATCAACTCCCAACGAAAACCACCATGTGATCAATGTCTTTTGACAGTTTATCATGTTGGAGAGTGATCAGTTAGAACTTTTGGGAAAAAAAGGTGATCAATGAATGAGTTACTTCTGCAGAATTTTGTTGGGAAGTGATCACTAAAGTCGAAATTTAAAAATAAAATAAGCGTGAATTCTTCCGGACACAGATGAAGGATCAATTTAGCATAAGCTAAGATGCAAATTGGATCCCCAACTTGTAAATTTTTTTTGGGGGGGGGGGATTTTTTTCTAAGCATAATAAAGAGTGTGTACATTTTCAATTTGGTTTATGGTTTCTAATATCTGTCAATGATTTTAGCCTCGTTTTCAAATCAATGAAGAAAGTTGTACAGAATGACTATTTTCATGAATATCCAAGACATTTTTAACTTACATTCCACCAAGAATTCTACAGTGGATATTAGTGAGACAAAGCCAGCTTCGGCACACAAGCACTTTTATTGAATGCCCTTCGAGCTCAAGTTCCCTCAGCCGAGTCTATGAGGCTAGCACAATTTGCACCGCTGGTAGACAGGTGCGGGAAATTCCTAAGTATTACTGAATAAATAATGAATTAATTCTAGGAATTCAGCAATTAAGATGTAAAAGAATTTTGGAATTCTTTCTTTATATAAAGGTATCTGCTTATTGTGATCATTTTGGAAAGGGACTCTTGGATAAAAATTGCCGACTGATAACATTAGACGAAGAGTATATACATTGATATCAGCTTATTGTAATCATTTTGGAAAGGGACTCTTAGATAAGAATTGCCGACTGATAACATTAGACGAAGAGTATATACATTGATATCTGCTTATTGTGATCATTTTGGGAAGAGACTCTGAGATAAAAATTGCCGACTGATAACATTAGACGAAGAGTATATACATTGATATCAGCTTATTGTGATCATTTAGGAAAGGGACTCTTAGATAAAAATTGCCGACTGATAACATTAGACGAAGAGTATATACATTGATATCAGCTTATTGTGATCATTTTGGAAAGGGACTCTTAGATAAAAATTGCCGACTGATAACATTAGACGAAGAGTATATACATTGATATCTGCTTATTGTGATCATTTTGGGAAGAGAATCTGAGATAAAAATTGCCGACTGATAACATTAGACGAAGAATGTATACAGTGGTATCTGCTTATTGTAATCATTTTGTAAAGGGACTTTTAGATAGCAATAGCTATATAATAAAATTAGGCGAAGAATATGTACAAAGGTAGCTGCTTATGTGATCATTTTGAATAAAATGTTTGGGACCGACTGATTTTGAAACCAATAACCATTATCAAATAAAAGGCTTCACTGTATTGCCGTAGTGATGAGCATCAATTAGTTGCTACCAATATTTCCACAAATTTTCTTGGAATCAGTGTATACAAAATTGTTTGCTGCGGGATTCTTTTTTCCTTTGACATAAGTATATGCGCGCTTGATATAGGGAATCAATTTTTTTCAATAAAAAAATCAGTAACATATCTGCAGAATTTGAAATATTTTGTGTGCACATGAATTCCTCTTGTGTAGCGGTTCCCAAACTACTCAGTGGAACTATAGTTGCAATAAGTTTTTATCAATCTTGTATCAGTCTTGCACAGGGCTACAATGAGGATCGAACTAACAACACAGAGGTAATGCGTTTCTTTACTAAGTTTAGCCTATTCTGACACGAAGGGACAACAATAAGATGGAGTAAAATTGTTATGAAGATGATAAAGGACAATTCGTTTTCTGTCACACTTTTCAAGTCACCTCATAATGACCTCATAATGACGGAGTAAAAATATATATCTATGTTCTGATGACGTAGTAGAAATAACATTTTATGATAAGTTGAACTTGATAAATAAAACGCCGTTATCATCCAATTGAACATTATTTTGAAAAATATCAGAGCATATTCATACTCTGATCTCAGGCAGAAGTGCTAATCCATCCAAAATTCTTTACAGGTACTCTACAAGTGACATAATGAAAATGCTCCATTGTAACATATGAAAATAAATTGACCGAGAGTTTTATTTGATTAAAAAAGTTCATTTGATTAAAAAGGCGGTATGATATCAAAATCAAAAATCAAAACTTAATTGTAAACCATCTGTGCTCGTATCAATTGCAGTGGCTATTTTTCCAGTTGAACAATGAGGTACCAATAGTATTTCTGTAAGAAATGCATAGACAGACAGTATTCAAACTAGTTAAGCAGTACATTGGTAATAGAAGTGGTGCTTACGTAGCCATTGCTAAGCAGGTTTGATCTCCCAAGTTCTTTCTTTAGATGCTTACGAATATTTTCATTCAAAGATTATCTCTCTGTTTCATTCGATCAATCAACAGTTAATCATTTTTAATGCAACGCATGTATTTCAGTCAACTGGAAAAACCCAGGAACTGAAGGCAAAAATCACATGTTTTGCAACCTGTGCACGAAAGAAATTAATATGCGCATAAAAATTTAGTTACTTGAAATAATGTAGCAGTGAATGTATCGATTGACTTTTTACTTAACCATTTCCAGCAAACAACTTTGATAAGGATGATCAGTGAATCGATGTGTGTCATTGCTATTACATCCCATAAAGATGAGAAATCTCATATTTAATTTAATTGAACATCAAACTCAAGGAAGGAATTCAAAATATAGAATAGAATCTTCACAAATGCAATCGTATTATATCAATACATGTCAATACAGTACTATTAGCTATGAGAGATGGGCTGTGCTAAAATTGTCTTGAACTATTTCAAGTTAATAGTTGTGTAAGCACTCAGTGCACCCATACTTTTATCAAATGAAAAAAAAATTCGATTTTTGCGTACACTAATTGAAATCAGAGAGAACTTTGATTGCAATCTAATCATCATCTGACTCAACATTTTCAGCGCTAAACAACAATAATAAAAATCCATCTTTTTTAAAATCCACGCCCTGTCCTCATGTTTTTCTCTGTAGATTGCTTTCCAGTGATATCATTTAGTTTCTAGGCAATTCCCTTTGTTTGTTACTAACACATGTATGTGGTAATATCTACAATCTGCCGCTGAATGTGTTGAGAAAAATGTGAAGAGAAGAATGCACAGAACAATACTCATTCGTCTTGGATTCTCTGAATTCATAGACAAAATATTTTCATTATCAATTTCTCATTACTTTTTTTGTAAACGTACTGTTGATTTTTGTCACGAGCTTCCAGGTCGAATTCACTTCATGTGTTCGCGTGAAATCAGAATAAAGTAGTCGGTACCGACGAGAATAGGATTTGAACTCGCAATCTGAGAGGCAAGGAGGAGTAGCAACAGGGGCATACATTTGTGCCCTGCCAAGGCATTATGCTCCCTGCCACAGTATTACTTAAGGCGTTGTCAATGTTGAATGAGCTCAAATCTAGCCGAAAGCTAATTCTTTTTTATTAATTTCACACTCTTCTCTTTGACGATCTGATATTTTTTATAGAATATGGTCGAAAATTAAGAAAAAATGAATAAAAAAACATTGATAATATGTTGATTTAGTTTTGCTAAAGGAAAGGTCGGTTCTATCATGAGACACACTTTGTTAAGGCCAGTAATATAAATGGAAATGCGCGTAGTGAAAATAGAATAGAAAAAAAAAGTTTTCTTATTTTACCAAATAAACAATAACAAGTCCGTCGTAAAACTTGGATTAATAAATAATAAGTACATGAAATCATAATATATAGATAATACTAATAATAAATCTTGAAATTTTAATTTAAAAAAAGAATTCGTTTGCAATTAAATTACGGTAGATTTTAGAACGGGCTTTTACTCAAGGGATTGGTGGTTTTTGAAATTCCTATAATTTACTTGCTCGAATATTTTGAATTGGGGATCTCTGTGAGCAAATTTCTACCTAACTATTTAAAGTCTATCGCAAAAAGTTTTTTTAAAGGTATTCAGAGTTTAGGATTCAAAATACGTGAAAACTCCCAATTATAAACCTCAGGCATACGTGGGGTAAAGAAAAGATAATTAAATCGAGACAATGATTACTTACATATTCTTTTTAATTTTGGAAAAAAAGAGGTAAAAGGGACAGATCGTCCTCATGCATACATAGTAATTATTGGTTTTAATTGTTAGGTTTTCAAAACCAATCAAACCTGATTGGATGATAGGAAAATGCGTTATTCAAATGTCAATGGGCTTTTTGCTTTCATAATTACACGAAAAACATTTTGTCGATTGCTTAAAAGAGAGGTAGACACGAAATGTTGATATTCGCTGGATATAAGTCCTTGTAATTCTTATTTTATACATCGATAGCTTTATTTACCGAGTTAAATAGTGAGCATATCTACAACGGATAAAATCTGTTTTTTATATCTTTCTTTTTGTATTTTTACGAATTGAGGATATTTATTATGAACTGTGAAATATTTTGCTAATTTTTTTTGTTTGCATAGGAATCCCCCATTAGCAGCATCGATGATTCGTTTTTAAATCCTCGAAACGGATACATGGTAAACGACTGATAATCCAATCAAGAAAATTTACAAATCGTACAATGATATCTAATTCTGTGTAAAACATTAAACCATTTGAAAAGCTCACATAAATTGTATTAGCATATATTTGTAAATAATTGACTGGAATTACATAAATTAAAAAAAACAACAACTTTAGTGTTCAAAATAGTAAAGCTTTCTGGAGCACACAAATTACACACGCGCATTATATATATATATATATATATATATATATATATATATATATACATATATATACATATATATATATACATATATATACATATATATATATATATATAATATACATATATATATATATATATGTATTTATATATGTATATATATATATACATATATATATATATGTATATATATATATGTATCTATATATGTATATATATATATACATACATATATATATATATGTATATATGTATTTATATATGTATATATATACATATATATATATATATGTATTTATATATGTATATATATATATACATACATATATATATATATGTATTTATATATGTATATATATATATATATATATACACACACACACACACACACACACACACACATATATATATATATATATATATATATATATATATATATATATATATATATATATATATATATATATATATATATATATATGGTACGCCCGAAGTTCTTCCAGTACATTCACCAGACATGACTTATTTTATGGGAAAATACCCATTACAAAATGTTCAGGTTACCGATATTGAAACCCTGAAGGCAAAAATAACAGATATTCAACGGCAGCAGCGAAAGGTTGTTGAGGAACACATGGCACGGAGTCGAATATCATTTAGACGTTCTTCTGTCAACAAATGGTGCGAATGTTAATGTTCACAAAAGATTTAAAAAAAAAAAAAGTATAAACGTCTTACGGTATAATCATAAGTATTCAGAAATAATATAGGGTTCAAAATATGTGAAAACTCACCAGAATAAACTGCAGGTTTACATTTATTTCTCATTATATCTCCATTTCTCCTGTTTTTCAAGTTCCCCTCCTTTTTTAAAAAAATTGGAGTTTTCCTTGACCCAACAAAAGGTAAAAGAATTAAATTATTCAACGATCAACACCCCTTTCCAATTTTTTAATTGTTCATCCCCAACACAGCATGCTGCTAAAAGACTTTAGGCACGTGACGTTTTCTACCGCGTGATCAACCAGATCTGTCATCATTTCGTATCCATGAATTCCCCATACTTTTTTCCCCAGAAGGATTTCTTCTTACATCTGGTAGACTTGTATATATCTGCATTGTTTGAAATATCTGACTCACGCGTGAAACAAAAATCGAAAGATAAAAAAACATTTCCTGGTAAATTTCTTCCCTTTGACAAATTAAATGGGGTCACATTAGCTATTTGAACGTGAAAGCTTCCGTATCCGGCGGAAGGATATTTCATTTGAAAGAAGAAAGAAACAATTTAGCAGTGTATATTGAACAGGAGTTTTCAGGACGGATTACAGTTTTTTTTTGTCTTCGGAACCCTGTTTTTCTTTATATCTCTTTAACAGAATAGATGGGGGTCACATTGATTACTTTGACGTTGAAGTCTCCGTATCGTAGTCCGTGGAAGGAAGTTACGTTTGAAAGAGAAATATATCACGCTGTGTTTATTAAACAGAGGATTTCAGGACGAATTGCAGATATGACGCCATTATGTGAAAAAGTAGCTTAAACGCACGCGGAAGGAATTCAATTGGCAGATGTGAACACACACCTCTATATCTGTCAGTTCTGCCAATGAAAACTAATTTATCTTTGCTCGATGTTTAAGAGTTTCGATTGTTATACAGGGATAGCGTAGTTTTTCACAATTTCGCTTCGCACCATTTTTTTTTACTTTTACGAAGAGCAATGGACGTAGGATTGTGTACAGGCTATGGCTGGAACCTATTCCTCAATCTCTTCTCGAAGATTCATTGTCGACTGATGGAGATATTACCATTTACCTAGTTCCGAAAATCCAGCTTCACTGTACACCTATTTCCTGAAACCCATTTCCATCATCTGTCATTAAAGAGGTGGATATCGAAAATGATGATGATGATCGGATAATTTAGTGGAATTTTCCATGATTCTTCCTAACCCTTTTTATCAGTTTTACACGCAACCAATTCATTAGCATTTTCAGCGACATGAAACCTAAGCATATCATTTCCAACTAGATAACATTGAGAATAGTATACCTACAAAAGTAACGAACCTGCTACCGATAAGGTAGCTGCTTCATTCAATTCCTGCAGCAGCCCCATTTTCTTTAATTGTTCATCCTATCTACGTTGTCTAGGCCGAATTGGCACATTAACCGTGTGATAACAGGTGATCATTTGAATAAGTTTTCACGTAATATAACGCAATTTATAATCATTCTGTCGGTTAATATGTATTTAACCCTCACTCGCATAATTGTTGTGTTGAAAGAAACAAATAGAGCAGGTATAGATTGTGAATAATTACGATGAGAATTTGGAGGTTCGACAAATATTTGGGCCTATGCTTTACGGGCAGCTGTTTAGCTCAAGAGCAACACATAATAAATAATATGAAATAGAAAAAATTGAAAATTTTGTAGCTAATTCTTGAGTGTTTGCTTACAAGCTTGTCTACCAGATAACTCACTCATGCAATGCGTTCTGGAATGCAAAAGTGACGTATCCATTCTGCCTGATTACTTTATCTCTTAAAAGCTGGCGATTGTTTTGACAAAATAGAACCCTTTCCAATGGAGGATTCAACCTTACAGAAAATAAAAGAGAGTCCAAAATGGGTACTGCTAGTCACCTTACTAAAATACGATATGCTGCGAAATGCCCCCGAAATATCACAAGACTAAACGGCTAAACGAAATACTTTAAAAAACTCAATCTTTTAATCGTTATTAAAGAAATCATGGGCAGTTCTTCTTTCAGCAAAGATATCATGTAATAGACTCATTAATGGAAATAGCAATGTTATTGTTTCAGCAGAGCCATCAGTTGATAGATACTTTGTTGGAGGTCACACTATTATTGTTTCATCAGAGCCATCAGCTGATTGAGGGTTTGTCGAAGGTCACACTGTTACTGCCATCAACTGACGGAGACTGTTTTGGAGGTCACGCAATTATTTGTTTCAAGAGAGTCATCTTCAGAAGAAAGCTCTATTGGGAATCACTCTGTTATTGTTCAAGAAGAGACATCATGTCGTGAAACATTTGTTGCAATGCAATTGTTCCAGTTGGGACATCATCTAATGAAAGCTTTAGTAGAATTAGTACAGAATAGTTACAGTGTCTGTATTTTGTTTTTGAAGTACATTTATTATTGGTTAAGGGGGGATATCATATAAGAAAAGCTTTGTTAGAGGTTGCGCAGTCATTGTTTTAGTTGAGACTTCAGACGATGAAGATTTTGTTACACATGCACTGTAATCTTTTCAGCAGAGCTATCAGTTATTGGGCGATTTGTTTGAGGTCTCACTGTTACTGTTAGAGCATATCCATCCGTTAAAAGAGGCATTTTAGGAAGTTGTATTATTCTTTCACTAAAGACTCATCGTAGTCATAGTTAAAAGTTGCTTTGTTAATGTTCAAGCAGAGCCTCTCCCTGATAAAGGCTTTGTTGGAGAATCCAATGTTATTGTGTGAGCTGAGCCTTCTGTTTCTATATTCTTTGTTGAAGATTGGCTTGTTAGTGTTTTAGCAGAGACTCTTCCTGGTAAATGATTTGTTAGAGGTTGCAGTGTTATTGTTCCAGCTGAGCTTTCAGCTGCTGGAATCATTGTTGAAGGTTGTCTTGTTAGTGTTCAAGCAGAGACTCTTCCTGATAGAAGCTTTGTCAGAGGCTACAATGTAATGGTTGTAGCAGAGTATTTAGCTGCTTTAAGTTATACTTGACGCTGGCCTTATCAATGTTCTAGCAGAGCCTCTTCCTGATAAAAGGTTTTTTGTAGGCGGCAATGTTATCATTCAAGCAGAGCCTTCAACTGCTGGTCTTCGTTGAAGGTTGCCTTGTTAGTATTTTAATAGACACTCTTCTTATAAAGGCTTTGTTAGATGATGCAATGATATTGTAACAGCAGAACCTTCAGCTGATGAAGCTCTTATCTGAATCTTCGTTTTGGACAAAGTGAAATATTTTATTTTTATTTTAATTATTTTCTTTTCATAATTCGGTATAATTGTTCAATACTTAGCATAAGAACAACTTCTTTGCAATGCAATGATTTAGTTCACGATCTGTAATTTTATTGGTGATATATGAGCAAGACAACAAGCTTGTATTTTTTGCTACATAAACTAACGGATTTAATCCATATACACCTATAGGACTATATTTGGTCGAACCAAAAAAAATTGTCCCAGGAAATACGTTCATAAGAGTATTACACAACATTCTCAAGACGATAAGAAACACCTTTATTATTTTTGTTAGATTCTCATTACGATTCGAATGTACAATCATTTACCTCATATTTCTAATTATATCAGGATCTGACTTATGGATCAAGGGAGCCCCATTTCATGAAGTGTAATAAATGAAGTCCAACAGCTGTTTCAAGTCGATTTCTTCACTTCAGAGCATGAGACTGATACTCGAGTTGGATATTTCGACTGCATCTTCAGCTTATATGAATAAAATTTTATCCAGTCGTCAGTTGCTATTTTGTATTGTTTGGTTGAATAATTGTTGAGGGATATATTGTTAGGTTAGTTAAAATGTTGATGAATCTAACCTTATGTCATCTTTCTATATTCAACTTTTCTTTTTATTATGGTCTACACCCTCATTGCTTTTAACACTTTTTTATTTACCTTTTGTCAACGTAAGCAAAGCTTTTAGGTAACTTTCTACATCAAAGACTTAGTAAAAAGCTGTTATTTGTGCCACAGAATTACTAACAAATGGCAAGGCACCTGTTCACTCTTGATTTAAAAATTTTGAGATTGTGCTCGTACACTTCAGAAGACAGTTAATTCTACATTGCAGATGGTTTTGAGAAAAAAGCCGTTTGCACGGAACTTGGGGTAAGTCCTCGATATATCTAAAAAAAAAAAGATGTGCCTTAATTTCAGACCGAGTTTTAATTGGAAATTTCCAGACTGCAGAGATGAAGGTAATGTAGTTCCTCTGAAGATTTTCCTCTAAGGTAATGGAAGAAACATGCAACATCGTGATGATGAAACTAGTTGGTGTGTGGAAGAAAAAGTTAATCATCAACGAGTCCATTTGTTTGCCCCTGTATTCTATCGAGTGTTGAGTGCCTGATAAATGGGGCCTACTCGGATGGGTGCAGGGTACTCCATTTTGAAGGATTTTTATAGAAGTATGATAGAAACCTTCTTGGAAAATGGATCATACCATTTGAGCTGTGTCCTTGACAACAAAAGTAATGTAAGAGTCCCAGATGTGAATTCGAGGCCAAGGAGGCTTTGGTCAAAATGTTCTTTGGCCTTCCCTAGAGATGCCTGAAAATCTAAGATAAAGTATTTTCATTATTACATACATTTTGTAAACTATTATTTTCATTGCTGAGAATGGTCATCATTTCTGATGATCACAAATACAGAGAAAATTAACATTAGTTTTGTTCTGTACGTATAACCAGATTTTCATTTGGACTTGCTTCAAGTTGACAGTAATTTTATACGTGACTTTCAAAAGGCATAATACTAAATAGAATGTAATTCGAGTAGGAAGATTGCAAAGCACTTATGCTGCAATTTGACAGAGGATGCTTGCTTTGAAAACCAGCATTAAGAATCCTCTATTTTACCTGGGTGTAACGAAAGCGGAACAACTCAGGTTTTTGTAAGAGTTATATCCTTTTAAATAGGAATATTGTTTTGCACCTGTGTTGCAACTCGGGGAGGCCGACTTGTTTTAAAAATCAGATAGATATAATTGTATTCATCAGCAAAGCATGTTTTTTAGCCTCTCTAGTAGTGTCTGAAAATCTTGGATTTAGAATGCTGATTTTCAAGGCTAGCAGACCGCCAAGTCGTCCTCACTTGGAAGATTGGTTCAGTATCATCATCCTAACCCTTCTTTCTTTTTTTCGCAGTAGTGATCTCAAGTAAACAAAGATACCTTGATGAAGCTCGTAGTCCTGATTCGACAAATTTCTATTAAAACATAATAAAGAGCCTAAATCTACGACCAATAAGAAGTTTGAAATGCTATCACATTCCCTCACCTAAAAAAGAATTAATGTAGATAACAAGAGAATCTATAACAAATATGACACTCCAATCGTGTGTCTTCCCTGGATGGGGTCTTTTCACCTAGGGTACGGGATTTGAAAGTTAGGGTCGTATAGTCAATAAAGGATGATGATACTGTATAATTATTTCATGTAACTACAACTTATTGTACCCATATAAAAAAATGATATTATTTTCCGTTGATAACAAGGTTGCTGCTAAGATGTATTCCAATATATCTTTTTTTTCAGCCCTTGGAAAGTGGCAGGAGTCGCCCATGGTTCCAGCTACAATACGCAAAACTATGGATAAAGTATTCAATTAAATTTGCACCTCATTGAAATGATTGGTTGAAATCACTTAACTCATTCAGGCCTAGTTTTTTCAAGACAAAGACATAATGGATGGATTAAAGTTTTCTCCGGGAGAACATATATCATTTTGAATGTTATGAGGAATGGATTCCAGTTATGGCAAAATTATACAAATATATGGGTCATGGAACCACATTATAATCCAAAATGGTTACTTCATTCAAAATGGATGCCATATTCAAAATGGATGCTGAATTTAAAGCGCACATCTGTGTGTTCCTCCGTCTAAATGAGTTAAAACAGATAGAAAAGGCAAAATTTATGAGACCACTTCGTTTATTTCTCTCTATAATTACCAAATACTAGGTTTAGTTTTGAAAGTTGTTTTCAAATGAGTATCAATTCATGTTATTCTTAAACATCTTGTCAGGTCTTCTTCTCCACACATTGTCGGGAGAATTTTCAATCATATTTTTGGAGATGATTTCTGCAGGAGACAACTTCATTGTGAAGATCAAACGTACATCTGAGGAAGGTTGGAGAAACTGTTCCAGAGTCAGAAATAAAAGTCACAGTCATTCATTTAACGGAGAAAACTTGGCATCATTCGATTTTTTAACCCTGGGGAAAAAGTAAATAATACTGACTTTCACAAAAATTAAATAGACATGCAATTTTAATTTGACTAACAAAGATGTAAAACAACTATTTTTTTTACAATCAAAGAGGCGGTGATCAAATCTTTTTTTCTTACAATTAAAGGAGTAAATACGAAGTTATAACTTTTATTCACAAAGGTTTATGTATACTCCTAACGAATTAGGAGGGACAGCTTCATATCATTATGCATTTAACTAAAAATGAAATATTATCAAACATTACTTTTTTCTCCTGATTGATTTTTCGCTGCTTCAATCAAAAATCTGTTTCTGTTTTTGAAAAAAAATACAAAGTTTAATTACAGATTTAAGTATAATACTGAACTAGTCCCTTACTTTCTATCTGTAGTTTGGTTATATAAAATCAGTTTTCAGGAACACGAAATTATTTGAAAATAAATACGAAGGGACTCATCCCGAACTGGAAAAAAATTCTGGCTTCTCAACAGAAGCGAGTTACTCAAGGCAAAACTTGTAGGGAACTTTCTCTTTTTAAGGAGTCAAAAGTGAACGGAAACTTTCTATCTTCAAAGGGTCAAGAGTGAAGAGAAACATTTTCCCCTTTACGAGATCAAAATTGAAGATCGGAATAGACGTTTTCTCTTGAGGTAAAAAGTGATGCAAAGATAGGCTTCTTCCCACACTCTCAAAGGGAATGAAGTGAATAGAGATTTTCTCTCCATTCATGGATCGAAAGTGACGGGAGACTTTTTCTTCCTTTCAAGGCGTCAAGTGAAGGGACAATCCAATTTTACGTGGTCCAGAGTGGGGGCAAACTTTAGATGAAGCTGGAGGGCTAAAATTTCAGTCACTCCTTATTATTTCCAGGGAAAAAATTTTTTTCATAATTTTTTTTTCAAATCCCTCCCCTAAAAAGCTTTTTGTTCGGGGTTCAATTTCGAATGTAATTTCATGTTAAATTGATCACGTACTTTTTGTGGAGCTGCTGTTCATGCTTGCTTTTTGAAAATTGAGATTTTAGACACTGTCAAACAAAAGACGAGAGAAGTAAATTGTTTATTCATCACAACTTTTCTCAATCTCCAACACAGCATTCTATCAAAAGACATTGGTCATGTGATGGTTTCTATTGCGTAACTAACAAAACAAACCCATTTCTTTGAATCGTGCACTTATGGTTCAAACCATGCTGGTAGCATTCCCATCAAAGTAGCTTAATTCTGCTACCAGCATTGCTTCATTTAAAAGACATTAGAAGCATACATCGATGGCGGTGATTCGTAATTTCCCTTGAAATGCTAGTTTTATATTACGTCGGAGAGATTTTTAGAATAATCAAAACTACATTAATATTCATGAAAAGATTGATTCTGGCTATTGGGTTAGTGTAAAAGTGATTGTGGCTTTGGTTATTTCAAACTTTGATGCATGATTTGGTATAAACTATGTTTTTAAAATTACTAGCATATCCCCGTCAAAAATGTGTTGAATTTACATATGGATCGATACCAAAGACCTTAAAGCGATTCATATATATCTCTGAAATTTTTGAGATGAGGTATTATTATTATTTCTATTATTATTCGGACTATCCTCATCTTGGTTGTTTTTCATAAAACGTTTCAGCCGTTGTACACTTCGCCCTTCATCAGGTATCATCTGGGAGATGTGGGGAAGTAACGAACCAAACCCTTTATTTAACCGACAGGGGTATATTGACCGCACTACCCTCTTAGCATTAGTAGTATTATTATTGTCTCACATTGGGATTGAACCTAGAACCATCTGATTACTTTGTCTGATTCTGTAACCACCACGCTATGTGTCAATGTGGACAACCAGTGCTAATTTTTGGGAGCCTTAAACCTCTGGTGACAGTTGTTGGTATTTGATGTTATTGTTTTCTGTCTTTCATTATTAGAGGTTCCCATATAGTATCAATTTCAATGCTAGGATTACTGAGGCAGTTTTTCTTGCCTAGCATATGGGCCGACTCTTCCAATTTTCGAATCTTCCAGTGTTCTTCCTGATCAACTATTTCAACCTCGTTCCACAGAGGTAGGTGGTCTCCATTTTCCCTCCATACGTGATCAGCTATACCCGATTTGTTAGTTTCACCTTTCCTCACCACTATTCGGTATTCTTCCACCCGAACCTTGAAGGCCGAAACGTTGTATGAAAAACAAGCAAGATGAGGATAGTCCGAATCATAATAGAAATAACGATTCACATACGTTATTTATTTTTACAATTATTCTAATTTCAGTTTTTTAAAGCCCCAACTCAACTCAAGATGTTATAATGCTTTTATATCGATAGAGGTTCATGGTATACATCATTTTGAACGGTGAATTTTGCTCCATTTATTTAACTTAACGTTTTCTTTGCGCTATCCATTTGTGTTTATAAGACGCTATCAAAGCAAAGATTAAAAAAAAAAAAACCCAAAAAAAACCGTATCCGATCAAGTTAGATGTATGAGTTTGAAATTTGGGAACGGTGATGTGGATGTCCTTCAGTGATTGACAACGTAAAATTGAGGGATATCATTGGGGCAGACCAGTCCACAGTTGTTCCTAATTTGTATCAAATTGGAAAAGCAGACAGAAAAAATCGTCCTGTCGTGCAAATTACCCTGAAGAAATTGAATGCGTAGAGCTATGGAACTATAACCCCAACTTTCTTAATACACCTCTCTCCGGTCACATTGTCAGGCATTTTGACCACTCCCTGTAAGGGAAGTTCTCAAACAACCAAACAGTAGCAGGAGCTCAAAATGATTCGGAGAGATTTCTATAAGACTATTCAATATATGGACTTTCGAGTTGACTTTCCAGTTTTCCAGTTGACAAAAATGTGTAGATTTTGATGGCTCTTATTTTCAATCAAAAATTATTATTCTGACCTGATATATATTGCCTTAAATCTGTTATTGAAATGCTGCAATTATTTTTGCACCAAAGTAATATGGAGAATATTTATTTTTGCTTGTGACGATTCTATATCTAATGAAGAGAAAGAATAAGAGAAATCTACTTACGTATCTCGGATCATCGTGATTTAAATATAATGCACAGAGAAATCTGCCACTTGAATAGAAATAAGCTTCACACAAAGCGTTTTGGAGGCAGTTTTTTTCACAAGAATGACGTGAAGGATCAATGAAGGCCTCATCTGAAATGGGACACATCAGTTGTAAAGATTTTTGTAACTTCAGATGTTTTTTTCAGTTTACATTTCCTAAATGTTCACTTCAAGATATTCAATTCGAAAAAAATATCATCATCATCATCATCATCATCATCATCATCATCATCCGTCCGAAAATTCGTTAGACATCTCTCCCGCTAGCGTTGTGGAGCCATTGAACTTATATATTTTTCTTTATCGGCCAAAGTATCGCAAATGATTTCCGGGGATGTCCAGCGGTTGTTTGACATTCTCGCTACCTGACCAAGCCATTGTCATTTGAGTTTTCCAAAAGATTCTATGATATCTCCGACGTCTGTTTTTCTCCAATGCACTGTACTGATACCTCCATGTGATGTTGTGCATGATTTTCAGTTTGAGAGTTGAGTCGTCAAGTTCCATGTTTCAGCTCAGTAGTTGAGGATGCATTGGTTGCATACGCTTCTTTTAGAACTAATTTTCTTGTTCTCAAGGATTGAGATTGCTCTACCGAACGCTCGCCAACTGAGAAGGATTCTTTGCCTGTTTCCAGAAAACATTGATTGTTAGGCATAAATGTTCAACCATTTTTAATGCTAAGAACAGATCCATGAAAAATGCTCACCTGATGAAATCATTCTTTTGCTTATGATTTCTTTTCATTAAGAAAAAGTTAAGCAACATATTCATCATGAATTAATGCAAAAATGCAATTAAACACTTGTCGTTTGTTTTTCATCAGATTGAGCAACATGAATTCATTTAGGTTCTTTTAAAAATACTGTAAAACGGGCGAATACATAAAGCACAATTTACTAAGAAACAAACAAATTTCATTTGTGTTATTCTCTAAGAAATATTCTGTTTAATTATCCCTCCAAACAAAAACATTTTAGAGCCTTTGTATGTGTTTCCGCTTTCTATATCTTTTAACGTTCTTTGTTTGGAAAGTTTGTAGTTGCTGTTATAGTAAGATATACTGTAGTCTTTAATAAATGCCCCTAAGTAATTTCTAAAAGATTTTTTTCGAAAATTTATTTATAGATAAATGTTCATGAATATTTCGAAATCTTTACTCTCAGTAAATGATTATGAAACTTTGTTATCAAGTAAAACTGTGCTTTATCTGTCGAAAAATGCAAACAAAATCTCATACTCCAGAATTTCTAATATCATTCATTTCATTTGATTATACATACGTGAAGTAATAAGTAGATATGTGAAATCTGCCAAGCAAAACTTTGGTAGCGAAATATTGGCGATGTAAGAACTGCAATACACCGGTAACTTCTCCTACGGAGCAATAAAAGACTTCCAACACGCTAGGCATGACACTTCATCAATAGAAGTTGACTTTGGTAAAGGATATTATTATCTTGATCAGGATCAAGGGAGATAATTCTAAATTTCCATTACCCTCTTAAAAATCGAAAAATTGTTAAACATACTTGCCCCCAAACAGACGGCGTAGAAATGGTTCCGTGATCGGAGATTTTGGTTTCTGAAATATCAATCTTGATTTATGCAAGACCTTATCTAGGTACAACAGAAATTATTCTCCAAATGGGCTTTTTTTTCCTGCAAGCATGTATGACTGCAGCCTTTTTTTCTGTGGGGAATTTCCGCCTGGGATTCTATCATGTAGGCATTTTCCATCTGATTGATGAACACTTTTTTTGGATTTGCATATGATTATTATTTTCTTTATTGACTATTTTATATTCTGTTGACTGAAAGAAACTTGTTGATATAACATTTTAGCAAAGTCACAACCAGAAGTTGCCACTGTGGGAAATAAAGTGTGATATGCTGCTTCCCTGATCAAAAAAATAAGTGTCCCCCATTCTGCCCCTACAGGGAGCGGACCGTCCTCTCCAGAGGACATGCCTGGTTAAAGCGTATGCAGATCTGGGGATGCCAAATTGTTAGAATCCCAAACTCCTGCCTTGCTAATGAAGTGGAGAAAAAAGCAAAGAGCGATACTCCTAGCATCAGTTTGGCGACAAAAGCTGCTCCTGTTTTGGAATCAGAATTATCCTTCTAGACTGGTTTACTCCCGAATGGTAAAGAGCCCGATCGGTACAACTATTTCATTTATAGCTGGGGAAGAAGCAATGGATTCATGCTTTTCCCAATGGCATTTAGCGAGGTGAACATGAGCAGCCTGATCGGACTTAGAAATTGAGTCCTAGGTTCCATTGTTCCTGATCAATTCACGGGGAAACTGCTCATCTATTTAATCATGATTTATCCATTCATTTTTGTACAAGCTTGTGGGAAGGTCTGCCACATTTGGTAACCTCGGCATTTGTTGATACGTTTTTACCACACCCGAAATATTTGAAGGATTTTGGAAAGAACGCTTTCGGGTTGGGGTCTAAAAGAGGGTTTCTACGAGATGTACTCATGAGCATTCACATGGTACTGTACTAAAAAGGGTGTCCAGCAGTGCCAACTCTATATTTTTAGAGTCGAAAAAGGCACCCAAAAATGAACAAAATGAGAAAAAACCCTTGAAAAGTTATTTAAAAATGGTTTGTTGAGTCTTCATGTGAATTTGCAAGGTTCTAGCCCAAAAGATATGCCTAGTAAGAATGACTCAATATCAAGAGAGTTCTCAAAATTTCCATCGAAAAAGAGATTCCAATAATACTTTAACCCTCTTCTCAAAATATGTCTAGTGGAGTACATAAGTGGATTTGAAAGGTTCAAGACCTTGTTCAAGTAGCGCTGACTCAATATAAGAAAGAGAGGGTGCAAAGGGAAGAATACCTGGCCACCTGGATGGTCTCCTGCTTGTGGGTACCGTGGTCGTAGGTGTGATGGTTGTGGTTACTGTGATTCAGAATTAAAAAAAACAAATGAAGAAAGAAAGTGTTCAATCAGAAATGTATCTCAATGAAAGTGATGTATAGATTTAGTATTAGTATATCCCAGAATTTTCGAGATGAGGTATTATTATTATTTCCATTAATATTCGGACCATCCTCATCTTTGTTGTTTTTCATACAACGTTTCGGCCGTTGCACTCTACGGCCTTCGTCAGGTATCATCTAGGAGATTTTTTGGGAAGTAACGAACCGAACCCTTTATTTATCCGACAGGGGTATCTTGACCGTACTCCCCTCTTTTAGCGTTAGTAGTATTGTTATACTGTCTCACGCTAGGATCGAACCTAGTACCATCAGATTACTTAACAGTAATTTTGTCTGATGCAGTAACCACTGCGCTATGTGCACATGGACAGAGTGCAACGGCCGAAACGTAGTATGAAAAACAACAAAGATGAGGATGGTCCGAATATTAATGGAAATAGAAATAGATTTAGTATTGTCCAGTAGCGCTGACATCGGATTGAAAAAGTGAAAAAAAAAAAGAAAAGAAATAAATAAAAGAAACAAAAAGAAAAAATTCCCTGAAAATATTTGAATCTATTTTTAGATATCTTGGTAGGTACTTGCGAATATGCTAGTTTATAGGCAAAATGACAAGTCCAGTAGCGCTGGCACGAGATTAAATGAGCCAAAATGCTAAAGAAGAAAAAAAAAATTTTAAATGTGCACTTGGATGATAATGTGGATTTCTAGGGTTCTAAGCCCAATATTAACAGACTCAAAGAAACATAGAAAAATTCCCAAAAGAAATTCAAATATATGCACTTGGAATTTTTCCATAAAATCTATGCAGTTGTTTTTAGAAAATGTGTAATGGAACAGCAAAAAAGTCACAGGCTCTAGGCCAAAATGTGTGTTTGGTAGCGTTGACATAAGATTAAAAGTTTGAAGTTCATTGACTAAGCAGTTCTCAGGAAATCTGATTGAAAGAAATTAAACAATTACAGATTATAGATTATAGATCTTAGTTACTATAAATTATCTCCCTTGACTTCTGCTCTTGAGATTTATCTAAATCTAGGTGTGAAATATCTGAATAGGCAACACTGAAGAGAAGGGACCGAGATACTTCGAGACCGAACTTTTGGACGAAATATGGCGGGCTACTCCACCCACCATAAATTTCCACCCCTTTTATATATGCACTTTTGGAACTGACATAGCCCAAATTGCCATGCATTTGAAAAAGAACTCTTAATTTCCAAAAAGTTTGTACTTACCTGGTTTTATTGCACAAATAACATTCATTGGGTTGTCACATGAATTCTTTTCCGGATTGAACATCGTTCCATCTTGACATGTCATCAAAAAAATCGTTGTTTGGGGACACATAGTAAAGGATTGGCAGTCGTTATTTGGATGTATTCGATATATGCAGAGTTCTTTTTTAAACGGCAGCTTTTCTGCGAGAGAAATCAAAACAAACGTAGATAGACAGGGGACAAGATTTAAAAGACAGTGGTCTTTAGCTTATGAATATTGTGATTTCCTGTATCATGTTATTTCAAGTCACTTAGCTCATCAAAGCTGCACCTTCTTTTGCTTCAATTTAAAAAGGGAATTTTGAAGTCGAATGGACAACACTGGCATATCAACGGGGGAAGGACTCTTCGTGTGACTCCATTTGAGAGGTATCAACATGATGGCCGCCTAATTTTTAAACTTCTTTGTTAATATATAAGTAAATTTGATGAAATAAAATAGTAATACACGATAAATTGTTTTGTCCTCCACAGACCTAGGATTCAAGGTTTTGTAGACCGTTAAAAGCATTTACATAGGGCTGTATTCAGATTCACTAGGGCCACGGGATCAGGAAATAGATATTTATTTCTAATCATCTTTGAATATTTTTTTGGCTGCAAAAACATTTTCACAATAGAATGATGAAAAAGAACCCCAAAAACGAACTTCATAAACGTTTCCTCTCGCGTTATGAAGCAAACAAGCTGCCATTACTTATTCTAATCTTCAACTGAATCCACAGAATATAACAATATTCTTGCATGAACTTCATTGAGAAGTCACTCCTTCTGATATACACGATTCAGTGTTGCCAAATGAACCATTTACAGATAGATCTGGCTGAATTTGTTTTTCAATTTATCGGATAGAAATCTACGATGGATGAATTATGGTCAGTTCTAAATATTAATTAGTAAGTTTAATAAAAAAACAAACGTTTTCTCATTAAAAAATGTTTTGCAGTCTCTTTTATTTGATTAGTGAAATTTGGATGAGTAAATAAAACACTTTCAGCAATAAAATTAGCTAAGAATTAGGAAGCTCTCCTTGCTCCAAAACCTATACTTTCTGACAACTATGGTCCACAATTATACTTTTTCAATTAATAAAATATACTTCTTCGAGACTTTCAGGCAGTTTTATCGCAAAAATACCATATTAGTGTAAATATCTCAATTGTAGTTTCTACAATTGAGATATTTACACTAAATTATTTCATTATAAAAGTATGATTTGAAAAATATAAATTATCAATCATTCTCGTCTTCCTGTGACAAACAATAAATAAAATCACCATAAAACTCTTACCCATTTAAATCTATAAAAATTCAAAACTAATTAACTTTATTATTAAGTCATAAATGAGAGATTAAAGAGTAGGTCTTTCAATATAACATCAAACAACCTGTTCCTAAGACGGTAACGCAAAAATGAAATTAAAATCATAACATTTATTCCTTCAAATTACCAAAGATTCTGTTTTCAAAGACATGATTATACCTTTTAATTCGAAATTACATACGAATCCAGGTAACAAAAAAAGACCAATAAAACATTAATTCATTTGAATTTGCAAAAAAAAAAGTACTGAATTGAATTATTTGCAATAATGTGTACTACTGCTTATCTTCTTCCTAATACCCTTTGATTTGATACCTTTGTACCAACCGCCGAATATCCCAACTTTACTACTCCAAACAGAAAATGCAATACTTTATGGTTATTCAATGGTAAACAATCATGTACTAGAAAAGGTGCGGTATTTGTATCTTTTTGTATCTTTTGTCACCTCTCAAAGGGTGTCAGCTGGGGATGCCACCCCAGTCGATAAGCCAGTGTCGCCCACTCCAAGAAGCAGAACTTTCAATACTCCGTACTGCTATCTAAATACCTTTTTTGAAGTTAAAGATTTCGTTTTTTAGAGTAACATGCTGGAAAAAAAATTCAACTATTACAAAATATATAATTTCTCTTCTGTTAACATTTAATGCGTCTTTTGAGGTACTTATACCTGTAGAACAAAAAAATATCATTTCTTTTCTTATCTTTGCTTTTGAGACGACGTGAATGTGATTTGGTGTGAAACGAGTCCTTTAATGTCCCTAACTTTTGCCAATAAATATCAGCGAGATTTTTATGAGCACTTTTTGTAACAGTCTTCATTTCAACAATAGTTGAAATTGTGTAGTTGGTTTCACTCTGAATCTTCTTTGAATCATTCAATCTTATGTTGATGCACTGTTCCCCGGGGATGATTCACTGTGTACTAGGACTTGGGTGCAGTGAATCACAAGTAAAAAAACAAAACAGAATATAGGTGATTTGCCAGCAGCTATCTTATAGAGATATTACTTGATCTCCTTTTCAATTTTACAGCAAAGTTGATCTTTCTCTTCTAACCCAAATATATTAATGAAATAATACTAGTGTGATTTAAAGAAGAGCTCTCCTAAAGAAACTATGTCATGTTTTTATCAAACAGACAATGAAACAAGCCTGGCGGTTGCAGGGTCTAACTCCACTCCCACTTTTACTCCGATTGAGGATGATTACTACAATTTCTGTATTATACCGCAGTGGGAGCTAATATCGGCCATTTAATACCACCCACCAGGAATTTTTGAAGTTTCAGGACCTGAAAAATTCGAATAGGATTAATTTGTTCATGATGCTTGTCGAGGAGATTTATTTAACAGGAAAAATCGGATATTTGTTCAAAACGATTAACAATAATCGCTTGCTTAAATTCATTCGACAAAAATCGTTAAACAGTAATAATTCCCCTCTTTAAAGATAAGTGTTGCAGCATTACAAAGTACAATTTCCGAAAATTGAATTTTTTGTCTGAAACTGCAACCCATATACTGTATTTGTATTGATAATTTATTCTTGGCAGCTTCTATCCAAATTCAAGAAGTCACTTTCAAAAGTACATTTAGGGTGAACTTCAGGATGGCAAGCCCTCTGTAGAACAAGCTGAACCTTAAAACCAAGAAAATCCAGTTAGTCCTAAAGAGAAGGGTATACAACCAATGCAATCCCTGATAGTCACCACTGGAGCTGAAACATGGGACCTAACCGAAGACAATTCTGACAACTGACACCCATACAACGTGCACACAAGAAAATCATGCTTAACATCACAGGGATTGACCACAAGACAGTATATTAGGGAAAAATTTAGTAGAGGAAATATTTACAGCCATCAATCTTATAAAAAAAGATTCTTGGAATTTTGGTAAAATTTCCCCCCAAAAAATACCAACAAAAGGAATAGGGGGTGCTAGTTTGAGTCAATGAATTCATTTTTTGAAGTTATGGTTTGTAATACTGCAACACTTGCCTTCAAAGACGGGTAATGTTACGAAGTTGTGATTATAAATGAGTGACACTAAGCAAGCGATCGGTGTAAATTGTTGCAAACATAAATGTCTCAATACTCCCGTTTATTAAAGACCTCTTCACTGGAAGTGTAAATAAATTTATCCTATTAAATGTTTTCAGTTTTCTAACTCCCAAAATATTCGGTGGCCGATATTATGGAACTGGCAGACCAGAATTACAATACCTCATCTGAAGAGATGCAATATCGGCCATTTTTTAATCATGGATACATAGAACTGAAATCAGTATTGCAATCCCAAAATTTCATCATTAAACCTATAAAATTATGCGTTTGGTGGGACTTTTAAACCCATATATTGTCACAAATTGAGTTTATGCCAAGTTGGCCGATAAACGCCTCCGATAGGGTGCATGTAATGAATAAAAGGAAAGAATTGAGCGAGCTGAGTTCAAAAAGAGACTGACACTAATGTCCTTTGTAAGAGCATGAATCATTCTCCTCTCCCGCCCAAATATGGGTAATAAACGTAATGTTCAATGAGGTAGGTGACGTTACTTCGTGTGCTTGTCACCTCCAAGTCTATTTTCACTTGTAAAAATCCTCGAATGTGGAGAGAAACTTAGGATATGTAAAGCCTGGGCAGAGTCTACTGCATTGCAGCCTGCAAAAGGGCACTTACTTACAAACACTGCTTAATAAATTGAAAATGTATACTTTTTAGTATGAACGTATTTATTTACTAGAATGAATTAAGTACTCTCTCATAAAAATTTAGTGGATATGTTAAACATGTCAATTTTGCTCAGTCGATAAAAGAGCTACTTATAACTTACTTAGTCGTGGTTTCAAATCACCGAAGGGAAAATGTTAATTTCATAGATGTATCTATTTATTAGAATCAGATGAGCTTTTGCATATTTTCAACATTATTTTTGGTATATATGTAAAACTTGTCATTTTAGCTCAGTCAGAAATCAGTTCAAATCCTGGTAAGGGTGTGTTGATTCTTAATCCTCCTAATTTGGTGAGGATTGCTCTTGTTACGGTAGAAAAAAGTAAACTCCAGGTTTGGATTGGAGTTTGACATTTTTCTTAAACAGACGATGAAATCATGAATTCAGAAAACGTTTCTTGCGATAAGCTTAGAATTCACCTTTGATAGAAAATACGAATAAATTTGGCGTGAATAATTTTTGTTATCAAGACGCCAAATTTTACTTATAAAAAAAAAAAACTTACTTACCCATCTTTATTCGAACTTTACAAAGACATTTTTTACTTTGATGAGGGCAGGTATTGATAAAAGTCATCAAAGGTGCCGGAATCACATATTCTTTAGATCTTGCGTCACTTTCTTTGCATTCTAAACAGAAAAAAAACATTTTTTAACTCAGTTTTACTGGAAATCTTATTCCTGTATTTCAGTATTGATTTCTTCATGGATTCAACCGAATCGATGTGTTTTTCATGTAGTATTATTTTCAGAACAGCACGAGTTAAACTTGTTCATCATATAACCCGTGGTTTCGGACTGAAGCAACGGTATTTAGGCAACTTGTTACATTTTAGAGCAAGAATTATACATACTCTTAACATGAATCAGAAATAAATGTTCCATTGAATGAATAAACCAACCAGTTATTATGATGAATGATAATCTTTCTCATAATTTTCAATTGTTTTTATCGCAATAAAACTATTAAAAATCAATAAAATCAACCTGCTAAGGGTTCAATCAGAAGCAATTAGATAAGAGATGGTTCAAATCCGTCAAAATAGGTTCCTTCAGTTTAAAAGTGGTTTTTGCTGACTATTTATGTATGTATGTATGTACGTACGTATGTATGTATGTATGTATGTATGTATGTACGTATGTACGTATCACGCGTACAGACAAACCAATGGGGCTAGAGTGTAGAAGATTTGAAAACAACTCCATTATGTCTACAAAAAACATCTTTCTTTGTTCTTTGAAAATCTGCCCTGAATAGATTTTAGCAAAGTTGCAATGTATAACGTGATTTTATGCTAAATTGATCAGGATAGGCGGACCGACTATCGGTAAATTATAATCATATGAAAGATATCAGAAAGAGCAGACTCTTTCATTAAGATGAATACAAATGTTGTTTTTCTCTAATCCTCTCATAGAATCTGATATTTTCCCAGTGAATAAATCGTGGAGAATAGATATCAGAACAAGTTTGGCTACATTAGGGTGAAATTCCCTAGCTGTATTAAAATTTGAATAGAAAACAAAAGTTATTTCTGCATAAAACGTCATTAAACATTCCATGGGGGCGGGGAGCTACGGTTATTCAATGACTGAAAGACAAGTCTTACTTACCAATTCGCATTTTTGAAAGAAATTAAAAAATGTATAAGAAACCATCGCCTAAAACAGTCTACATAAGTTTCTCTCAGTTTTATGTTGGTTTTGCTGCTTTGCTGTCTGGCTGGCTAGCTATCTGGGTTGCTGGCTATATATCAATCACGTATACATGCCGCGCCGATGGAGCTACAGGGCTGAAAATTTTAACGTTCGCCGCTGATTATATCTACATAATTCCATCCCACTAGGATTTTGATGGGGGTTTGGTCACTTCATCATGTAAATCCATGCTGATTGGTCCTAAACTTTGTGTCTAGCGGTGTTCACACTAGCTTAAAAAAAAATTAGGCTTTGTCGTTATCAATGCTCGACTAAAGACGAGAGAAGTAACATTCATTGATCACCCCTTCCCCATTCTTTAACTGATCATTGGCTTTCACGTGACGTTGTTAACTTACATATAGAATTTGGGAATTTGGTTTCATCATCATCATCATCATCATCATCATCATCATCATCATCACCACCACCACCACCACCACCACCACCACCACCACCACCATCATCATCATCATCATCATCATCATTATCATCTCTTTAACATCCGTCCTGTGACATAGGCCTTCATCAAAATTTGCCAAACTTTTCGATCATGGGCGTTGCAGTGCAAACATATTTTTTTTTAACTAGTCTAAATCGACATACCACCTTATTTTTTGCCGGCAGCAATTTCGTGTATGAGGATCGCCGTTGTAAGTTTTGATGCCCAGCCGTTATCCATCATTCTTGCAACATTGCCTGCCTATCGCCTTCTTGGTTTTTAATATATCTCTGATTGCAAGGTTTTCTTTTATCTGCTGAGCTTTCTGCTGATCTTTCCATATGATGCTCAGCAAGACCTTTCTGTGTGCTTAGTGCTCGTTCCGAGACCCAATCTTTTGGTTAGGTTTATTGGTGACTATTAGGAGGGTACGATATTGAAGACCCTAAGGACCTGAATGAAGGAAGATGGAGACACAGGGGAGAAAATCTGGATGATCATCATGACACAGGAAAGCGTTGATCACTTTGGTTTGGTCTGTTTGGACCCCTATTTAAATAGTAGTTCACCTACTGCATTTTTACTCACAAATCTCACTTAATGTTTGAAGAAGATCCCCAGGTAGTCAAATGTCTAACTACTTATCTACCATGACACAGGAAATCGTAGAACGTGCATGTCTAGCTAATTGATGATTGGTGACTAAGAAATAGTTAAATGGGTATTTCTTATTAAAGAATTCAAGACATTTTGACAAACAATGCGAAGTTCAGTATGTTAGGTATCACAGCAAGTGTTCTTTTTAATCAGCCTCAGTCATGAAATATTATGTTACACAGTAAAGCTTTAATGCTACGCACACATTCTGAAAGTGTCAGATGAAGAAAAAATGGCATCAATTATAGAAGGACGTGACTGAAAAAGCAATCCTCATATCGCTCTTGTTCCAAGTAGCTTCATTTGATTGTGACCGGTCATTGTTGTTAGATACGAAAATAGACTCAAAAGTAGAAATCTGACGATAAAGTTATCGCCTAACTAAAATTAAAACAAATGTACCATGCTAGCCTGAGTTAAATTGTGATAAAAAAAAAAACAACTAAAAAATTAAAATGAAGGTAAGTTGTTGTCAAAAATTATTTAAGAAAATGGTTGGCAATACTTCATCTAACAAAGAATGAATTATAAAATAATCGCTTCACTGATAAGCTAGATCAAGGAATAGATTTGTTCAATCATCTTACATTCTTTTGAACTCACGCTCATTTGTCTTCCGCCCATTTGTTTTCTACTAATTCGTCGCCACTCTTTTTCCTCACGCTCATGTGTCACCACACAGATTAAACATGAAAATATGACCAAAATATAAGAATTTTCTAGTTTGTTAAACAAAGAATTACGATGTTCATCATGCCATTGTTAAGATGTGTGCTTATACATGCAAGTCGTATACTTTTTCACGCTAAAACAATTGTTCTAAATCATTGTCGACGTGTTTTTATATATAGGTGTGTTAATTTTCTGTATTTGTTAATTGATTGATTTATCCCTTTTTTGATATAAAGTGGAACTTTTAAGATCTGATCTCTAACACAGTCTGATGACTTACAAACAGGCCACGAGTAGACTGACAGCACAGTGTTGGAGTCTCAAGCATTAAGTATGTCATCAGATTCTAGACATTGGAGAAAAGGGACAATACATCAAAGCAATTAAGCACGTATGCAGCAGAATTTAGAAAAGTAAAGTAAACAATAAGAGACAACTATTGTTATTTTTATGACATGAGTACACAAATTGAATAATAAATGATAATTCATACCTGGAAAGTCAGTCCGTCTGTAAAAAGCTGGAATAATGGAAATTAGAAATTTCTCAATTAGTATTGTCTGTTTTGCATTAAATATGACTCATTTACATACTTGTTTTGAAATGGAAATTACCCTTTAAGGGTGGAAATATAGAAAGGCATTTCTGTTGTCGAATGATATTCTCAGACGATCCTATATTTCCTAACTTCGTTTTGTACTGGGTCTCCCAAAAGTCATGCATCTTTGTTCAAAACCAATTTCCATGCAATAAACAAACTACAGATCTAATAAACATAGATTCATGTAATGTGTTACACACAAGTTTCAATGTGACAACAGTCATTTCGATGCATTTGTTCAGTCGGCAACCAACTGATCTGCTCACTTTGTGACACAATTCTACATCGACGGTGAAACCTTTTCTTCTATTTTGGTTTTCAATTCTTGTACAGTGGCTCATTTTGTACCACACACCATATTCTTCAAGACTCCCTGCGGAGGAGATTCTGGAGGAGTCAAGTCAGTTGATCTGGTAACATAGAATCGGACATTACTTCTCGTACACTCCAAATACGTTGCTTTTTGCTAACACATAAAAAATCTATGAAGAATAAAGGAAGAATACTTAATGATTAAGCATCCATACTTCTTTTGGTTGATTGATGCCCCGTTGTGAGGTAATGGTTCACGAGCTAGTCTCACATATCATTGATAATGAGTTCGATCCTCAATGCATACCTTATACTTGTAGACTTACTGAAAAATTGAGTAGGGTATACCTGGGTACCTCGTCATGGTGTTATAGTCATCCAACAATATTTGCATAATATAACCACTTTGGAGTGAATTCAATCCTCACTTGAAGTCCCACACTTGTAATCTCGCATCAAAAATAAACTAAGCTTGATAAATACCTACTTGTATGTTTATTCTCTTAATGTTCGAAGAGAATTTTCACACAAACATTTATCGTAATTCACATTTTATATTGAACCTATAATTTCTTGTATATCATTCGGACTGTTGTCTTCATCCTGATTCATCTTTTGGACACACTGTTTCAGCCGTTGTTCTTTTTTCAGCTCGGTATCATGAATGGGGACGGTTTGGAATGCTGATTTGCGGAGCCCCCTTTGAAGCTTGGGAGCAGAATGTCGCCATACAGCAGTCTATTTTCTGGGGAGAGAGTTTCATAGGTCATAATTATATCTACTAAAAACCATTAAATAACTTGCAACTCCTTGAGTAGCTTATCTTCAGTTGTATTTATAATGTTCGATAGTTTTCTCACGGAAATTTCACCAAATATTAACCGAGCATAGATTAAATGAACAAAACATCAACCAGTGAAGTAATTTAGCCCAAATCCTATCTTGTTTTCTTGCTATTCGCGTTCAGGGCCTTCAAGTTCCGGAAGAACAGAAAAGGCCCAGCAAAGATGCTACTTCGATACTATATGTGCGTTAATAAAATAGTTTAACAATGGTTCAACGGTAGGTATCGTACAGTGGGCTAAAAAGGTTTATAGTAGATGAAAAAAAGATAGTTGAAGGACAAGGTGTTGGTGTATTTGATACCTGCAGGAAGAACAGCTTTGCACCGCCTTAAAGAATTTCTCTTGGAGGCCCTGTTAGTGTTAGTCGGGTTTTGATGGATCAGCATTAGTGTCTTATCTTTTCCTAAGCGCATTCATTCAAAGTGAACATAGAGCTGCCTCAATTAGAATTCAAACTCGGTTTGCTGATGTTATTCTCTGTCCTGACGGTTATTTTATTGTCCTGCCCCTCCCCAGATTTGGAAAAGTGAAAAATGAAGAGTACAGTGATAAAAGTAGTGGGTCTCATTTATACCTTGAAAAGTTTACTAGATGTGGCATATGCGCAGAAAAGACCGTAGAATACAGTGGAATAATGTGATTATAGGAACATGATGAGAATGTAAACTTGGCAGAAAAAGATGTACGATAACAATACTTCATCTGAAAAAGAAAGAAAAAAACCAGCGAACAGTCATATATGCGAATACATTTAGAAATAAGTCCAGAAACAGAATTATTGAAAATAACTTACAACCATAGCCCTGTCTATGCTGATTTCGGATTATTGATATATATATATATATATATATATATATATATATATATATATATATATATATATATATATATATAATCCTATACGAATGAGGAATGCAGTATAATATGATATGATAGATATAATACAATATCCAATGAATGATGGGTTTATTTCATAAAGTGCACGATACATTCAACATTAAACGCCAAGTTGATTCAGAGTAAAGTTTAAAATATAATGGAGTGAGGATTCGTAAAACAAAGACGTTTTTGTGTAGCGAATTTTTGCCCTATTATACAATATATATATATATATATATATATATATATATATATATATATATATATTCATATACATTCATACATATATATATATATATATATATATATATATGTATGAATGTATGAATATAAATATATATAAATATATATATATATATATATACATTCATACACACACTCACATATATATATATATATATATATATATATATATATATATATATATATAATGATTTATTGATTGATCAACTATGACAACTTCGAAAGTGCGCGCATACTAGTCACCCGAAAACAATGAGAAGCGCTAATTGACGACTAAGAATGAGAGGGAACATTTTGTTTCGTTTTTTTGTTGTTTTTAGTTCGACCTAGTTTCCGATGAAAGACTTCATATGATATAATTTCCCGTTGAAGAACTCAGTTATTTATTCTGAATATGAGCATTTATACGACATTTTTTTGTTTGTTCGTTTTTTCAATACATTTTATCGTTGTCTGTACTTTTTCACTCAGAATTCAAATTAGCGAAAAGCCTCATAAAATAGCACACAGTTACCATCTAAGCAGCAAGGTATTACACACACGTGGGACCAAAATATTTTTTATACCTAGTTTATAAGAAAAAAAATTAAAATGGTAAAGCATCTTGTCTCTTGACAGTCAATTCCCAATGTGATATGGAAGCCAATGACGAAGTCCTGGTTTCTGTTATAGAATTCATCCTAGTGATTTTTGAAAGTCTTAGGCTTAAGTCTGGTCGAGACTGAGACTTTGCTTCTACACGTTTTTAATGGCTAACCCTTAGTTCTGTACACTCTTAGATCGTATTGGGAAGGCAGAAGTTTATGTAGTTTATTTGAAATAGTCTTATTTCATATTGAATTTCGAATATTAAATTGTAATCAAGCATGCCAACATGTTTTTTTTTACATAGAGTGAAGTGAACTTCCTGTGAAATAAATTGACTGAAACTAATAAAATATGAATGTCAATAAAGTGACTTACCTGGTATTTCAGCTGGTTGAAGTCGACAAAGTACTCTGTAACCTGAAGAATACAATTTTATCAATTTATTGAATCTGGAGGCGACACGAGTACATTTAAATTAAAATTCGTCATCACAGTCAATAATCGAACAACCGTTGCCACAAAAACTTGAACACGCAAGCAAACACGTATAAAAGGGAAGACCCTTCCATTACCTAAAATAAAATAATTCAATATTTTTAAAAATGTATTACAAAGAATCAATCAAAACTAAGTTTCTCCAAGTATATAAGTTGGCCTTGCTGGTCAGCTACGTGGCTAGAAGTAGCTAGTTGACTATGCATCTATCACACGTACAGGCTGTGCTAATGGAGCCAGAGGGCTGAAACTTTCAACATTTACCTCTTATTATGTCTGCATTTTTTTCAATAGATCAGTGGCTCACGCATGGCATTGTCGGTCCCATATTTAGTTCTATCATTATCATCCTTATCAGCCCTTTAACGTCTGTTTTGGGACAAGGGTTTTCACCAAAATCTCTCAGACGTCTCAATCGTGAATGTAACAGAGTAAATGTTTTTTCTAACTTGTCTAAATTGACATGCTCTTTTATTTTTGCTGGCCACAATCCACATATGGAAATCTGCGTTGTGAGTCGCGATGTCCAGTTGATTTCTGACATTCTTGCAACATGGCCTGCCCATTGCCTTTCGAGTTTTTTAAAATAAATTTTATGGTATCCCTCATTTTTGGGTTTTCTCTTATATGCAATGCTCTCTTCTGATCTCTCCATATGATGTTCAGCGAGGTATTTTGTGTGTACGTTGCATAGTCCTTGCTTTTAATGTCAATGTCTTGGTTAGGTCCCATGTTTCAGCTCCATGGTTGATTATCAGGAGGATTCATTGTTGTAGACCTTTAGGACCTGAATTCAGGCACAAGGAGGAAAACTGGATGGTCACCCCATATTGAAGTTTTCAGTTCCTATCATGAAATCCCAGCCGCGCCCACAAATTGAGAGGAGCTCGAAAAGCTTTAATGATAGTAGTTCACCTACTACATTTCTACTCACAAATCTCACTAAATGTTTGAAGGGGATCCTTGAGGATCCCTAACTACGTATCTGCCAAAACGATGCAAAGTTCTATAAGTTAGGTACTCAGAGCCAGTGTTCTCTCTCATTGGGCGAAATTATGAAGAATTATGCTGTACAGTAAAGGTTTAATGTCATGCAAACATTTTGAAAATGTCAAATAAAGGAAAAATGTATCGATAATAGAAGTCATCATCATCATCATCAGTCTTTTAGCGTCCGTCGTTGGACATAGACCTTCCCAAGGATTTGCTACACTTCTCTATCATGGGCGTTGTGGAGCCAGTACCTCCTGAACTTGACTAGCTCGTCTCTCCATTTAATATTCTGCCGGGCTCGGTTGTGCATGTGATCTCAGGGGATCCACGTCGTGAGTTGTGATGTCCATCAGTTGTCTGCCATCCTTGCAACATGGCCAGCCCATCTCCATTTGAGATTTTTAATGGATTCTATGATGTCCCTGACACTTGTCTTTTCTCAGATGTACCGTACTGTCTTGTGATCTCTCCATGTGAGGCCCTGCATTATTCTTTCATGTGCACGTTGCATGGTTCTCAATTTTCGGGTCTGTCTCTTGGTTAGGTATAATAGAAGTACGTGACCAAAAAAGCAAATATCATATCGCTCTTGCTACTTGCTGAGAGTAGCATCATTTGATTGCTGGTTGATGCAAACATCATAATGAGTACAAATTGCTGCGTTAAAAAGGAAAAATATTTGATTAAATAACAATGAATAAATTATAAAGAAAGAATTGTAAACTGAGTAAATCTTACCTTTTATATTTTTGTTAAAAGAGACCTATTTTTCATAAACTGTAAACAAAAAAACAGATAATCGTTTTGAAAGTAAATATATTTTCTCCTCACTACACTGCTTTGGTTACTCACAGACTCTTTGGTCATGCGCAGAAAAAAATAGAGAAGACATTGATCACAGCTTCTGACAACGAAATAAACCAAGATCAGTGACATCTTGCATCATTTTGAATTTTTCTCAAGCAGTTACAGGAAATCATTAAGGACAAGCTTATAAAAGGTACATTCTAATTGATAATATACCTGTTCAGGTGTCAGTGTATTCGATGTAAAGTGTCATTTGATTAGTTGTAATTAAATAAAACACATTAGTTATCTTTATTTGTGTGAGTAAATGTACACACTTTATGAAGTATATTCAATATCACGATTAACTTACTTGTTAGCATTGAAGTTATCAGGCAGAAGAAAAGACAAGTCCAGCTCATGATTGCTAGTCTAATGAAACTGGGGAACAATATGAAAATAACTTTTGTATTGTTTCTTATTATTTTACTGCGGAAATAATTTTTTTTTTTTAGCACAATCAATCTGATGTCACTCTTTTCGAAATTTTCCCAGGGATTATTTAAAAATGCTTGCGCCGTTTGCACAATACTACCTCTGTTCCATAATAATTGTTACATTTGCATATGTATGTCATACACTAAATGTAAAATTTATAATGAGACAGAGTTGGTGTTTAACTTAAAAAGCTTGACTTGATATGATTGAAAATATACAAACAAGACCTCCAAGAAGTCAAATATTCTTGACATTTATAGATTGCTAATAAAGAGAATAGCATTCAGTTCAGGTTTCCCAAAGGGTTGACAAATTAGCCATTTCCGGCTAGATCTAACGGATGTTTTTTTCCAATTGAGTCAATAAAAATCTACGATAGCCAATCAAACTTTTTAGCAGGGCAACATATGGGGCTTCTCATCGGTCGTGGGTTCACGTTATCCCATTGTGTCATCCAGGAGTTAATTATAATTATAGCATTCCAAAACCAGCTAAAAAGAATTTGCAAATCGAATGGTCAACGGCATGACTTCTCAAAGGGACAGTTCTTTGGTCAGAGTTATAAACTCTCTTTTCGGACAGTAAAGAGTTATGGTTGTCTTCAAGATCTATAAAACTCCTTTCTGCCTTTTAGTTGGCGGGGAATCAAGTCCAACCCAACCACACTTATGCTTTAGTTCTGTTTTGCGATTTTATGAAGAGATTTCTTTTGTAGCCACTGATTATAAAACATTTAGAATATATAGAATAAGCGAAATTTAGCCGATTCTAGCTATTTTTTAGCATCAAGGAACAAGCTATTCTCGGCAACCATGGTTTTGTAGAAAAATACAGCATCTGTTTCACAAAGTGATCCATTCACTTGAAATTCAGTTTCCATGCAGAAGGATCAATAAGTCAACATTGCATAATGTTATATTACGGAATCTCTCTACATTGTATGAGTTCTAATGACTTTTTGGGTTTCGGGTGTACATAAATTATCTTCAAAATTGATCATCAAAAATATAAATATTAACATAAATTTGTTTGCAGAACAGACAAAGTAATATCTTTTCAACATCATTCAAAGTGCTCGTTAGAAACCGTCAAACAGAACTGTCGCCAAAACTATCAATACCAGTTTCTCCAGTTTTTAAAATGGTCTGACTCGCTGTCTGGCTTTGTATATATTACGCGTGTAGATTTCATCAATAGAGCTGAAAAAAAATGACATTTGCTCCTCATTATGTCTCGAAAAACAAGTTTTTGTCTTTGAAACATCAGTTCTTGACTTTTAATAGGAAGTTCAATTTACAATGTAATTTGTACTAAATTGGTTCCTTAGTTTGTGTACATTTTGGAATTTCAAACTTTTTTGTGATTTCGGTCCTACAAAAAGCTAAAGAAGTGATTTATAATTTAATCAGCTCTTTTTTCAATTATGATAATTCAACACCTTAACAGATATTGGTCACATGACAGTTTTTATTTAGTGACTAACCAGACATGTTTTATTATCATCAAGACTGGAATACTTATATATGTTGATTTTTCTGTGGCATATATTGACAACGTATCAACTATGTAACAAATATGTAATCACTGCAAGTTTATCACCAATATTATCAGTACTACAAGTGCATCATCTATATTGTTAGTACTACAAGTGCATCATCTATATTGTTAGTACTACAAGTGTATCATCTATATTGTTAGTACTACAAGTGTATCATCTATATTGTTAGTACTACAAGTGTATCATCTATATTTTTAGTACTACAAGTGTATCATCTATATTGTTAGTACTACAAGTGTATCACATATAGTATAACTATTGCAAGTGAATCCCCTATATTGTTCCTACAACTGGTAATCACTTTTATTGCTACTATTACAAGAGTAATGCCTATATTATTACTACAACAGGTTTAACACTTATATTGTTACTATTACAAGTGTATCAGCTATAAGATAATTATTACAATTATATTGTTAGTAATACTAATATAGTAATTATTAAAAGTGTATCACCTGTATTGTTAGTACTACAAGTGTAACATGTATTATCACTACCACGAGTGTAACACATGTATTATCACTACTACAAGTGTATCATACATATTGCAACTATTATAAGTGTAACATATATATTGTTACTACTATGAGTGTATTACACATAGAGAGACTGTTACATTTGTATTACCTGTATTGTTTCTTCTAAAAGTGTATCACAATTTTGTTACTGCTATAAGTGTATCATATACTTCTAAATATTATTATCTGTAGGGTATCCCATTTAGTTTATTATGGCATTATGCAGCACCTCAGGCAAATTTCGGTTGCATTTTGTGGTATATCACAGCATTACGAGTTTCGGGTGGGTATTTGGGTGAATACATCTTCTATTTTTAGTACCTTTATTGAGAGTTTAGTTAGTTTGTGTGGGGGAATATATGCATGTTTGTGTGGGGAAATATATGCATGTTTGTGTGGGGGAATGTATTCGTGTTTGTGTGGGGGATATATGCACGTTTGTGTGGGGAGAATATATGTGTTTTCATGTGTGAGGATGTATGCATGTTTGTATGGGGGAATGTACGTGTGTTTGTGTGGGGTGTATGCGTCTCTGTGTGGATGAATGTATGATTGTTTGTGGGGGATATGCTTATTTATGGGGGTGCATGCATGTTTGTGCGGGGGAATGTATCCGTTTTTGTGTGAGTGGATATATACATGTTTCTGTAGGGTAATGTATGTGTGTTTATGTGGAGGCCGTATGCATGCTTGTGTTGGGCGAAAGTATGCTTGTTTGATGGAGGAATGTGTGTATGTTTGTTTAGGGGGAATGTATGTCTTTTCGTTTTGGAAATGTATCCGTGTTTGTGGGGGGGAGTAATTGTGTCTGTGGGGGATGTATGCATATTCGTGTTTATTTATCTCCCTGTGCTTAATAGTCAGAAAAAGTCAATATAATTTTACCAAAGCCTCAATATTGATGTTTTTTTTTTATAGAATCCTCAGTCAAAAAGCGATTTTATAGTCTTGTGTTACGCACACACACTCACACACACACACACACACACACACACACACACACACACACATATATACATACATACATACATTCGTTTTCGTTCACTTGATCACTATTCAATCTCTCCCTAAATATGCCTTAAAACACAAGCAAAACGCATTGAAACATTAATGGATATTTGAGAAGAATTGAAATAAGTTCCTGTTTTTTCATTTCAATATTCTCAATTAACATTACCATATATATATATATATATATATATATATATATATTTATATGTGTGTGTGTGTGTGTGTGTGTGTGCTGCGTGTGTTTACACATATATGTGTACGTTTCTCAGCAACAGCCATGTGTTAATGTTTATATGTAATTTATAGACATGATAGCAGGGATGGGTAGAAGGAAAGCAGTTAGTTGAAGTCGTCATAAAGTCTAGAACGCGTTTTTTTTTGCAAAAGATAGTCATCGGTGAACAATAGTTGATATTTTGCCTCAAATTATCCGAGAATTTAAACGTAGCAACTAATTTTGAAATCTAAATATCATTCTAGAAACTCTGACTCGATATGGAATATATTATTTCAATTTTTAAATGTTTTTTACAGGATGGAAGCAAATAATTATTTTACCCAAAGAAAATAAAGATCTAACAACAGACAGGGACCAGATCGTTGAACATGCCTGAGAATTCAATCAGAAACTCTATTTCTCCAAACAATGAGCTCAAAACGACGAACAGGATGTGCAAGACGCGAGCAATTAGTTTGAGGACTTCCCAGAAGTTATGCCATGAGAAGTGAAATAAGCAATCAAAGAAACAAAAATAGGGAGGGCTCATGCATCAGATATAATCACCATCGATCTACTCAAAAAAGGTGGTAAAGTCATCACTAGGAAAACTAGCTATTCCATTTTACTTATGCCTAAAACTACATAAAGTCTCAGACAATTGGAACACTGCAATCATAATGGTAGAACATAAACAAGACCTCGACAACTACAGATCAATAAGTTAACTCAATGGCATTTACAAAATTTTCACTGAAGTTATCACCACCCAAATCACCAAAACACTCGACGAAAACAAACCACGGGAACAAGTTTGCTTTAGTATAAGCTACTCAACGATGAACTATGCACACTCAATGAATCAACTAAAGTCTAAAGAAGAAGAATATCAAATTCCACTCGTAGTACTTATAGACTTCAAGAAAGCCTTTTGCTCCGTAGAATTAGGAGTATTGCAACAAATATACGGTACATATCACAGCAGCTCCCTCATCGGGCTACTTAATCACTATTCTTTCAGCTCCAAAAAGGGGTACAAAATGTTATACCAGCTCACCAAAACTCGTTAAAGCCTGCCTTGAGGTAATCTCCAGAAACCTAGACTGGGAAAAGGAAGGAATCAGAATAAACAGCAAATACTCAAGTGACCTCAGAATTGCAGACACTGTCTTTCAGGGCCACCAACTGATGCTAGACAAGCATAAAGAAGGAACTAACACTTCATATGGATTTCGGTAAAACAAAGGTCATGTACAACAAACAAATAGGAAATAAACGCACAACGATCAATATTGAAAATGCAAAAATGAGGAAAGTAGACTATTGCATCTACCTCAATAAATCTCAATTGAATCTCCAAAAGTAAAAAAATCAAACGAAAAATCAATCCAAAGTGGCAAGCTTTCGGTAGAGCAAGCTCAACCTTCCACAGCATGAGAATATCATTTGTTCTAAAAAGAAGAGCATACAACCAATACATCTTCCTGATAGTCAATTATGGAGCTGAAACCAAACCAAGAGACTGTCCTGCGAACTGAGAACCATGCAACGTGCACATTAGAGAATCACGCTCAGTATCACATTGAGAGATTACAAGACGACACAGTATATTAGGGGGAAAAACAGGAGTCCAAGACATCATAAAAACCATTGGGAAATTCAATTGACAATTGGCTGGCCATGTTGCAAGAATGGAAGACAACCGATGGACATCACAAACGGCAACATGGATCCCTAAATATCAAATGCTTAACTGAGACTGGCAGAGTATGAGATGGCAAGACGAACTCGACAGGTTCAGAAAATATTGGTCGTGTAACGCTCTCGATAGAGAGGTGTGGCGAATCCTAGGGAAGGTCTATGTCCTACGACGGACGATAAGAGACTGATGATGACGAATTATTCCTACATTTAATTCGTTCTTCTAATACTGAAGAATGTAACTGTAAAGATGACAGGGTCATTTATCTATGCATTGGCACCGAGAAGCCTAAAGCTTTTTATTAGGTAAATTTGGTTTCAATGATTCAAGTATCCTAATTTTAAATGTTTTTAAAGTCTCAACTCATATGGAGCTGAAACATGGAATCTAATAAAGAGTCTGGCCTTCAAAGTGCGGGGCATAAAACGAACTCATGCGAGAATCATGCTCACCATAACACAGAAACAGCACAGTATGTTAGGGAGAAAACAGCAGTTCAAGGTATTGCATCCATCATAAAAACTCAAATGGCAATGGACTGGTCATGTTGCAAGAATGTCTGACAAGTGATGGACATCATGACTTACAACGTGGATCCTCAGAGGTCAAATACGAAAACGTAGCGGCAGGATATAAAATCATGAGACGAACTAGACAAGTTCAGAAAGTATTGGCTCTACGACGCCCATGATAAAGAGATCAAGAAAATTTGGGGCAACATCTATATCCAACGACTGGCGATAAAAGGCTAGTGCTACTGCTGACGCTGCTAATGATTTGGCATTGAGTCTTAGAGTGGCTATGACGTGATTTCCATCGTCGTGTCATGATAAAAAGGCAAAATAACCAACCCGATCATCCTATTTGAGCCCAAATAGTTAAACCAAGAAGTTAATTGCACATAAGCTTATTATACGTACGTAAAGATTTACTGTTTTTTTTTTTGTTTTGTTTTTTTGCTGCTTATTACTCTGAAATTACTATAGTATTTTGATAATTACTAAAGGTGTGTGCAGATTATTATATATCGGAAATCCGAATGATTATTGATTAAAAAGGTCAGGGAAAATTCGATTTCAAGTATAAAAAGGTTGTCTAGGTAGACATAGGCCATAAAATGATAAGGGATTGTTTTGGGGATAGGAAGAATGAAAGTAGTTGGAAAGTGTATCGCTCGATCCAAAATATGTTGTAATGAACGGGTAATCTCTGAGGGATGGGTCTTGGTCTCGAGCTCAATCCGCATAAGTAACTTTCTGATCGGTTACTCTTCATGAAGAAGTAGTAGACAGAGTTCAGCAGATTGATAAAGGTATAAACTGATATTTCTATTCCCTATATTATCAATATTGTTTCCATCTCATCCTGTTCAAATCTACCAATCTATTTTGTTTAAATTTATCTAACTAGCTATCTCATTCGATTCTAATCTATCTCTAATTTTGTACAAAGGTATCTATCTATCTATCTCCTATTCAAATCTATCTCTCAATTTCTACCAATGCATACACCTATCTATCTCATTTTGCTCAAATCTATCTTACTATATTCAAATCTATATCCGACCTTTGTTCAAATCTATCCATCTACATCCACTGTTCATATTTATCTATCTTATCTATTTCATTGTATTCAAATCTTTATGTCATGTTCAAATCTATCTATCCATCCATCTATTTATCTCTTTTTATTCTAATCCACTTTTCTATCTCATTTATAAATCTATCTATATCTTTAGTTCTGTTTATTTTGTTTTGTTCAAATCTATCTATCCCATATGTTCAAATTTATCAATTTCATTTTGTCCACGTCTATCTCATGGTCAAATCTATATAATTTTGTTTGAATCTTTTCATCTCCTTTTGTTTGAATGTATCCATCTCATGTCCAAATCTATATGTCTATCTGATTTTGGAATCTAAACACCTATCTCATTATGTTCAAATCTATCTATCTATCTATCTATCTATCTATCTATCTATCTATCTATCTAATCATCTGGTTTTGTTCGAATCTATTAACATTTCATTCTTTCCCAATCCATCTATCTCTCTATCTCAGGAACAAAAATGAGGTTAGCTTTCTGACTAATCCATCGTCAAGTTCATCTTCCTCTAGCTTAGGTCGGCAACGAGTGCTTTCATTCCCAAACGAAGATGAGAAAGTCACACAGTGGGCAATGCAGGAAACGTGTCCCTTCTTATTGCTTTTGTATGGATTTTTCCACAGATTACCACTGAACGGATATCGTTGTTAACCAGCACCTGCTGGGCGGAAGATGCGTATTTCTTATTTATCCGACTACCTTCATCCAATCATTATCTCCGCAACCATCTGTTTTTACAGCTGGCCTATCTGCATACCATCCAGAACCATTTCGAAATGGTGTGCTTATAATCGTCTTCAAAGAAATATTGGAATAACTGGGAAAAGTAATCTAGCCTGACCGGGCGGTCTAGTTCTGTTTTACACACTAGCAAGGTGATTGGTATTGCCTGGGAGTAAATAATTTTTGAGATCAATCATATTGAGTTAAAAACAATCAGTTTTTAAGACGGTCACGCTAGCTAGCTATGTACAAGTGAGTCAATGTATAGCAATAACGACAATACGTCTATTCTTACAGGAAGGTGGCTGGAGGGTAGCGGTCGAAACGTTCGGAAAAGGTCACCAAAGGTGCAGAGCGGGTTCGAAACTCGAAAACCAATGTATAATAGTAACAAAACCGCCTCTTACGAATCCAGACAGAAAAAAAGGCTGCAATGAGTGGATAGCCTCCGAAACGTTGTATCAAACACAACAACGACGAAGAAAGAGCCCAACCAAATCAACGTATGTCAGTTACAAAACTGACTCCTGCGAATTCTGATCGTGACAAGATAAATGCGCAAGTATCTCAAATAAAATGATGCAGTAAAGACAACAATGATGAAGAAGTTGTTTCGAATAAATCAATGTATAATAGTAACAAAACTAGAAAACATGGAGAGACCTTTTTAGCGATCTTAGTAGATCATCTCAGAATATGTGCATGGGCAAAAAATGAGTTTATCCCGAAGAAGATTTTATGAAATCTTTCTTGCATCAGCAAATAGACAGTCGGTCTTTCAGAAGAGTGCGCATGGTTCTAACGAGGCTTATGCTATATATCCAATATTTCATCAAATAATGGATATAAATAAGAACTAATTCATATCCAAAAGTAATGGCCTCACTTTCTTGCTTTTCTGAGACGAGTGTATGTTTCAGTAAGAAAAGCAGTAAAAGATGTTACTGCAAATGTTTTCGTATTTCATACTAAGAAATACTACTTTTCCACTAGATTCAATTAGATAAATGTTTTGTTTCCTGAAAGTCTAGATTCAACCTAAATTTGATTTGATAGAGTGGCTTGGTTTTGATGGATGCTTTTTTAGGAGCGTTTACGTTCTTTATCGAAAAAAGGCGTGAGGGTTTTTTTTTATTTTTTTAAATATTCTTTTATTAGAAACTGTCAACAAAAACTGTCACCCAAAATGTGAACATAAGTTTTACCTTTTCAGTTGGTCTGATTGGCTGGTTAGTTATGTATGCAAGACGCATGGAGCTGGTGGCCTAAAAACTACAACATTTATTCAACCTTATGTTGGAACAAAAAAGTCTTTTTTCTTTATCATTTCCCCCTAAATAGGTAAGTAAGAATAAGTTTGTCCTTATTTGGTTCCCTAATTTGTGTCCGGTAGCATTCACGCTTGTTTGTTGTTTTTTTTAAAAATTTTTTGTGATCATCCAAACGTAACCAAAAAGGTTGGTCACGTGACAATTTCTTTTGAGAGACGAGCCTTTTTCAGTATAATTTCCGTTCAATTACTAACAAGTTTTTTTTTTAAATTTAAGATTATTTTGTTTGAACAGCATTATTTAATGGCATGTCCGTTCTAATGGGGTGATTATTTTATATTCTCACAAGACTATTGTCAAAGATTATACCTTTTTTTCTCGAGCAAATTGAAAGATAAATGATTCCCATTTCGATTTAAATTTCTAAGTCGTATTTCCAAATTTTCATATCGTATCCAGCCTTCATAGCGGGAAATTCGTTGAAACAGCACTTTTCAGGCGTGTGGTAATGACGAGAATCTGCTGAAGTCATCGAACTACTGAGAAAAAGTTAATTGCCAAAATCTAATTTGGGTAAATGACATTTTATTGATTAATGTTTTTCTGAATTTAGAAGTACTTGAATTAATTCTTTTGCGTTATCATTTGTGCAATATTTCATCGGATTCGCAGAGGTTTGAACTATTCTAAGAGTTAGAACAGGGCAGAGTTGAACTTCTTTTAAATTGCACATCACTGTACAGGCAGACCGTCACTGATCCGGCTCCCCGTAACCTGGTTCCTTCACTAATTCGGCACTGATTCCAAATTTTCTGGTGTACAACATCAACCTGCTGCGCATTGTATTCGTTTCAGTAGATCTCTACTTCTTTTAACGCACTCTTGTTAACCGAGGCAAACGAGACCTGCTTATTGCTCAGCATTTATCAAAATCATTTGCTCTTATTTAACCCTGCTATAAAGCTAGAATAGAGGCAGTGCATCCTGTGCTGTGAAGCGCAAACGCTGCATATTATCGATAGAAGATTCTTGCAATGTATCAGTTGAAATCTTACGCAAATCTTTAAACTCTCTTCAACAAAGTACAATGTAAAGAAACGAAGAGAAAAATTGCTGTATTTACCTTTGCCCTTTATGTTATCAGTGTCAAAGTTCCATTTAATCATCAATCTTTAATCGTGCGTCGTTGGACAAAAATCTTTCTCAGAAATCGCCTCATCTCTCTATCATGGGCGTCAGAAAAAGTTTGTCTAGTTTGTCTCTTCATCCATTTCAGCCTCTGTTGTGTATGTGATCTCTGAGGATCCACTCCGTGAGTCGTGATGTTCATCAGTTGTCTGCCATTCTTGCAACATGATCAGCCTATTTCCATTTGAGCTTTCTAATGGATGCTATGATGTCTGGGACTCCTATTTCCCCCCTGATATATTGTGCTGTTTGGTGATTTCTTCATGTTAGGCATGATTCTTTCATGTTCACGTTGCATGTTTCACAGTCTGAGAGTCGGTCTCTTGGTTTGGTTCCATGCTTTAGCTCCTCAAGTGACCATCGGGAGGATGCATTGTTTGTTAACTCTTCTTTTTTAGGACTAATAGGATTTTCTTGTGCTCGAACGTTAAGCCTGCTCTACCGAATGCTTGTCATTCTAGATTCTTCTTTTCATTCCGTTTTCTGTTGGGGATTTCATGAAGATTCGTTGTCCTAGATAGATGTAGTAGTCTACTTTCTCCAGTTTTGCATTTTGATCGTTGTCTGTTCATTTCCGGCATGTTTTGTGCGCATGACATTTGTTTCGTCTATGTTTCTTGCTTCCTTCTTTCAATTCATGTAGCATCAGTAGGAGGTCTTGAAGGTTCTCTACAATTAGTACAATGTCGTCTGCAAAACTAAGGTTGCTCAGATATTTGCTTTCTTGTATTTTCCAAGTATAGGTTTTGGAGGAACATCTCAAAGATGGTTGTGCTTTTCTTTCAAAGTTTCAGTTCCCTTATCATTTAACTAACTGAAAGAGTAAACGAGCAGTACAAAAATGCAGTGAGAAAAGCTGCAATTGATATCGAGAATTCCTAGAAGGAGACCTGGTAGGAAATGGGTATGCACATCGGTTTGCAGAAAATATGGTTTCCAATGGTTGTTTTTTTCTTAAGTAATATTTAGTATTTTTTTTTACATTTCGTCAATGTAGAATATTTATCAATTATCAAGATAAAAATGAGAACAACTTTTCTCCTCACCCGAAGCCTCCGACATCAAAATCTAACTAAGAAACCTCGTTTTTATGAATGTTTGTCTTCTAATGGTGGGATTTTATGCAGTCAAAATTTGCCAACGACATCTAGCGATATTCAAAGAGAAAAATAAGTATGTGACTAAAAAATCACTTTTTGTCTCCGTACCGTGGTTGCTGTTATGCTATTATGAATTAATTGACTTTTGGATCAGTGAATCGTCCTTTAATCATTTCCATAATATTACCCGACTTAATTTTCTCCACAATTCCCACTATGGCTAAAATTCCGTCCCTTTGGAAATTTCTTTCCCAGGAGTCAAGTGCCTCTTGTTTGAAAATCGCCGATCTTCATCCTATCTATCACCTGATCAAAGAAGCTGAAATGATTGAAAGAAATGCCGGAGCCTCGACCAGACTAACTTGGAAAAAAAAGCATCGACAGATTAATTCGTAGAAACAACTAAACAGAAACATTCATCAATTTGCCTTATCATGTTCAAAGGCAAAACGGAGAAACTTGAAAAAATGATAAGAAAATAAATTACCTAATTTCGTATTATTGTTTCTTATTGAAATGCATGAATAAAGTTGAAGTCAGTCGAACGGAAGTCAGTGTCTCCATTTGCAATTCCACAACTTCCTGATGCTTCAACAACCTGGTTGGTTCTTTTTTAACGAAATTTTAATTGTTAAAAAACTGAACAGGTCTGATGAGCCATTTAATAGAAACCATCACATGACCGACATCCGTTGGTAACATACCTTGCTAGGGACGATCAATTTAACAATTAGGAAAAGAGGGGTGATCAATGGCTGTTACTCTTCTCGCCTTTCGGAGGGCAGTGATCACGAAAAAGATCTGATTATTTCAAAAGACATGCGTGAATGCTACCGGACGCAAAATGAAAGACCAGTTTAGCATCATTTTACGTTGCAAACTGACTCACTGGTAGAAAAATCTATGGGGGTGGCGTTCAAATTTTTTTTTCGTATACATTTCAAGGATGTTGGAAATTACCACCTCTATAGGTGTTGCCTGTGCGCACCATATACATATATTCAAAGCTAACCAGATCAACTTAAAAACTCAGGAAACCTGTGTTGATAGTTCTGGTAATTGTTTTATTAGACAGTTTTCTAACATCACATGAATAATCGGTAAATAGCGATTAAATTTTGATAAGGTGTAAAAGTTGAAAAATTCCAGCCATCAAGCTCCGTTGGTGTGAACTGGGCATACGATCTATATATATATATATATATATATATATATATATATATATATATATATATATATATATATATATATATATATATATATATATATATATCACTCAGCACACGCCACTGATGATCGGAAGAATCCCGAAACATGTATGGACTATTGACACATAAGGATTAATAAACCTTACCACCAAAAACTTCACTCCCGAGTCTGTCTCACTCTCTAAAGTACACATTATATATATATATATATATATATATATATATATATATATATATATATATATATATATATATATATATATATATATATATATAACCAAGCCAGCCAGACCAACGTAAAAACTGGAGAAAGCCGTATGGGTAGTTTTAGTGACAGTTTTGTTTGACGGAGTCTAATAGATCTATTCCGAACCGGAAATTATAGGGCAAATGGCGGGAATTAACGCGTGGATTTAATAAGGAAGAAACGTTCATTTAAGAAAATATTTCTAAAATACGAAACAGAAAATGATTGGATGAAAAAAAAAGGAAGAAACTTTTGATTCTGTGCAAACTTATTTTGCTGACATTCCGAGAGAAAATTCTTTTGAAAAGGAAGACTTTAAATTTCCGATTAAAACACGAGATAAAGGAAGATTTTTGCTGCAGTGTTTTATATTTTTTTTTAGTAAATAAGTTTTGTTGTTTTTGAATGTTGACTCGACTGACGGTTCATTACGGTTTATCTGTCTTAAATTGACAGGTTACATAGACAGAAATAAAAGATAGAGTGAAGGAAGAGAAAAAGATGGAGATTAACAAAAAATGTTATTGGCAGAAACAGGAAAAGAAATAAAAATACTGATTTAGGGGGAAAAATACAGCAAACGATGTAACAAGATAAAGGCAGGTGACAAAAAGCAAAAATTAAAAAACAAAAACAAAAACGAAGAAACAAAAAAATGAAGGTGGAAAGAGAGAGAGAGAGAGAGAGAGAGACAGAGAGAGAGAGAGAGAGGGAGAGAGACGGAGGGAGAGAGAGGGGGAGAGAGAGAGGGAGAGAGAGAGGGAGAGAGGGGGGTCTTGCTGCTGCAGGGTCACACTACTCTTCTATTTCTTTTCCAATTCAAGATGATTACCTTTCAATGTATACATAATAAGTACAAAATTATAACCAGTCTGACTGCCTCAGTGTAAAATGCCTCTCTGAATACAATTATTTTAGCAACTAAGCCGACCAACAAAAATATTTCCCTATCGAGGGGAGTGCGTGCATGTGCAAAATTTTAAGTTTAGGGTTAGAGCTGAGAAAGGTAGGGGAGAAGAAAAACTAAAAAGAATAACAGTCCATGCAAGAGCATCGTATCAAAGAATTCTGACACTTCCATTTTTGTTATTTGACATTGAGCAACTAAGAAAACTCGTCATCAGCCTTTTTTGTACGTCATCCTTTTAAGTGTATGACTCATCGTTTTTGTGAGGGAATATTGTTACGAAAGGAAAACAGAATCTATTCTATTTAGAATTAGACACAAAAATATCTATTCATTCATTGGAATGAAATAAGGCCTTGACTATCTGCAAGATAAAATACGTACATATGCAATTGTTAAGTCGGTAAGAGAGCCGGCTACCGATCATTTGATCATGATATCAAATCAATTTTATTGATTTATTCATTTGAATGGAATAAGACTTTGCATGTTTGAAACATAAATTTTGGTTGATATCTAAGAATTGTCAGTTTGGCTCAGTCAATGAGAGAACCACCTGCTAATCACTTGGTCGTGATTTAAAATGTTAATTTTACTACGCTAAATTTGGCGAAGTTTGTTGCTGTTGTTGTTGTTAGGGTAACAAAGTTTTGGTTTCGACTGGAGTTTAAGAAAACTGAAAGTATGTGGAAATAAGAGAAAGATTGAGAAGGGGAAAAAAGAGAGAAGAAAAACTGAGGGGGCGAAGTGGGTGTCGGTAGAAAGATTGAATAAAGGAAATAAAGAGAGAAAAGAAGAAATACAGACAAAAAGCGAGGAGAGAGGGGAAAAGAAAGGCGGGGACAGACGGTCTAGAAAGCTTTACAACTTCAAACATTAAACATTAAAAAACTTTTTCACAAATTTTTTATGTCACTTCAGTCACTTATTTCCAAATATCTGTCAATGCAATTTATGTCATTTTCTCTAGTGTTTTTCCCCGTTTTATATATACTCTGTTTTTACAATGTGTGAATTTTCTCTTCTTGGGATCATCAGTTGCTTCCCATGTAACCATTTTGGTGATTTTAAAAACAAAACAGTTACAGTAAGATGGCACCCCAGCAGTGTGGATCAAATACCACTTCCCTTTCAGCTATGATTTTAAAATATAGCTTATATCATGCATGTTGTTCTTTATTCTATATGGGGTATTGTGTGTATTGTGCATGGATATTATTTTATTTCATACAACATTTATTTTTTTTGAAACGGCCTATTTACGTAGGTTTCCCCCAAAATGTTTTTAACGAAGAGCGACCAGTTACTATAAGAGACGTAACTCGCTGTTCATGTCACTTCTATCTTGTGTTCACCCATGTGAATATCAAATCCATTGCGTCGTTTTTAATCTCAGACTGCATGCAAACCAATTTTTTCACTAATCTTAGAGTTAATTTTCCACGACGTTTACCATTGAGCTTTAACAATTTTTCTTTCTTTCCCTTTTTTTTAGTATATATATATATATATATATATATATATATATATATATATGAACCGTAGCAAGTGTCTTCAAACTTTAACAACTCCAGAATCCCCCCCAAAAAACAGTTTTCCTCTCTATGTATATTTAAAAGTATGTGACAATTGAATTCTGGCTTAGTTTATCAAATTATCTGAATGTGTAAAAAGAAAAATACACACTCGAATGGAAAAGTAAGACCAAAGAATATTGGGGCAAAATAGACATAGGAATGTCAAATGAAGAATCATTAAGTGAGGGAAAGGTGGGGTTAGTTGGAACACTTTCCACAAAAACACTTATTCTCAACGCATGTTGATATTGATAAATCTACTGCGTCATTTTTATGGCTATACATGTATACAGCAAACTCAGCAAATGCTTTCAGCTGAAACTTAGAGAGATTCTTGAAAAATGATTCCCGGAACCAAAGTCAAGACGTTGCAACTCGCCGAAACAGTGAGGGAAGTTGGAACATATTATAGAGCATGTTAGAACACACCAGTCACTATAAAACAACTCAAAAATTATGTTGGCATCATTTAAATTCCCAATTTCAGTTATGTATTTAGTCATTTAACGTCAACTAAGCAGGATTGTTGCTTTAGTTTGTTGCCTATAAAAGAAGTTTCATTAGTCCACATCATATCCTTGTATTTACTTCAGCTTGTCGGTCGTTGGATCAACAAAAAACCCACATTTCGGCGGACGATGATGTTGCACAGAGAAAGCAGAATGAATACGATGCTTCCACTCTCATTTGAGCATATTTCAAGCCTCATCAGACAATATGGGTGACTCAAAATCTGTGCTCGATACACGTTTCAATATTTTGGTTGTGACTTTATCATCTTTGTTTATTCCATCAACCAGTGCGGCATCAATAGCGCACTTTTTTCTCCCTTGCAAAATACACAAAATATAGTCCTTTACCCTTTCATTTGAAGGGTCTCTACATGCGATCGATTGTGCTACACATATTTTCGAACCATGTTATAGTGTGTAACATTTTCTAAGAGCAAAGCTAGAAATACCTCTGAGAGAAACGAAAAAAAGGCCTATATGGATCTGAGGACTGAAGCGAGAGATATCTTACAAATAATTAAACAACAAAGATGGATACTTAGCACAAAGGTGAGACAACTGATGGAGCAAAAGGTCAACCGATTTGTGTCTATGGGGCAGTAAACGTAGTAAGTTAAGTCCAGACAAGATAGAGGGATGAGACAGATAGGTCTGCCGGTAAGACACGACAGTCATGGATGAAGATGAGAAGAGCCTCTCTTCACTGGATCCATGCTGACTAATCATATTATCGACTGTAATCATTTCCGTACAGTTCATTGAATATTGATGAACATACCCTTTCGATTTTTCTTAGTAGCCAAGACCCTAAACTGTCTAGATAGCCCCAATCGTGTCGTAGATCTTTCTGGCATTGTGAGAAGCACTTTCCAGGGATCCCACTTCGGAAACTGTTGCTCTGTAGGACAACTTGGGCTCTTGTGAAGCATCTTCACCGTCCTAGTTTCCTTATCTTTTTCTCTTATTGCAACCATCTCTATTCTTACTGAAAAATATCATACCAGATGCCACAGAAAGGCTAGAGATTTGAATAGATACAGAAAACTGTTCATATGTCGGGTTGATCAGCTTTTCCGTGTCTCATTTAATGCATCATCGCCAAATCACTAGACCAGGAAATCGAGAACCATATTTTCTATCAATCCCTTCTGTCTTTGAAGGATACTTTGCACATGTTGAGTACCCCTAATTGTTGCTTTAATCCTAGAAAGAAAGGTGAACAACCAATGCATCCTCCCAATAGTCACTTATGGAGCTGAAACTTGAAACCTAACCAACAGACAGATCTTCAAATTGAGAACCATGCAACGTGCACATGAAAGAATAATGCTGGGTCTCACATGGAGAGACCACTAAACAATACAGTATATCTGGGAAAAGGCAAGAGTCAGGGACATCATAGAATCCATTAAAAATCTCAAATGGTAGTGGGCTGGCCATGTTGCGTGAATGATGGACAACCAATGGACGTTGTGACTCACGACATGGATCCCCCTAGATCACATGCAGAACCGAGGTCAGCAAAATATTAGATGGAGAGACGAGCTAGACAAATTCAGAAAGTACTGGCTCTGTGACGCCTATGATAGAGTAGTGTGGCGAATCCTTGGGAAGGTCTATGTCCAACGACGGACGTTAAAAGACTGATGATGATGATGATCTAAATAATGACTCTTTTCCTGCCCATTATCGGTAAACATTGCATGTAAGCTAATTTTGAGCAGAAATCGAAAACTAATTTATTTCCATCAAAATGTATATCATTTGGAAGGGCAAAAATTGGAATTTAATTTGACGTATATTTTTCTGGAAAAAAATTTATCTAAAGAAAATAATTAGTATTTCCAAGTTTGTGCATTCAACTTTCTAATTCAAATGATATCCGTGTGCATATATATATGTATATATATATATATATACGTGTATACGTGTGTGCGTGTGTGTGTGATATATATATATATATATATATATATATATATATATATATATATATATATATATACATAAATATGTATAAATCATATATTCCGTTGACAATAAGGAAAAAAAACAATAATTGTATGGAAATTAAAATTGTTTTGCCACGCTGAAGGAACAGTAAAGCTCAATTGGATTTTGGGTTGTGATAACACAAAACATTATTACTTAAAATAATAGGATATTTCAAATATTGTTTTATCTAAACTTGCCTCTTTAATGAAGCCGAAAGATGGCGTGTGATAGTAGAATAAATTTTAATTTACATGCAATTATTGTTTTCTTTCCTTATTGTCAACTGAATTAATCCAGTTGGATTTATTGTATCTACAAACTGATCATATATATATATATATATATATATATATATATATATATATATATATATATGGGGGTATATTCAATGATCATCCCACTCTGATACTATGCGGCATAAGGCTTTATTACGTGCGTACGCACAGGGAAAACAAAAATTACTTCATTCGAACAGTACACTCCTATGGAATGCAATGAAGAGTTACCACTTAGGAGTCAGATCTCTAGGAACCAAGCTTATACTTCTTATAATGATCCCTGGCAAAAATTTGCCAACTTCCATTACAAGGTGTGTAAGTGTGGCAAAAGACAAAATGTTGTTTACTTCCATCGGCCATGCCCTCTGGCATTCTGCAGACGTCAGGGAATAGCCATAATCCCATCCCTTTTAGTACCATTAGGAGGTGTAGTCTTGAGGAACAGAACCCCTGCAAATAGACATTATACCTTTGGGCGTGACAGAAAATGCATGTGTGAAGGAAAAAATATTCGGTAGGATTTTTTCATAACAAACAGGTTTATAGCTCGGGATATTTGATTTGATGTAAACGCATTGCTTCCACTGACACATCCATAGCAACAGCTATCGGCAATTTGCGATTTGAGTCATTTCTATTTTGACATCCGAAACAAAATCCAACGAATAACTTGGAAGATTATTGTTACATACAACTTAATAATACTATGGAGGATGATATAAAAATGAGACTTTGTCATTGAAATAAGACGGATTTGATGCAAGAATCATTTTTCCATCGATCCGTTGAAGATAATATGTCGTCTGTATGATAACATTGAAATTTCGAGGTCACTGAGTCAGCAAAAGTATGTACTATGGCATCCCGATTATCGCACCTCTCATTGTAGACATGAAGTCCAAAATGCTTGAAAAGGTGATGATCTTGGGGAGAAATTTCAAATGAATATAGAAGAGGCTGCAAGATTTCATATCCCAATTTTCTAAGCATAGACATAGTCAGCTGAAAGGAGTGAGGTCTATCATTGTTATGGAACGTTTCGTTCAGTTCATATTAGGGCACATTTCTTCGTATTTTAATCCTTTTCAATGCCTTCAGATGACGAAATATGGTCACAGTTGAAATCCTGGAGTCTTCAGAAAGTACTGAACCAGTTATTCCTGAATCTTTGGCCACTGCTGTAGATAATTATTCTTTATTAACCTATTAACAGCTCAGTTGCCGTATTTTGATTTCAATGGTGACTTCACAGAAGAAATAGGACTTATTGAGAGGCTGATGAAAATTTCCGTCATCTGCAGCTGAGCCAGGGGACTGCAATGGTTTACATTATTCATTAGTAGCTATTGAGTTGACAACAGGTTTTGGCTTCCCTCGAGATCTATTTTTGGTATCCATATTTCCAGACCTAAACTTTGAACCAATGTTGATCATATTGTATTATGTCTTTATCTGAATTCGTACTTGAAAATTATTGTCTCCATTGTTCTTAAAGACAAATAAACGCATCTCCAATGATAATGAATCGTATCTCAATTTACATTTAATTCGCAAAAACATGTAATTATATTAGTAAAACTTTCACTTTCAGTCAGTGGCGTTCCTAGGGTTAGCATCACCCGGGGCAAACTCAGGGCGTCACAACCTTGTACTGAATATGCCTTCTACACAGGATATCTAGAATTCTGGTGACCTTTTTATACTAGATTTATACGTATCTCAACACGTGCACATTTCCTTTTTGCATAAAATTCGAGGGAATTTTTCTTTCGTGTTGGTGTACACCGATTTAAATTCCCCCTAAACGGGTTTGAATACTACAGACCAAAGAATACTTTAAAAAGTAGGTTTTCTTCTTTTTTATTCATTACGTTATTTAGAAAAATACGGATATATCCATTCCTAAAAAAAAAATTTATATATAGGGCCCATATGTATATATATATATATATATATATATATATATATATATATATATTGCTTTTCACCTGACTATATGAATTCTCACAATAACACTAATTACGTTGAAAATCAAAAAGATCTTTAGTCAGTACAGACAGGGCATTGAAAATTTATGATCTTTTATTGAGAAGTTTCCGATGTACCTCAAAAGATACAAAGGCAGCTCATGTTTGGTACCTATTTACCATTGAATAACTATGAATTATTGGATTCTGTGCAGATTTCCCGTTTAAAGAATCAAAGATGAGATGTTTATCTCTTTTAAAATATTGAACTTGCAAATTTAGATTTCTGTTTACGAATTACAAGACCAATTACGTGGAAAGATGTAATCTTATCGCCCAATAAAAATCACCATTTCCCAGTTGCAACAGACTATGAAGAAATTCAATTGTTAGCAGTTTTCCAGAGAGAGAGAGAGAGAGAGAGAGAGAGAGAGAGAGAGAGAGAGAGAGAGAGAGAGAGAGAGAGAGAGAGAGAGAGAGAACATTGTTAATAAGAAAAATCAATCAGTTTTGGATTTGATATTAGTTTTGAAAGACTATTGAGCAACGAGTGTCTTTTCATCTTTTGAGGTACAGTGAACCATCCCAATAGCGAACCTCAATATAACGAATTTCGGCTTTAACGAACACATAGACCATATCGAACTTTATCTTTAATTACTGGACGAAGCTTGATAAATGCAGCAAACACGTTGACCATGAGGAATTTGGCATTATGCTATGTTTCGTGGTTCAGCCTCTGTGACTTTTAGATCAAGATGAAAGTGAAGTACCAGTGAAAAGATTCACGACAATTTTGACCATTTCACAAATGAAATATCCCGTTGGAAGCGCAAAGAAGCAGTATGGACCCGTGTAGAAGATTTGAAGAATCCACTGACTTTAACTTCCAACTGTGTGAGGCTCAGAGTAGATTATCATACTTTACTTTAGAGTGTAAAAGAGCCCAAGTCAATTCTAATTTATTACATTAACGAATATATCATTTGAAAGGTTTTAAAAGAATAGGGAGTCATCATGGTGACATCCCTCTGATTGTATCACTGGGGATGGGTTGGCCCCCTCGTTACTCCACTGCTTCTCCTGCATTATTCTCTATGATCACAAAAAGCGACATTTCACAAGTAACAATCTAAAAGAATATTTAATTTAGTGTATATGCATCACTTCCAGTGCCGGAACCCATAGCAACAACAATCAGCTATTTGTATAGAGTTATGCCATTCTGTCATGTCACACACAATTCTGTTCGCTTAATAACTTTGAAGAGTAAATCTAAAATAATATTCGTTTTCAATTACTGATCTCATAGCTTGGTTTACTCAGTAAAAAACTGATTTGGTTTTTGCATTGTTGCTTTCATTCCTTAATGAATTTTTCGCAAATAATTATTTTTTGTGCTTTCTGAACGACTGGAATCCTAAATGATTTTCTCGTTTGATTTTGTCACGATGAATGCATAGAACGTACAAGCGATAGAGGAAGAGACAAAGGGTGGAAAGAAGGAAGGAGAACAGGAGAGAGGACATTAAAGAGGGTGAAGAAAAAAAGGAAGGAAATCCAGAGAGAGAAGACGATCAAAATAGAAGAAGAAAAATCAAAAGACAATGAAGAATAAGAGACACTAAAATGGTCGGACAGAAGAAGAAGAAGGAGGAGAAGAAGAAGAAGAAGAAGAAAAAGAAGAAGAAGAAAAAGAAGAAGAAGAAGAAGAAGAAGAAAAAGAAGAAGAAGAAGAAGAAAAAGAAGAAGAAGAAGAAGAAAAAGAAGAAGAAGAAAAGAAGAAGAAGAAGAAGAAGAAGAAAAAGAAGAAGAAGAAGAAGAAAAAGAAGAAGAAGAAGAAGAAGAAGAAGAAGAAGATGAAGAAAAAGAAGATGAAGAAAAGAAGAAGAAGATGAAGAAGGAGAAGATGGAGAAGAAGAAGAAGAAGAAGAAGAAGAAGAAGAAGAAGAAGAAGAAGAAGAAGAAGAACGTGAAGAAGAAGAAGAACGTGAAGAAGAAGCTTGGGGTGTTGAAAAATAGAAAATAAATAAAAACGGTGTCTAGGGAATCAAGAGATGATGAAAGATATTGGCAGAATATCGAAGATCGATATTTCATTAGTCTGCTAATCTTACAATAAATTCTGAACGTGTTGCCAGAAGTTGAGGCCTAAAAGGTGGACGAAAAAGTCATTAACTGTGCAGCTGTGATGTCAGGGGCATCGATCGACACTAGTTTACTGCAAACCTAGTGATTCTGAGCGTCAGGCAAATGTCCCACGGAGGGGTCTATTCAATTATATGGGGTGTGAGGAATTTAGGTATTATGGCCGATAAATGGCTCAAACTGCGTTGTGTAAGGCTCTTCTGATTAATTCTTAATGTACAATACTATTATTTCTTAGTTACATTATACTAGTATTTATTAATTTTACCATAGATTCGAAATTAACAAATGCTTGACTTAAGGTATAAACATAATTAGGTAATTACAATTTTGTTACTGAATTACACACAATAAAGAAACGAGGAAAAGGTTGTAAGTGTTCAGAGGTCCATACATCAATAATCTTTGTTAGGGGCGTCCTCGCTTCTACAAGATCGGTATGTCAGTCTGTCCCCACATTGTTTATTCTTTATCAGCTGTTATATGTTAGAATCAATTGAAACGTGACAGGCGTTCATGCTTCTTACTTAAAATCATCTTCAACCCAGGGTCACGTGATCTGGCAATAATAGCATTTAAACTTTAATTGCAGACACCTCATTGAATTTTCGGTTCCTATTTACAAAGAATTTGTTTATTCCTTACTTGCATGGGTCAGAAAAGTAAGGTTTGTCTAACACTCGCAGACTCAAAGGGGGAAGAAGACCAGCCACACGTCCACTCTAGGCTTTTCGTCATTGGCTTAGTGACCAGAGACGGTCAAGGTGAATACCAAGATATAACGTCTTTTGAGTACGTCTTTTGAATTCACATTAATCAATCTCATTTATAAGCATATATATGAAAAAAATATCTAAAATTTGAAATTAAATTAAACAAATTAACATTAACAGATGAAACGTCTTCAGGTTTGAAGCTGATTTCGGATTCATAGCTTTCCCAAGGACATTAGTCATCGGAAATATCTCAAATTTTGGTGCTGTTAACACTTAAGGCAACTGAGAGCCTAGTCATGTCCCTAGTAATAAACTATCAATGTCAAGATAATTGATTTTGTCTGTGCAGCTCCCTGTCTTTATGTTCTCTGTCTGACCAGAGTTTCTCCACCCCTTTAGACGAATGTTGATCATAATATAGTCGTCATTCACCCATTATTGATGTGATATTAGGAACCGTCATACAAAACTGACATCGAAACTCTCAACATAGGTCTCTTCAGCTTTTAAGTGAGTTTATGAATGAATGTGTCACGTATACAAGCCGTATCAATGAGGCTAGAGGATTACAGTTTCCAACATTCGCTAATGTCGAGGAAAAAACGTTTTGTTTTATTTTTTGAAAATTCCCCCCCTATGTAAGTTCTTAGGGAGGATGTTCAATTTACAATGTTATTTTATGCTAAATTGGTCTCTCAGTATGTGTCCGACAGTATTCACACTTGTTTTATTTCTTTTTATTTCGGACATTTTGGTGATCATTGCCCTACGAGAAGGGAAAAGAAGCATCTTATTCATCGATCACCCCCTTTTCTAATTTTCCAATCACCCTCAACATGGCATACCGTGAAAAGACATTGCCACATGACGGTTCCTATTGATTGTTTAACCAGTCCCGACGTATAAAAAATTTTTGCTCTCCCATCTGATGAGAGTCATACGTCATTGGTTTAAACATAGTGAGTTATTTCAATTCCAATGTGAAATTATAATGTAGTCGTACATTATTACATTGTTACTAGCATAGTATCCGTGAAAATAACTATTATTATAGGATTGTTCACGTATGTATCGGTACTTCTGTCTAGGATTAGAGTATATGTGTGCTCAGCTTAGGATCAGATTGTTGTATCAGCGCACTCATTGAAAAGTGTTACACGCCAACAATATATATATATATATATATATATATATATATATATATATATATATATATATATAATTAAATAATTGTGTAATCCACTGACAGCTGTGTTGTTGTATTACAACTCTTCAGTGTGACTATTGACAATCCATTTTCCCATCGAGTACTAAGAGGTAGGACCGAAACCTCCGTTTCAGACCCAGGGGCTGGTATATTTTCTCTGCCCCACGCAGAGCTGGACGGTCAGTAAAATTTGAATTTAAGTGATCTGTTTATTTACACATAACTCCCCATCCACCAGAGTGCTATATTCCGAAGTTGGAAGAGCATTGCATAAGCTTATAATGAATGAGTTACCTTACTTGAAGAGAGTTCAACTCTGAATAAGGGAGCATTAATTATGATGATAATTAAATAATTGAATCATCCACAGACAGCTGTTTCGTTGTATTACAACTCATGATCCAACAGAATGATGAATTACAATGATATTCCAGGTGAATGTCAGCATTTTGTGCCTTATGTATGTTCTTTTGTAATTACGAAATCAAAAAGTTTAAATTTAGTTCGTTGAATTTTGATAATTGAGAATTTTAAACTTTTAAAATGATTTCATTTCACCGATTCAAGTTAACAATAAAATCATTAAATCGCAGGGAATGTTGAATACATCAACGAAAAATCTTCCAGAATGTAGAGATATACATTAAAATATGTGGTGGAAAAGACAATCTGGAAACCGAGCTGAATACGAATATAAGTTATTTATTCATATTTGCGGTAATATTTTGCCGGGGACATATCCAGCAAAATATCACCACAAGTATGAATAAATCGTATATACAATATCCTTTCACACACCATGATGTATACATATATACTTACAAATCAGGAATATGTTATCATATGATATAATGCAAAATCTGATGTTTGATGGGTTTATTCCATAAAGTGTCTGATTCATTCAGCATTAAACATTAAGATCAGTTTGAGTAGAATTCAAAATATGATGAGGTGAAGGATTCGCTAGGGGAGTGCATTTATGTTTCTGCCTCTATTTATGCTTCTTTAGGCAAATCCAGATTCGCCTAGAGAAACCCAAACAGCACAGAAACATAAACGTGTTTGTGTAGTGAATTCTTCATTTAATTATTTATATATAGAGAGAAAGAGAGAGTGAGAAAGAGAAAAGAATAGAGATCGAAAGAGATGTGCGTGTGTGTATTTGTGTATTTGTGTTAGGGTGCCACATATTATAGTGGCGCTTCATTGATACTTTTTATCCAACCTCGTAAAATTTCTGTCCTCATAAATCGAAATTCTGTCCTATTAAGTTTGTCTGTTGCTGTTTGTGATTCACGCATTGCATGCTTTCCTCTCTTTAGACATAAAAATTCGAGGACGAGACTTTTAGCTTCATTTCAAAGCTGTCCATTCGCTTGAAAGCCGGCCTACATTTCTAGATATGCGCATTTCCGGGATCTCCCATGGAACTTCCTGCTTTGTCTATATCTTTATAATAGTTTAAAGAGATTCTCGAGTGGTTCAGTGGAAGATTAGAGGACTGAAGATAACAGAAACTGAAACTCTCTCTTCGATATCAGATACAACCAAGTAAGCTCCATTTACAAATCAGTCAGTCTCGTAGAATTAACAGTCGTGGAAATTTACACACACACTGATTTATTATGATGCAATGGATTTATTCAAGATTGAATATTTTTCTCGAAAAAGCTGGAATATTTTGCATCAGCCAAATAATTACTCAGTGATGTAAGGTCTTATAATGTCTGAAAATACTTTGATGACTGAATAATAATGCTGTGAATTTATATGAACAAAATATTTGTCCACGATAACGATAGAAACATTTGCAGCAATCCAAATCAGTCACTTGGAATTCGTTACTTCTATGGTCAATTGTACATATTTTGCAGACTTTTAATCGTATAAATTGAAAAAAAGATATGGTGAAAAAAAATGCAGCAACATTGAAACATCGGGCCAAGTTGTGGTGACCTATGTAATAGAATTATCGATTATTGTAGGCTATATTTCATTGAATCATCATTATCATGAATCGTCTTTTGAAAAAGATGGAACACAAGAACATAGCAATATATATATGTTTATATATGTATACACACACACCCATCCTGCACGCATACACATTATATATATATATATATATATATATATATATATATATATATATATATATATATATATATATATAATGTCTGTGAGTGCACACATGTGTGTATACATAATGAACATATATATATATATATATATATATAATGTCTGAATGTGCACACATGTATGAACATATATATATGTATGTATACATATATATATATATATATATATATATATGTATGTATATATATATATATATATATATATATGTATGTATATATATATATATATATATATATATATATATATATATATATATATATATATGAATGATGTAATGGTATGGTTTGTGGTCAATCCGACATCATCAGAATAAAATAAAAATATTGGCAGGCTTTTTCCTGTCAAAGTATAATATATGATCTTTTTAGAGCCATGAAATATTCCCACAACAAAGCTCGCAACAGACATTGTCTATCAATACGATACCAAAACTTACAGATCAACCATATGAAATGATCCTCTATTTGTTACACATTCTCTCAGCAAAGCTCGGTATGAGTGAAACGTCCAAATAAATGATTGTTTGCTTTAAAAAGCCAATATTGTGACTTGACTTTTTATATGTATGGGCACGCATGTACACATACACACACACACACACACACATATGTATATATATATATATATATATATATATATATATATATATATATATATATATATATATATATATACTGAAGAGTTGTAATATAACGAAACAACTATCTGTATATGACACAATTATTTGATTATAACAATAATCAACGCTCCCTCATTCAGGGTAGAGCACTCTCTAAGTGAGGTAACTCATTCATTATAAAATTGTTCAATGCTCTTCCAACTTTGGAATATAGCACTCTGGTGGATGGGGAATTATGGGTGAATAAATAGATCGCTTATATTCAACCTTACTGACCATCCAGTTTTGCGTAGGGCAGAGAAAAGATGCCAGCCCCTGGGTCTGAAGCAGAGGTTTGAATCCTACCTATTAGTACTGAATGTGATTATGGATAGTCTATAGCCACTCTGAAGAGTTGTAATACAACGAAACAGCTGTCTGTTGATGACACAATTACTATTATTGTTATCATTATCATTATGTATGTGTATATATATATATATATATATATATATATATATATATATATATATATATATATATATATCTGGACTGCGGAACTGGGTGGTCAGTAAGGCTGAGTTTAAGCGATGTATTCATTTCCACGCAAAACTCCTCATCCACCAGAGTGCTCTATTCTTATGGAAGAGCATTGCATAAGCTTACAATGGATGAGTTACCTCACTTAAAAAGTGCCCAACCCTGAATTGAGGAGCATTAATTGTTGTTCGATTCACCTTCCTATTATGGCATAACAATGAAAATTATGCCATAGAAACTCTCAAAACTAAAAATCTGATTAAAACAATTTGAGATCAGTTGAGACTTTCAAAAAAATACAAAGTAGGATACTACTTGAATTATTGAAAATAGATTACTAAATAAAATCAGGCGAATGATGAGGCCCAAAGACGGCAGAAACATGAGCTACTTTGTGTAGTGAATCCATAATCTACTATTTATTTATCTCCAGCTCTACTCAAAAACAACTTAACTCCATAAGTAAAAAGTTGTATGTATCGAGCACTCTATGAAATAAATCCATTGCATTTCAGAAGTGGCTTTATATTATTGATATATTATTATATTATGTTATACTGCTAGCCTGATTTGTACCACACACACACACACACACACACACACATATATATATATATATATATATATATATATATATATATATATATATATATATGTATATATCGATTCGTCAACGTCAAAATAGCCCCCAGTGAGGATTAAATTCATTACGACGGGAACAGTCATCCAGAGTATGTTTCTGATCATTATTCCACGAGATTTTTACTTAGCTTGGTTGCACAAAACATATACTAATGTGCACCCTGAGAGGACCGAACTCACAGTAATGGTCTGTAAAAATAGTTTTAAAATTACTGTTTTCACAGAACTTTTTCGAAATGTAACTGTTTTTCCTATCTCAATTGAGTCTACTTTTGTCATTAATTTTTGTTCACATCAGGCACACTAGTTGGAAAGAGGCATATTCATTCGACTGCATCTGTTCGTCCGTCTGTTCATTTGACTGTCAACACGTTATCTGCGAAAATACTGAATGAATTTCAATGAAATTCTGTTGAAGGGTAGATAATTAAGTAGAGAACAGGTGATGAAAATTCATTTTTTTTTGGTTGATCAAAACACAATTACGCCCCCCCATCAATGGTGTTGGCAGAGACATGTACTCTCTGAGTGCTTTTTCACTTTGACTCTTCGAGCCCGAATATTTAGAAAGAAAGGCAAGGGTTCTGGCTATAAAGGGTGTGATTGCGATTCTCACTGTCGTTTTTTTCTTTTCGAATCACGCTGTTTACACGTACTTGTAGAGAGACAACAAAAGCTACTGGAAAATTACGTTAAAAACTGGCCCGAAAAAAAAAAAAAAAAAATAATAGTAATAATAATAATAATAATGATGATGATGATGATGATTATTATTAAAAAAAAACAAAACTAACGTGTTGCAATAATTCATTCAATGATAAAAACAATCCTAGCATCAAAATTTGAAGTCATGTGAAAAGATAAATATGGTCAGAATAAATTCTATATAACATTACTGCAAAATATCCGAAATACACAAGATTTTGTTCAAGATTCTAGAAATATCTAGGTTCTGGTGAACCTCGATGTTATAATTAAACCTGTCGAAATGAGACCCAATAAGTTTACAAAAAAAAAAAAAGCTTTCATTTAAAAACTATTTTAGAAGCATTTTAGAAGGAGTCTGATGCCAGTTCCTAAGTCTATAGACAAAAAAGTCCGGCTAATGACGCAGGAACAAACAGACACATAAGCAAACACTCAAATACACGCAAACGTATACATAAAAAAAAAGGGAACAATCCTTGCTATCTTTAATGGCTACAGTTATTCAATTAAAGATTGTATCATATTATATGATGGCCCCCTCGTCGATGAGGCTTGGACCTTTTAGTCCCTCTCCAACTCCCTCGACTCTCGAAGAAGTGCAGATGGCCGTCTAAACGTAACCAGTGAACATGATAAAGTAGGAAAAGATTTATCTCAAAGAAAAACGCATATGTGCAAAAATCAATTTTCATTCAACAAAGGATAATCGACAAATGCTTTCTACCCACATCTACCGTTACGGAAGATTGAAATCGTCCAACCGTGTAGAGTGCCACTTGCTTCAGTAAGAGACTATCTAACGGACAATTCATCGAAGGAGAAAAAAATCCCACGGAAGAAAAAAAAGGGGGTTGGGATAAACAGATCTGTAGACAGAAAAAAAAAAAAAAAAAAAAAAAACAGACAAAAAAGAAAAACAACATATACGAAGTAATCTCAATTGTGTGAATATCGTACTTCGGATAACCGCAAGAAGATTTCAAGGTTCCGTAATTATCTTCAATACGGCTCCCTTATTTATGATCGGATCAGTTATTCGCAGAAACAATTATCCGAAAAATATTCCTCACCCATCTTTTTCAGATAAACCCGGATCTGCTGAACATAGCAACGTTTTCCAACGTGGTTCCGCGAGAAATAATGATAAATAGGCAGAAGCTAATTATATGCACATATGTTTTTGAGTCATTTTTGTGTTTTATTTTAGATTCGTAATTTTATCATTCACGCATACTCTTATTTGAGTAATTGGTTTTAAAACAAGAACAATAAAAATTACTTATTAATGGATTCTGTTTTTATAACTACATACAGTTTTTTTTTTGTCGAATCGATGTAATTTAACACCTAGTTTATAACGAAACTTTAAGAAAATACGCCAAAGTGAGTCAGAAGTACTTATTGATAATTACGAAATAAATAAATCAAATGAAAACATTAATCTCTCGCATATTTTTGATTATCAGTTTCACGACAGAGCAACAGAGGCGTGAAATTTATCGAAGACAATCAGGATCTTGATGAAAGAAGTACAAAAACATTATTTTATTATTTATGAAGCATTGTAGCCCATTGTAATTTTGACTACTTTTTGTCTCTATCTTAATTTCTTTTGTGATATGTAATAACTCCAAAGAAAGATAAGATGTAGACAAAAAAATATCCAAAAAAAAGGTTTTAAAGTTTTGAAAAGAAACCATATTCGCCCTTTCGTGGATATAAGTGTGTGTCTTTCCTGATTTCAAAAAGAAATACACACATAGCACAGAAATGTTATCAATTACTTTTTTCTCAAGACAGTAAGAAAATAAATGTATAATGAGATCGATGAAATTATTTTCTTTTATTTTAGAAGCAAAACATGCCACTCTCTGAAAAATATAAAAAAAAGGATGTGCATCATGTATTTTTTGTTTGCTCGTAAAACGAAGGGATATTAGAATTTAATTCGATTTCGTTTTGTTCCATAAAAGATTTAAAAATAAATAATTTAAATACTTGCCTCTTTTGTAATGCATTCAATAAAATATATTGAAGTCTAGGGGTTCGATCTCAAATTCTTACTTTTATGATGTAACAAAACTCAAAAAATTGCCTGAGAAATTTATTTTTTGTAAATGTTTCTTTCTATTTATGAAAAATAGTGTTACAAATTATTTTTTGTCTCTTTTCTCATAATTTTTCGATAAAAAGATTGCCCGTTACCCAACAACATCGCGGAGTTTTAATTTTATCTATGATACGTTGCCGGGAAGGGGGTTATCTCACTCATGATCTAACAATTCTCTTAAAGGACTGTTTATGTGTTTATCTAAAATCATCTTTTAAAAAAAGATTTACACACATGCAAACACAGACGCGTATAAAAGTAAAGTAAGAGCCAGTGAAAAAGCTCAAGAAGCAAGTTATTTACAGAGATTATTGCATACAAAAGGAAAAGTCACATGGTTGAGATGAGAGCCAGCGTGTAAAATCGTGGTGGCTAAAATGCTGGAATAAGATGTTATACGCAGAATTGAAAATGCTCCACTTTGACACGATACAAAAAGACAACGTAATGACGACAGGTCACAAAAGGCTGAAGGGGTTTTGTGTTATAAACTGAAAAATAGAAGTTTTACTATCAAGGTTGATCTGTCAACAGATTTTGCCAATTAATATCACATGGTAGCTTTTATAAAGATTTGCCAATGAGGATTAGATTCAAGAAAACTTATTGCAAAGCATTGCCTGAGACGAACAAAGGAATAGATATATTAAATGTTTTGTCTTCATAGATTAATTTCAAGAAAAGTGTATGATTGGGTGAGCGATCCATAATTTGAATCTTTATTTTCTTAAAAAGGAAAATAGCATTGTGAGATAAAGCGTGATCGTACATTCGAGATGAGATTTACTGTCCTATCCCTTGACAAAATCTGAATATCTGTGAAAGAAGAATGATCTACCATTCATAGCAAAGCAATAGATATATTGCTGTAGTGTCCAGCTTCTTCCATGTGTGAGCAAGCTTTTTCTTATTCAACAAGTATCAAGAGCAAAGATTGAAATCGTCCCCTGTCAGTTGAAGATTAAATCCATGTGTGTTTATCTGAAATTCAGCCCCAAATCAAATTTTGATGCACGGGTTCCCAAATAAAAAAGCAGGTATCATTATCTAAATTGGCTCAAAATAGCATTGACTTGACCTATCTGACATATAGACTTGACTGTCAATAAATGATTATCGTAGTAATTATCCTTTTTCGTTTTGTTTTTGTGTGCTACACCGGATATATGTTGTTTATGCTTATTTCTGGAGAATACTAACATGTTTGATTTTTTGTGTGAATGAAAATCTCCTTAAGAGGTTTCTTGAACAAGCAGATTGATTTCTGGTATTTTTTTCATGATCAATAAACTTGCAAAAATGTTCAGGTGCTCCCTGAGATGTGGAATATATTTGAATCGTTCACCAAAGGTAAAACATTGGAAAACGCTGATTTATAGGCTGATTAAAAGTACAAATTGCGAAATGCAAAAATTGCAATTATAATCGTGAGAAGATAACCCATCAAATTTTTAAAAAGGTCTGTGAAAAAAGCCACGTGCACTGAACAAAATAGAATCAGAGGAAAATGCAATCGACCTAACTGTGGTGTATCTATACAATAGAAGATAAATATAATTTCAAACGTGGTTCAGCATTTGAGTCGAATTTACCATCTGTTATGACGTTAAAAACATCATCTCTGCCATTATTTGCCGGGATTGTGACCAAGAATACATGGAGGAAACATCAATTCTGAGAAATATGATCACAGTACATACTTTCCACAAAAATAAACACTGACAATATTGTGCCAGGAAGAAGTATATAGATATTTTATTTATACCTTTATGATGTGGCTTGGAATGTAACAGCTTATTACTTCATGTCTGTGACAAGACTTTTCATAGAGAAAGCTGGTGATAGGACAGAGAGCTGGAAGAAATATTGTTGCCTTTGCATAGAATAATAATACCAAATAAACATAAATAACCCATGTTGCATTTCGATACTTTTAATCACACTTCCGGTATTTATATCAATAAATAACACACAGGTAGTTGCCAACTATATTTTCAAGTTTTTACATCTTAAATTAAGTAAAAAACATTTTAAACATTTAGAAATCTTTAAATTCACTATACATATATATATATATATGTGGAATATATTACATATTATTGATAAAATGGATGTGACTTTAATCTATAACATTTACATTCAAATACCACTCAATTGATTAAAATGTTGCTCTTATCACTATGAATGAAATAAAAATATAACTCATTGTATAAGAAATCATCGAAATATCAATTTCTGACATTTAGACAAAAATAAAAACAATTTAGATTTAGATGAAAAACATCTAAATGGCCATCACTGTGCGCATGAGTATACGTATGTGCAGGTTTACGTTAATATTTTTGTTACTGATGCGACTCACCTACAAGTACACACCATTGAGACAAGCACTTGTTAACGAAAGAATTCAAACAACTGCAAGCAGCTGCGAGCACGTTGTTATTTCTGCTCTGCACATATCGAATCACGAGGGAGTCGTTCGCACGTGCGAGAATCTCTGTTCGTCCAAAAGAAAGAACTCATGCGAAGACAATATATCTGTCAGGATTTTTTTTTTTTCTTCATCCATAGAAGAGGAAAAATGATGGTTAAATTGGCTGGAAGCAACGAAACATTCGAATGAGAGCAGAGGGAAGAAATAAAGATATACTAGAAAGAGGGTAAGAAAAACCGGTTTCGAATTTGGCGTAGGAAACGTGGACAATTTTAGGCGAACGTGAGAAGGCAATATCAGATTGGAACTGGGAGTAGATTGCCGGAGAGCCTGCTCCCAATCTAATACTCATCACAAGAATCAGTGAAAAGGCTGACCTGGACGTTGGAACGAATTTTCCAAGTATATATATATATATATATATATATATATATATATATATATATATATATATATATATATATATATATATATATATATATATATATTTATCGATCTGTGAGTGGGTATTTGTATGGGTGTTTGTGTTTGTGTCTGTGAGAGCATTTATGTAAAAGAAAACGAGAAACTTTCGCTTGAAAGATTCATCATTAGCATTCAGAATGACAGTCCTTTTTTTATCATATGGATGTCCGAGCAATACTCTTACCTGCTTGGTTTGGTCTTATTTTTCCATTTTCTTTCCATCCTATGTTTCACAATCTCCAAGCTTCCTAATAATCTGATTGTGTCTTGCACAAAGCTCATTGCATTCCCGATATTCCAGTGCACAATTGGATCTCTCTTCCCTGACCACCAATCATCACAGGATAATCTCTTGCAATAAATAAGACACCGTTTATGGTTGTTTTGTAAAGGTTAAGGGATCATCTTAATCGGGGAGGGGGAAGGGTGAAGCTTTTTTTTCATCCATAAATGCATGGTATCAAATATAGAATCTGGCCCCGGAAATTGTGAACCAAAAGTGTGTGTCAAAAGCACTATTATTCAGATTACACTATTTATGAAATACACGTGCATGATAAGTTTTTCAAACTAAGTGATACTATTCTACTCAATCTAATTATAAAGATCTTGGTTTTACGTTCCATTGTGGTTTTGATTATATCAAATTCAATTTGATTATGGTGTAATATTGAAATTTGTGCTTTTGACTTGAATAAATTTTGGAGTTCGGTTTCTATATTTGATCGCAGGCATCAGATGAATTAGTATGTATGTGATTCTCTGTGATTATATTTTTTTACTTTGTAGCCTTTCATGCAGGTATCTGAATAATAATCGGTTTATAAAATTAACAATCACTCCTCAATTTAGTGAATTGACAATGAAGGAGATTATGTTCAAAGCCAAAAGGTAGACGGCCGAAACGTTGTTTCTATAACAGCAACCAATGTGAAGACAACGGTTGGAATAAATCAGTGTATAATAGTATTATTGGACAGTTTGAAGTATAATTGTCTGGACCCTGTAGAATTTGACTGAAATTAGCAGCTTTTCGCTTCGGATGCTTAGGGAGGTAAATCGGAGCATTTGCTTGAATGCTTACTCTTGCATCGATTTCATGGTCAACTGTGCGACAGAACATCCTGTACATACTGTTAAAGTGTTTAATCAAGCAAACACTCAATGAGATCAAAGGCCTGTGTCACCTGGATCCTAAAGTTCAAGGGGATCGGTTTAATGTGGTGATACAACATACGAGAACGTGTGAGTAGGATAACTCAAAAATTATGTTTAACCTGCGCAGCTACTGCCGCATGGACATAAGAGCGCTGGTCTTGGGGTCCCAGGACAGATCCTGAGCCACTTGGACTTGACGACATAAAGCAATACTAAAGCCCCTATCGGCCATGGTATCACATCTACGTCATCTGGGTGATGATACGCTAAACTGGTTCTGATGGATCGATGCTGAGTGATGTCGTTTGGAAAAGTCATACGAACAAATGATCGCCCATGACAAAGCTTGTTCGATCAATATATTTACTGATTGTCTAGAAATCAAGAAAAAGAGGATATTTTTCTGCTAAGTATATTCAGGTGACCTTAGTTACAGTCTGAACTCGATTTTCTGTCATTCATGTCGATAAGCGTTACTCCACTCCACAGAAACCATGCAATGGTAAGCTAACACAGGTTCTGACAGTGGAAGGAACGAGTGATAGCTTAACATTTGAATCATATAAGAAACCGTCAACAAAAACTGTCAACATGATTTTCTTCGGTTTTTAAGTGGGTCTGGGTACCTGGATGGCTATGTATGTATTATGCCTACAGGCCACACCAGAAGAGCTGGAGGGCTGAAAATTTAAACACCATATTATACCTAGAAAGAAGCTTGTTTTTTTTTATTTCTTGAAAATTCACACCTTGAATAGATTTTTTGTTGGATGTCGATTTGCAATTCAATTTTATTCTGAATTGGTCACTTGTTTGTGTCCGGCAGCATTCACACTTTTTTGTTTTCAAAAAATCAGATTCTTCTATAGATCACGGTCCAACAAAACGTGAAATAAGTTACTTTTCCATTGATTATTGTTTTTTTTCCAATTTGTTCATTGATCATCCGGTTTTTATTGAGTGATTAACCAGACCTGTTCTTGATTTTATCTTTGTATCCAACCAAGCAAACATTCACCTGTGTTCCCTGCTCTCTTACACGACACTTTTTCGCTTTTACGAAAAAAACGCTGAAAATGAAGATAACAGGTTGACAGGTACGGGTGAATACGTACACCTCTTTTTTGGTTGAGATAAAAAAAGGCGCACGTTTTTATTTATTGCCTAAAAATACTACGACTGATATCAAAATACATTGCATTGTCTCGTCTGGGGTTTTGGTTTTCTTATTGTGATTTGTTGAAAGCCTTTTACAGTCACAATGGTAAGGAACTCTAGAAGATTGAACGGAGGAAACTGATGCTAAAGAAGATTGACTCCGACTTGAAGTGGTTTTCATTGTTTTGTTTACTCTCAACCAAAACTTTCTGTTTATTCTTATAGAGAAATGTCGAACGTCTGAGTGAAGACTGAGTAGGCAAAGATTATGGTTCTACAGTCACAATAAATAGCATACGGCTTCACAAGTAGAGTGTGGTTTCAAAATTTTTTTCAATTGTAGTGCGTTTTTGGCTCCTGTAAATTAAAAAAAAAAAAAAGAGCACGACTCAGCGGTCATTTGCAAGCGTGTGTATATGTGTGGGTGTGGGTACTTGGGTGCAAGGAAAATTAAGATGTAATCTTGAGTTCGTATAGTATAGGGAATATTCTGAAAAATGCACGCACACACACACACACACACACACACACACACACATATATATATATATATATATATAATAGAGTACTAACGTATGTGTGTGTGTGTCTTTGTACTCCATGTCGAGAACTACGTATCACAGAACAGAAACAAAGGTATGTCTGAAATCAGCAGGTCTATAATTAACGATAGCACTCAAGTCGAACTATGCAAAAAGAATATAGTCGATTTCAATGAGGACTCTGTTTGCTCTCTAGGAAAAAATGTCCGTCGAAAAAAATTTTCTCTTTCAGTTTTTCATCAAGGATTTTCTCAAAAACTAATCAAGTCAGATCAATGAAATCAAACTATACGTATATTTTTGAATCTGCACCATCCAGGATGTTTTTTTATCGTTTATTTGAACCTACTCATATGTGAAGGCGGTGTCAATAATATTTTAAGAGAAAAAAATTGAGCCGCAATTTTTAGGTTCAGAGTCATGGCGGTTCAAAAGCCGGCTGGTTAGTGCATCATAAGATAGAATTAACAGACTAAGTTCATCAAGAAAGGTTTTTTCCTCTCAGTTTTATATTCTTTCTATTTGACCTTTGAAACTCACAGAAATTTGGAGATTTTTTTTCATTATTTATTTTAACATTCTCACATGGGATGGGGGTCTATGCTTTGAAAAAATGGAGTGGGTAGTTAGAAATTCGGAAAATAGGCATATCAGAATTCAGCAGATAACAATTTGGCTGCAGCACACATTTTGAGGTTGAATTTTCAAAAACCAAGTTCAGTGTTTTCTATAGAGTCTGTGTTCACTCTTCCAGAAATAAAATCCGTAAACACACAATTTGTTTTTCATTTCCTTTTTGGGCTGCAATTATCTGTTTCAGAGTCATGACAGTTCAGTAACCGAGTGGGTGAGCCATAGAATTGGTGAAAGTCAGATAAAAGAATGTTTGTTTCTTCCCTCCAAGCGCAGATGATAGTTTGAATGTGTCAGTATTATCTCGAATACTAAATTTTCACTTTTTCTTCTTTAAATTTCATGTGCTTTCAATTTATTAAATCTTCACACTTTCTGGAATTCGTTCTCTTGTGAGAAAACAGGAAAATTTGCTGAAAAGGTCAAGACGGTTGTGTTCAACCAAACTTACGAAAATGAAGGATTGCTGCCAAGTTATATATATATATATATATATATATATATATATATGTGTGTGTATATGGCAAACCAGGGATATTTGTTGATCTTTTACTCAAGATTCTAAATAATATTTAATTTCATTTTGAAGTTTTCATTCTTGTCAATTCCTTTTGAACGTTCTGTGTAATCAGGGATGCAGAATAGATGTCATGATACAACAAATCGTCAAAAGTATTGTAATACCTTACGCTGGAAGAAGTGTTCATTTAATTTCAAACCATGATAGGTAGTTTGTCCGGAAAAAATCCAGCCATCTGAATATATCGAGGACAGGTGGCCGGGCTTTGATGAAACGGAGTCAAATCAGAGGTGACCTTACTGCGTACGTGTAAACGGACACTGTTCCGTTGAGATGCTCAGTTGTGAGTGAGGCTCCACTGAATGAATCCTTGAGCAGAGTAATCATCACATTAACAAAGATTGAGCAATGTACGTTTGTTCCTTTTTTTTGGTTGGTAAAACGTCTATCGGCACCCCCATCTACTGTCCATATTTAACTCTGTGTGACGTATAATTTTCCTTGGGGAGAAAATGAGATTTCAGATTGTCGACGACTTTAAGAATAACGCAAAGAGGGCGTACTTCATTAGGTTGGGTATTTTTTGTTATTATTGACTGGCTGGATACTTACCGAACATCTCTTGTATTAGATTCCGCTTTTTTCTCTTGTCTATTCCTTTAGAACGATCTGTGTAATGAGGGAAGTAAAATAGACGTTATATGACAGTAAGTTGTCAGAATTATTAAATGTTTCACGTTTTACTGCTCATTTGAATTAGAAACGAAATATTAAGTTGATGGCATTTCAGAATTGAATAAAAACTTATCTTGCATTACAATAATTGCGTAAAATATCTTGTTTTCAGCTTTCTGAGAATACTAAATGACAAGCATCCTATATAATAGATGTTTTATCATCATCATTATCAGTAGCCTTTTTTCGTCCTTCATTGGACATATACGTTACCTAGAATCCCCCAGATCATTCTATCACGGGCGTTGCAGTGCCAATATTTTCTAGAATTATCATGATATTTCATGTGTTACACGCTAAAAAAATCTGCTTAGAATCTCTGTGGATCCACTTTGTGAATTTTGTTATCTAACAGTTGCCTGACATTTAAAAAAAAAAGAAAAGGAAAGAGAATTTTTTACGAGTAATTCGACTTTTTGTCTGACTATTGGAGTTAATTAGAAAAGATGCTGGTCAATATTCGAATGAGTGTTTGCTGAGTATCCTCAGTTACTCCTGTACACCTAAGTGACCTCCCACCAGCGCACAAAGGAAATTTATGTGCGCACTGAGATTCTATTGAAAAGATATTGATTCAGTATGTCCAATTCAAAAATGCGCACATACTTTTGTCACAGAAAAAAGACAAGATTTTTGCTCACAATGACAACTCAAATTTCGAAGGTACATTGAAGCATTTTTCGAAGCGTTAGAAGTTTCAGTTTTTTTAAAAAATTCCAAATTCTCACATTTTATATATAAGCGTGTAAGGTTTATGAAGAACAAATTTATGAAAGGAAAATTGAGCCTATCAATATTTTTTTCAAGAAAACTGACTCCCAATTTATATTTTTATGTTGAACAAACTTTAGGTGAGAAAAGGCAAAGAAAAAAAAAACGAAAACAAACAGTGTGTTTCAGAATGTTTACAAAAATGAACAAATATTTAGGAAACTATCTCACTGTAGAGAACGAATGATTACTTTTAGATTAAAATAAATACAAACGTCTAAACACACTGTTGTATCCTTAGCAGCTTATATGATAATTGCTGCAGGGGTTCCTTGAGATATGAAAATTATTTCCGGGGTTCCTTCTGTCTAAAAAGGTTCAGAAAGGTTGACTAGAATTTTGCAACAAGGAAATAGCTTCAGGTGATATTCGAACCTATATCGCCTGCGATTGGGTGTTTTGTATATCCTTCAACAACGCCAGTACTAATTTTGCTTTTAGGAACACAAAAAGCACTGAATTACTTAATGTATAATTCTACTGCTTATATCTTACATCTATTCGTATATATCACGTAGCAACACCCCTGTCATCTCTTTGTGTGTCTGTCCGTCCGTCCATGTCTCTGGGCACCCATGGCCACATTTTTGGGTATACAACCTTGAAAATATACACGAGAACACTTCTAGGCACTATCTAAAAACACAGTTTTAGTTTTTTTCAAAAAAGAGATTTTTGGTGGTTTTGACAAGTCTTGCACATCTACGAATATTTATGTTACAAACACACAAGGACTTACTCCCTTCGAATGAATAAATAAGTAAATATTAGCATTTATGAAATTAAAACTTCCCTAGCGTAACAGCATGGATTCCAAGAGATCAAATGCGGAACTGAGGCTGGTAACATATGAGTTGGTGAGACGAAGTGGACAGGTTCAGAAAATATTGGCTCTGCGACACCCACGATAGAGAGGTGTGGCGAATCTTGGAGAAAGTTTATGTCCAACGACGGTCAATAAAAGCATGACGATGATGATGATGATGATGGGAATTGTGTCGTCTCAAATATCAACAAATTTATTTCTTATCAATTTTATACAAAAGTTGCAGTGAACATCGCCTGTTCGAATAGAAGTAAGAGTGCTGTTTGTCCATGCAGTAGCCAGGCTTGTCATCAGTTCTCTTAGAACTTGAGATTCCGTCCAATAGCAACTTGCATATTTAACAATGCTTTTACAATTTTGGTCACCGGAACGCGTGCAATCAAGTAGAATTCTCTATTCCCAATTCCACTGCCAAAGTCTTTTGAATAATCTACTACGGATTCTTGCTATTGGTTAAAAAAAAGGGGGCGAATAAATAAATGAATCAAAAGTAACAATCATATGCAATGACGGACCGAACAGTTTAATCACGCCCAAAGGAAGAAAGGCTCGCTTGTCCTCAAGGAAACAAAGATAATCAAAATGCCTTGAGACTAGTGAAGGACAGAATCAAGCAACTGGAATACGACACAGAATTAACATGTGTACACAACAACAGTAACAACCTGACAGATAATATAGCCGAATGCTCAAGGCAGGATCAATGAAAAAAAAAATAAGAACAGTTCTGCTTAGTCACTCAATAAAAACTTTTGCATGATCAATATCTTTTGGCAGCATGTTGGAGAATTGGAAGAAAGGGGTGATCAATGAATAAGGTACTTCAATCGCTTATTGTTAGGCCGTAATCGCTAGAAATAAAAAAAACAAAACACAAATAAAATAAGCGAGGATGTGACCAGACTCCAAAAAGGACCCATTCAACCTGGACTTCGTACATTACAAATCATAGTCTCCACTAAAACCTATTGGGGTATTAAAAAGAGAACTTTTTTTATAGACATGATAAGGAGTAAATGCTTAAATTTTCAGCCCTGTAACGCAATTGATGAGGCCTTCCCACACGATGCATGAATTAATAGATTGATAGCCACCCAGTCAGCCAGTCAGTCGGCCAGTCAGCCAGCCAAGTCAGCCAGCCAAGTCAGCCAGCCAGTCAGCCAGTCAGTCAGCCAGCCAGCCAGCCAGCCAGTCAGTCAGTCAGTCAGTCAGTCAGCCAGCCAGCCAGTCAGCCAGCCAATCAGCCAGCCAGACTCACATGAAAACAGTTCTGTGACAGTTTTGGTTGTCCTTTTCCAATAAACTAAAATAAAAAGAGCGATTTTTGGACTGAGTAATTTATGCTAAGCAGGACTGCAACAGTAAATTGCACTGAAGGGAATTTTAATGTGATAATTATACTTTCGACCAGAGCAGATTTCGCAATAACAGGAATGGATTAATCATAGTTGGCTTGAGGTTTAGAATCGAAGTTCAATGACTCATACTAGCATCAGCAATGCTCATAGCAATATTTACACGGATAAAAAATGTATATATATACATACTTTTTGTTTGTAATACTTTTCGATGAGTACAGTTACTACACTCTGATCAGTGCCAGGGGGTGACACTTCAATTATAGGCAGAAGACTCAGACTCTCTGATCCAAGTCAAAAGTACCAATCAATACGTGAATGATCATGCTAGTCTCTACCAAACTGTAGACAAAGATGCTTTCATCATATGCATTGGTCACTGAACTATCCTAGATCTCGGAAAACTATTAAGGATAGAAGCATCTCTTTCCACCATTCAATAACATGTGTTTTGAAGATTCATTTAGATTGTTGAAGAAAAACCGACCCGACCTGGCGTGACACAGCCTGTTCTAGTCTTGCCTGGCCCGGCCCGGCCCGGCCCGTTGGTCACACATTTTGGTGCCCACTAACTCGAAAACTAATGAAGATAGTAACGTGGGGTTTTGACCAATCGATAGCCAATCATTTCGAGATTTATTTTGCGGCAAGTGGTTGTTCTCCACTACTTGGGAGATAAGTTGTTCTCTCTAAAGTCAGTCATTTTTAGCATTCCTCGCTTACACTAGTGTAAAACATGGTAGCTTAAGCCAGCATATAAACAACTCTACTCTACTTTTGTATTAGCAAAGATCATTAAATTCTTTGTGTATTTTGGGAACATTAACCATTTGGTTTAGCTACGTTGATTGGGTAAGCAAGTCAAGGTTGCCAGATTGGGCTACGAATCACCAGTCAGGCTACTTTTAAATGGTTTGGGCTACTTTTTTTTCATCATTTGAGTGACCTACTACTTTCTGCTTCCTCAGCAAATCTGTTTGGCCACTTATACATTTTTCTATTCACCTGAGTAAAAGCACACACATCTTGTTGAAGAGAAGGGATAAAAACCCATGATGTTATTTTACCTTGGAAACATTTAGAATTTACCCTAAAAAAGAAAATGTAGAGCTTAACCTTTTTTATTGCTTATTTTAAAGATAAAAATTGATTAAAAGAACCTGAAACTAATTTTGCATTTATATTCATATGCCAGAAGTTATATTTTGCATATATCTATCTTTAAAAGAAAAAAGGAAAATCGAGACATTCTTCATGATCCTCTGAAGACAGTTTAATTTTTTTGCAAATGGAAACCCCTGAATCTTAAATTACACTCGGAAAATCAGATCTATATTAAACAGCGAGTATTCTAATGTTATTTAGTTAGTAGTTGAAATACAGTGAAAAAAATAAGTTCTTATTTAATATGCATAGAATGATTCAATTCGAAGAAAATGTTTTTTGTCAAATTCCAAGCTACAACCTATAAACCACCCTAGAATTTGTTAGTTTTGAGAAGAAAAAAAAAGGTTTTACGAGGGTAGTGGGCTATTTACATTGTAAATGTAACGTTGAACTGGGTACTTTCAACTATTTTTACGGTGATACGGACGGAAGTGTCTCTTCCATGACAAAATGTTATTAATTTTGAAAATTGAGGGAAGGGATGATCGATTGTTTGACTATTTAAAAGTCTGATTAAAAAAAAAAACAGAAAAAAAAACAAGTGAAAACGGTACAAAACAGGAATTAAGGGACAAATATAGCATAAAGCTGCATTGTAAATTGTGAAAACTAAGATTTCGAATGCCCATCTCCACCATTCATACACTGATTAATAACTGCGTTCTGACTTATCTAATGTCAAGTAAGTATATATCTGGGTTTCCCCCGCTCTTCAAAAATAGTGCATTGAAGATAAAAGGAAGGATTTACCATTAATTTGCATAGGAAAACATTTTAGTCTTTTCTGACCCTGAAAATGGTGATGGTATATTGGGCTAGGCTGAGTCATTGGATGACGCTGTGGTGCGAGGAAAGAGGAGGGGAAGAGGAGATGCTGTCTCTATAACAATCCTGCATAAAAAAAACAAATGCTGAATATTTTTTTCATTAAAATGAATGATGATGCTGGTATGTTAGGCTGAGGCATCAGATGTTACTGTGATGTGAGGGACAAGTGAGAGAAGAAAAGAGTGTCGTAAAAGCGAATAAATGGAGGAAAATTTCAAAAAAGGGGAAAGATCTGTTTATCGAAAGACAGGCAGGTGTTTACCACTTGCTGGCGATATACAATCTTCTTACCGACAATCTCTTGTAATTTACCGTTTACTGAACTATTGTTCCATTTTCTTTTACGGGTGACCCAATATAAGAGCTATTTTTTGAAATCGTGTGCTTCTGGAACCTCACTTGAGTGAAGAATGAAGTTGATTGTTTATATCCTGTGTCCCGCTTGGGAGAACGTTTGTGTACCAAAATTGAGTCGGCTTCTCATATCCTCTCCACTCCCGGTTTTGATAAAAGCTATCCAGACGGAAGTAATGCTCGAGGAAAAGACGTCAAAAAGAGCAAAAAGAAATCGAATGCTGGGATAGAATACACCAGCAAAGAAAAGAAGAAAAAAAAAAAAAAAGAAAAAGGTGTATATTTTATCTACTTCACGTCCCTTTACAAATAAAGCATTTTCGTGTTGAGCTGAAACCGAAAAAGCCTAAAAAATGCTATCAGTTGCGTGGCACAAAACAATTATAAAAGGTCTGTTTATCGAATTCGGCAGGGGACTGCGCTTCGAAAGTTAAATAAGAAAATACGCATTTTCGGTAGACTATCTTTATGGAAAGACTTATTTTGGCTTCTTCTGAAAAGAATCCTCACTAGCTCTGGTTAGTCAATTAATACAAACCGTCTTGGGACCATTGTCTCTTAGCAGCATGCCGTTTTAGGCGTGACTGATTGAAATTTAAAAAATCGATTTTTGTTGGACAATGATCACTCAAAAAGTCTAAATTCATAGTGGGAGGAGTAAAAAAAATGTAGAAATTTTCAGTCTTCTAATTCTAATAGTGCGACCCTTGAACGTGATGAATACATATTCAGCCAGCCAGACCGACTTAAAACTGAAGATACTTATGTCGATAGTCTTGGTGAAAGTTTTGGTTGACAGTCCTTAATAGGTTTAGTGTCATTCAATTCATGTGGTTAGCAATAGGAAAACGTGTTTCTTTTGTTGACAGGACAATAAAGTCCATTCTTAACACATAAGAAAGCTTACATATAGAGTCGTTTACGCATACATACCCCATATAAGTACAAATAGAGAACTACACGTATATAATTGCAAATATAAATACAAACACATATAAATACATACGAATAAATATAAATGAAGTAGACGTACAGCTTTGTCTGTTCACTGACTCCCAAAAGGGACACACCCATTTCTTCTCTCTCTCTACCATTACTTACAAAGCTGCATACCGATTCCTTGCGAGCTTTCAACAAATAAAACCTGCACCCCAAAATACTCACCACTGCCAGTATTTCCAACAGTGAATACCGATTCTACGCCAGCACCAAACAAAAAAGAGTGTTCATCAAATCTCTCTTTCTCTACCAGCATTGACTTATTTTTTTTCTTTCTTGATCATTGTTCTTGATCTGAGTTCTGAGCCTACGCAAGAGTCCTTAGCTTCAGTCTGCCACCGTTGATTAACGACATCTGACAGTTTTCACTGAAAAGAAAAGAAATATAGCACTAAATTTGAAACACAAAACTGCCAAAATAGTTGTCAAAGATTAGCTGAATAGAGATATTTTTGGCAACAAGTGGCCAAAATCATCGAATAGCCATAATAGTTTCTCGTTCATAATTGTCTTTATCGATATTGTGGTCAGATTCTGTGCTTGCTGCTTGTTGATTGCCCCGTAGAACTCCGAGCAGAGACCTTGTGCTAAGCAATTTCTAAACCCTGTACATCGTGATTATCTTTGCGTCCTGATTTGGTAGTTGTTGCAGACTCAGAGATTCATTGCAGCAATGTTTTCATCGGTCTCCTCTCTTCCTAAATACGTGCCTTAATGGTAGAATTTCTGCCTATTTGTGAAAAGCGTTCGAAGTTTGGAAAGTACATGAAGGCTTGGTCATGGTTGCTCACAGAAGAAGGCCAAAGACCATCTCTTGCTCGCCAGAATTTAGGATTACCTTCTGTGCTGCATTTCCTTGAATCTTGTGAAAGGAGATTGCATAACCAAAGATCATGGGCAATGTCATCCTAGGGCTTTGGGTCCTGTAGTCAGAAAAATATTTGACGTGGTTTCTCTCTAGTTTGGGCCGATGAACTTCAGAATGTACGTAAGCAGGGCCACATGTAGCTCTGGTGTATTTTTCACCGCCTCGTAGATGATCTGGCGCATCTCAACCTCAGCTCCATTTGTCAACCCTGTAGTAGTCAAAAGGTAGTTTGACAAACGAAACCATGTTCCATGAAAAAAACATGCTGCTGACAGGGAGATCATTCAGTCTACAGACTCGCCGCTTTATGTCCCGGTGATGTTTTCAGCCCTAATGATGGTGATGGTCTTGAGCAGCTCCTGAACCTTCCTTTCATTGTGTAAAAGCATGTCTTCTATCCTGTGAAGAAAGGATATTGTTCAGCCCTTGAGAGGAGATCAAGAGTGTGACACTTCCATCTTTCCCAGTCAGCTCTACATTATAATCCTTCGCTGGGACTTTGCAGCTTATCAAACAACAGCTAGATCATATCTTGCTTTTTGCCTTGCTGCAGTTGTTCTCCCTGTTAGAGTACATAGATCCCAGTGCAGAACCATGTCGAAAACTGACATCAGCAGTTTCCAGTCTCTGAGTAAGACAATGAAGATGTCACCCGAATGTTGGTCTCTCTTCTTCGACATGGCGTCCTGAAGTCTTTTGCTGATATGACATTTCATGTCCAATCACTTTCCATCAATGACGAACAAGTTGACATTCCGGATCTTTTCCTGTTGAAACCTAGACGACTGCAACCCAGCAACTGAAATAGCGTTGAGACGGGAGGGAAAAAAATATCATGGGACATCTCGCTTCCGATGAAGAATCTGTATCAGAAAAAGATGCCGACATGATAGAATCCTTGAACACCATTTCCACTCTGGGCATGACAAATGGCAGTGTTGAGCCAGAAGTTCTTGCTTATGTCAGCAGGAACAGTTCATTGTCCAGATCAGCTGGACACCTATCGAAATGAACGCAGCGAACGTAAACAGAAATATTGAATGATAATTTCGAAGGAAAGATCGTAGTTATGATGACCTTAACTTTTACTTTGAAAACATTTACAATTTGATTTAAACTGAGTTTTTGTGTCTAATAATTCCGCAATGACAAGCATCTTAATATTTGAATCACAAATACGTAGTTTTGTGTGTTTCATGAAGGTGAATAGAAGTTCGTAATGAATGCAGTGAGGTAAAAGATTTTTCTATATCAAATGATATCGGTCATACTATATCCAACTACCCAATTTTATATTACTGTAATCATACTAAGACTAAGCTGAAACTGGATTAATGACGCATTTGACTGCTGCCGAAAAAGATTTAGTTTTGGTAATGTAAACGGAAAATGATAGCTGTTTCAGCATTCTTTACTTAGAAATTCTAAACGTTATTTTTTGTTCAGCTCTTAAAATGCATTTCTTAGCTGGAAAAAATTCTCTCTAAAACTATCTAGAGTGAAATATCTAAAGCCTACGATAATTCTATTTGGGGCGTGGTGGTAAAACGCAATTGTCAGAGGGGGACGTCATGACATGGAGGTTTACTAACCCAACGATAGAAATTTAAAACATTGGCCGTCAACAACTCCTCCCTCTTGCTCCACATAGTTTGCTCCTCAACTTCTAATCCCGTCTCTCACTACCATTACTATCGCTCTCTATAATCTCTCTCTTTTTGTTTATGTGTGTGTGTGTGATTGACTAATCGATTTCGACACCCTGAAATACTTATGAAACGCCACTCCCTCATATTACTTTCACCATTCTGTTGAGTAGTTCAACAGAGTTTCATTAAAAGCCACCTGGCTATCTACGAGATGTGAACGAAATAAACATTGTTTTTACCGAGATTTGGTTAGTCTATGTCAATATATATATATATATATATATATATATATATATATATATATATATATATATATATAATACTCAAATTACACTCTTTCATACACACATGGACATATATATACGTATATATCATCAAAGAATACACAAAGACATTAGCAGGCACGTAAACATTCAGCATATACACGCGTTTACGCGGGCATACACACACAGATGCATACAATATATATATATATATATATATATATATATATAAACACATATATATATATATATGGCAGTAAGATGCATCCCACACACACACACACACGCAAACACGCAAACACACACACACACACACACACACACACACACACACACACACACACATACATATATATATATATATATATATATATATATATATATATATATATATATATATATATATATATATATACAAATACTTCTCAGGTACCAAAAAAAAAACTTTAAAAAAATATCTTCAAATTGAATTATGACTGTTTATACTAGATCGCCAGCTAGATCTGAGTAGCCTTCAGTATTAGCGTGTGCCCCAAAAGACTTACCCCTTGGAGGTCAAGTAAGTCTCGACAATCTAGACAATGGTATTAAATTGTCACTAAGAGTAGAGAAGTAGGGACTCCTTCTTCCGAAATGGGAAATGGGGTTCATTTTGGGGCATCATTATGTAAAATATGTGATATATTATTCACATCAAAAGAATAGAAATCTAATGTACGCAAGATTCTAGCGAAAATTTGTCACGTAATTGACAAAATCATTTTATCTCTTATCGTGTAAAAATTGTATTCATAAAATACGTCCGTGAAACTGTGCTTCCCTTAAATAAACGTATCAATATACACAGGACTTTTACTATGGGTTGTCAACATGTAATAAGTCTTTTTAGAGAAGTATGTACCAATTCATCATTTTCAATTCAGATTATTGAGAAATTTCGAAGAAATTGATATAATAACCTAGTTAAGATAGATGAGGCAACGCTAAAAATAAAGCATCAGAAATGATATTATTAAAGGCATACGGGGCGGACTGAATATCAAAGTCAAAAAAACTCTCATGCGGAGAGAAAAGGAGCTGGAGTTCTTTTCTCCTCCCCTACCCCTATCTGGAGATTGCCCTGTTCATTTTCATATAAATAGGAATGTTCGAGAATCGGCTATTTCGTATGAGGATTTATTTAACTATAGTCTAAAGTGTATAAATGATGATCTTCGAGGATCTTTCAATTACATTAAGAAACTTCTGAATCAAGTAAAAAAAGATATTGAAAGATGTAGCTTCCAAAATATTGTTACAAAATGAATTGGTATATAAGATAACAATATTACATCAATGATATGAATATATATTAGATATAACTGGCACATAACTATATAAACCATAAATTAAGGGAGGAGAGAGAGAAAGAGAGAGAGAGAGAGAGAAAGAAAGAAAGAAAGAAAGAAAGAAAGAAAGAAAGAAAGGTATCCATCGTAATGTGTGTGTAATTTTTTAATGAAAATAAAGGACTTGATGATATAAATTTACCTAAAATCTCAATCACAAGTACATCGTTCAAACTCTCAGTGAATTGAGAAAAGAAGAGAATAAACCATTGGTAACAAATAGACAATGACAAACAATACAAATATTTTCTGGACTATGAGCAAATATTAGAAACTCTTACTATAAATAAAGATGGTGAAATTGAAATTCTGATGTGAATGCCAGGTCTTACAATTATGCGATAAAAATCTCAGTCACATATTGACAGGCAAACTAGAAATTATTAAAAAAATCCAAGTTGAGAAAACTCATCACAAAAAGTTCAAATTATAGAGAACCAAAATGTCCAAAGTATAATAGATGTTTGAATGAGATTAAAAAGCATTAGATATTCTTATTCTATCTATGTCAAATAAATATCGAAAATTAGAATTAGCCTTCGACAGATTGGAAGAAAAAGTACTCGGATTTGTGAATGAAAAAAATCCAACGGGTGAGATGCTTTAAACACTCTCAAAAAACAAGTCCGGTGCTGAAATACAATCAAGTATTAGCTGCTCTCTTGAAACTTCAAAATAAATTTGTTATAGTCCTGATTGATAAATCAGCAAATTACATAGCATTTATTTGTAAAAAAATATTGTCTGACTTAGATTCAATAGGAAATCCATAATCTACGTATCAAGTATCTACTTGTGAACCACGCAATGCTATATTTAATAGCATAGCATTATGTGAAAAGCTAGGACTTAGAATAAATGAAAGAAGTACAGAAATACAGAAGTTAATAGTTATGTATTTGATAGCTAAAATGCATAAGAATCCAATAGGTGCTTGCTTTATTGTAGCCTCAAGAATTTGTAGCAGTAAACGTCTAAAGTTTAAAATCTAATATGCAATCAAATACAGAAATTTCAAAATAAAAGTAAATTTTATAGTAATCTGAACATCAGCTTGACCAAAGGGAAATACTAACGAAAATTTTTAAAAATATGTTGACGTGAGTATAAGAATAGAATAAATGAAAAGTGTATAAACTAGGATTAGAGAAAATTTAAATAATGTTAGGGGAATCAGGTAACCAAAAGAGACGGATCCATTGTTTGTCAGTGTGAAAGATCATTGTATTAACTGAGGAACCAGGGGAAGGCGATCACATTTGGCTCTGGTTTATTTATCTGACTGAGAGGTAGTTGGATGGGATTGGGAATTAAACATGGAAATTGTCCACGAACATCAATGGAATCGCTTATTGAGGCGTTATTACCTTCTAGAAAGTTCCGTTTCATTTCAATCATGTATATAAGGATTCTTCATTTGATAATTAAAAGAGTCAAAAAATTAAGGAAAGAAAACATTTGATGGAAGCTTGATGGTATACGAAGCAGAGAAATTAACTTTAGGGCAAGTGGAAAAATTGTCAAGTTCTTCGGTTAAATATGCTAGTAGAGAGTCAACTCGTGGAAGTTTTTTTCTGCATGATTAGTATTCCTAAAGATGGTATCATAAGTTGGTTTGCATGCAGTCTGAGATTAAAATCGACACAACTGATCCATATGGATGGACACTCAATAGAAATGACATGATTAGTGAGTCACGCCTGTTGTTATACTTACTGACCCAACATCATTAAATACGTTTTTTGGGTAACCTACGTAAGTAAACCCAGTTTCAAAAAAAAAAAAAATTAAATGATAATATCTAAATAAAATAATATAATGTACAATACACATGATACCTTAAATATAATAACAAATTACATGAATGAAATAAACTATATAGTAAGAAAAAAAGGTGGAGTTTGATAAATACTGCTTGGGTGTCATGTTAATATGACTGTTTTGTTTTTAAAATCCCCAAAACAGTACATAGTAAACAACCGATGATCCCAACAAGAGAAAACTTACACATTGTTCCATAATAATAAAATATATGTTAAACAGGAAGAAAAATAATGAAAGAAATTACATAATTTGCATTGATAGATATTGGGAAATAAGTGACTGAAGTTAAAACAAAAGATTTGAACATTTTTAATGTTCAGTGTTCGAAGCCGTAAAGCTTTATAGACAATATATATATATATATATATATATATATATATATATATATATATATATATATATATATATATATATATATGAGTGTGTGTGTGTGTGTGTGTGTTGATGTGAATGACAAAAGGAAAGTTGAAGAGAAAAATTAAAGAGGAGAGAAGGTGTTAGATCTCGAACGTTAGCATATTTCGATGCATCCCAGTTGTTGCAGGGGTTATCAGAGGGTGTTTGTATCTGTGTCTGTGAGTGTATTACTTGTTTTATTCAAGAACAGGCAGGAGTGGTCAAGATGAAAATGGTCAGTTCTCAGGAAAAGTTCGGCTGTTTTAAAAAAAATTTTTCAGAATGGAGGGCTGATATCTTCATTAGGGAGGTGTTGACATACGTGGGAAGGAGTAGAAGTAAGTAGGTTGTTTTCAATCTTTTTTGGTTGATAGTAGTTGAGACTTCTTTTTTTCTCAAACGGGTGGTATATGTGTTGAACGATTTCTTAAATAGTCTTATTCAATTACTTGTATTTAATGTTATAATGTGGTGGTTTAATGTGATTTTATTCCAAAATCAATGCATTGAGAGTGTCTGAAAATGTCCAAACTATGATGCAGATACAAACACCTTTTGACCCTTCCTCTCTCAGACTTTTCAGACCAAATTTGACTCTCAGCTTCACATCTAAAAACACCACCTCCGACTACTACAAAGCAACCCACAACACAGAAATATCCCCATTTCTTCCTTCAATATCTGGAAGATATTTTTGGCAATCATCGAAATGCATTGAAACATGCCCACGTGATGATGAAAATATCCAAAATATAACAATTGCTTTCCTCTTAAATATCTTCCAATAGTCATTTTCATCAGCGTTCTGTTCAGTCACTTCTCGTCCTCACAAAAACATTATATATATATTTGTGGCCTCTTTGTATAATAAGCCGTAAATGTTTAAATTTTCAGCCCTCTAACTACTACTGGTGTGGTCTGTACATAGATAATCAGTTGGGATGATCAGTCAGATTGAACTGACTTAAAAACTGGTGAGACCAACGGTAGCTGATTCATACAAAATTTACTTTCAGTCGAAATTAGTTTTTAAAAAAATAGTAGAACAAATATATCCCAACCCATGAGTTAAATAATCTTTAATAAATCAATGAATGTATGTTCATGTGTGTTCGTGTGTGTGTGTGTGACGAGCAGCTAATAAAAGTACTCATTTGACAAAGAAGAGTTTTTCATAAAAAAACCCAAACTTTTTATACAGAATCAGTTGTAAACCAGTTGATTTTATTCCAGTTAATTTTTCTTTGATTCTTTCACATTGAAAAGGTTTCTAAAACGTTTTTTTCCCAATTCGTCGAAAGAAAATGCTTGAAACGCTTTATTCTCGGTGCGGAAATTCACGATGTGTTCGTTTCTTTCGACAGAACAGCAACGCCAAATGAGAATCGTCGATTCAGTCATTTTTCTGCGTTATTTTTCCCAGTTTATTTTCGAAATCTTTTGTTATTGAACAATTCCAGTCATCACAGACGTGACTTCTCTGAAAAAAAATCATTTCTCTAAACTCTGTATTGATTTCATTGTTATCTCTAGAAATTGATTTTACGCAACACTCTAAGATACTGTGTATAATTTAAGAAGGGTCATTAACATTCGAACAGGAATTTTGACGATTGGGCTCCTTGCTGCTCATATTGTTGAGACGACAAATCCAACGGTGGTGAAGAGAAATTGCAAAATTCGTTATATTTCAGGTGCTGGTGGCTTAACGGTTAAGAGGACGGCGAATGGTATTGGCGAGCTGAGTTTAAACTCCGATTGAGACTGTGTTCTCTTTGCAATTATTTCCTTTGGGCTGGGCAGACAGGTCTGTCTAGCCTTGGTTGGCAACCAGTCTAAAAGACGGACAACTCAGATTTCGGATGTAAAACGTATTGCCTCACTTTCCTTTACAAAACGAGTTCAAGGGTGGGATTCTGTTGATTTGACATTCCAGAATCTACATACTCTTTACCTGGGCTTGCACCCTTGAAATGTTACTTCAGGGTTATTTTATTGCCCCACTGAAACAGAAGGAGGCCTTTTTATTATTGTTATTGGATTGATAGCAAAATCGAAGGACAAATTTTAGAGCCTGCCACGGAGAAAGGAGATTCGAGGATCAAAAGCTTGAAAAGTGCAGACGATCTCTGCCTATGTGCATTCGAAATTTTGAATTTTGTCTAGGCTCTAACATTGACATCTAACAACTGAAGGAAACACCTACTTGTAGCATAAACATCAAAGATGCTTTGCTACAAGAAAGAAAAAAATATGCAATAGCTACCCAATATACTGCTCACTCTTTTTGATTGTTAAAAGGTTGGTGCATTTTCGTGAACAGTTCTGTATTTCAGTGACCCAGGCTCAATAATGTTTCGCCTCTTTGCCTGAACACTTCACCTGAGTGGGGCAGCGAAGACTAAATTAGCCTTCACCTGCAGAAGGATTCCAACCGTGGGCTCTCGTCGAACACAACCATCTTGAGCTGGTTTCAGCTGTCATGGCTCTCCCCCTAATGGATTTCTTCAATTATTTGGGTTCAAACCCAATCTTTTGCAAGAAATCCTTATTCAAACCTAAGAGCAAGCTGCCTGAAAATATTTACTAAGGATAGCTATGGCACAAGGTTACGAGTTAAGACCACTAGTGAGATTACAACTCTCCACACTAGCGAATGGTGTAGCAATACCACCCTACTGACCATTGTCCGACGCCGAATGTTTATGATATTTACTAAACATAACTTAGTCACAGTGTTTCAGCCGCTGCACCTTCCGACCTTCTCCGGATGCCCATCTTATTTTTTAACATTTTTGAACTGAACCCTAACCTTTAGTATAGCAGCATGTAATTATACACCAAGTGAGGATCAAATTCACTACACTAACGAGACTTACAACCAGGCACTTGCAAAGGATTTTCATCTGTTAAGTAAAAACTTCGTTTTTTTGTTTTTCTACAACGAGATCAATGCCAGATGTCGGTGTTCAAGCTCAGGTAGAGGCCAAGATTTCAAATTCAGGTCTTTTGCCCGAAGAGGATTGGCGTAATACAATCATTCCCTCCCTATTTCCCCCTGAAATGGTACTTTGCAGACTTTTTTGAAACGTTGGGGTAGATATGTGAGGCCCCGAACGAAGTACTTTGGAAAGGACTATGGTGTCATTCCCTTGAGTAGATTTTTTTCGAAAATGTTTCCTCGGGCAAAATCGGCGTATATATATCACGATTAAGGTTAATGAGATATGCTCCTTTCTTCCAGCGGTTTGATATAACACATCTCATAGTTCCTACTTGAAAACTGTCTCTGCGTGCCTTAGTTTGTTCTGAAGACAAGCTTCAGACATGCATTTTATCAATAAAGTTTAGAAAAAGGAAGAGTCTTGAAAAACAAAATATCACAACATTTCAAAGGTTTCAAATGAAATTATCGCTCACAGCTCGTTCTTAGTGGGAAGAAAAGAATAGTCCTAAAATGGACTAATGTAATCGAAATTAATTGATTAATGAGATTTACGTCAAAATGTCTGCATATATATATATATATATATATATATATATATATATATATATATATATATATATATATATATATATATATAATAGACAGTGTCTATTATTGTATAACACAAAGAACATCTCACATCAGTCTTGGTCATATCTAAGAATATAGACTATGCCTGTCATATTTTGCATACATAATCCAACATACATCCGCATAAAGTGATATCATTTACATGTAGCTTATTTGAAGAAGGTAGGTTCCGAAAACATTACAAATTGTAGCATTGATCAGAGACAGGTTTTCATAAAACGTATAGTAATAATTTGACTATTTGTTTGAAATTTCAATTTCAATTTTAATTTCAAATGCAGGGAAATTGCAGAAACTTTGTCGTAAACAAATTTGGTTTGTCTACTGGAAGTAGGTTTTCGACTGCTCCTAATGTTAAATTTCTGTCACCCAAAATTACGCCATGACAGATATCTGTCTGCCGGTAAAGAACAATTTTGACTCTGAAATAAAGATCTAAAAGTAAAGGAAATAGAAATAGGATTCAACCAAAATCAGTTAATTTAATGATTAGTTAACTTGATTTTGAAAAAAGTATTACTTGCTTTTTACTTGAAGTATAGTGAAAAATATATATATCTGGGAACTTATTTCAAAGGTCAAAAAGCTCACTTGAATTTTATGAGCGTTTCATTGGACAGCTGGAGCATGGTCAATGGCTAAACATGATATTACCCTGGGTGCTCGAAGTATCTTCACGACATTATAACAAAATTATAGTCAATCATGTAAGATGTAAATTCTCTCTATCTTTTCAACCAGAGAAATCACCCTGAAAATAAACCAAATATTTTTAAAACGAATTTCATTTTAGAGTGATGTTGGAAAATATGTGATTGATATTTGCCTCTGTATTAGGTGCACTGTCAAGGAATGAAGTTAGGTTGGAAAATAAATATTTGTGGTCGAAAATGAATTATTTTTTTCAATGACATTATGGACATATTGATATACTTATATATTAGATTTTATGCACAAATAATTGTTTTTTTTTTGTTAATATTTGATGCTTATTTTGGAAAAAAACTATTATTAAACTATGTTCATAGAATAATTCATTTTAAAACTGTAATATTTGTTTTATTTATCTAAACTGAACATTTTCTTTTCGCTATTTATCCTGGTTTATTTGGGGCTGTTAAATCAAAAATGGATAAAAACGAACAATTTTTGCTTCTGAAAGCAAAATGACACGTAAACAGAGGAAACTGCTCGCAATAACAACCATTTATTTGTCAAGGGAACCATCAACGAATGTACAGCTCTAGATTGGTTTCGAAAATGTTGAAATAAATAAAAGAACGTTGAAAACAAGGAAGGCTGTTTATGTCTTTCTGTATTAGACGACATCCAATTGAGGGCCATTATTGAAGCAGACCAAGGTAAAACAACTCAGGGGTTACAGAGGAACTAAATGTTTCACAATTGCTGAAACACTTGCACCAAATTGGGAAAGCATGAGACTCGACAAATGGGAACCATACGATCTGAACGAAAATAGAAAAGGTTTGTCTCCACGATGTCTTTTCTGCGCATCTTTTGAGGAACAAAAGCGATCAATTTCTTGAATGAATCGTAATATGTGACAAGAAATGGATTCCGTACAAATCTCGATGGCATTCTGTGCTGTGGCTGGACAGAGCACTACAACTCTTCTCCAAACCTGCATCAAAAATATATTCTGGTCACTGTTTGGTGGTCGACAAGTCGAATCATCCACTACAAGTTGAATCCTGATAAAGCCATCACAGAAATGAAGAGGAAAGGTGCAACGCTCGAGCCCGATATTGATAAAAAATAGCCAATTATTCTCAATGGCAACAGCCAATCATGTTGCTTGAATGACCCTGTAGAATTTGAGCGATTTGAGCTAAAACACTCAACTTCAACCAGACCTCTCTCCGACTGACAACTATTTTTACAAGCGTTTTGATCACTATTCGCAGAGGAAGGTCTTCAACAGATCAGAACACCATCTTGAAATCACTGGTTCCAGGACCAAAGAACACTATACTTCTAGGATAAATAGATTTGTTTCTAGTTGTCAGAAATGCATAAATTCCGAAGGTTCTTATTTTGATTAATGATTTTTATTCTGAACTGAAGTATACAGCTTTAAGTCTATGGTGAAAAAACTTAATTATTCTTGCATTGACCTAATATATCACTGATATGAACAGAATACTGAAACCATCTAGCGGGCCAGAACACACTCTCACATATGTATGTACACAGCCACACACGTGAGTTCGCACGCACACACACATGCACACACACACATATGTATATGAGTGTGTGTGTGTGTGTACATGTATGTATATATGCCCTCATTTGAAATGCTATCTTCTTACTGATATAGATCTAAATTATTAAATTTGGGCCTATTCGTTCATTCCAAATACTTCCACATGCATGTGTGCGTGTGTGTGTGTGTGTGTGTGTGTGTGTGTGTGTGTGTGTGTGTGTATAAACTGCAATAATAACATTTCATGAAAGAATTTGCGCCGAATATAATCTGATTCAAACAATGTCAAATAGGAAAAAAAATCTTTTTCTTGCTGGAATTTAATTATAAAACTTTTATCACATCAAATGCAGAATAATTTAAATATCGTGAACTGTTCAATAAAATTAAGACCCCAGGATAGTGCTCACTGGTTAATCATGAAAACAAAAGAACATGGAGAATGATGAAGCGTTAAAACTTGAGTGTTAGTGTAAAAAAAGCCAAGTTTTAAATCTTCCAGCGTCCTAATCCTGTTGAATATTTTCTGTGCATGTCCTTATGCATCCACACGCACATGCGTGGATCAGCAAATATGCTATCAATAGGAAAAAGAAATAAAAATAAATCTACAAAAAAGTACCATTTAATTTACTTTTGTGTCTTTCCATCGGTTGGTTAGTAATATTTTTAAAAACCAAGAAATTGGGAGATAAGACAAAATAAGGAAAAGAAACAAGAGAACATTTCTAAATGTGACGGAAGATCTCGCCCTTTTCATAGCGGCTCTTATCTCGCTAGGACAAGGCTTCTGAACATTTTTTAACTTCTCACCTCTATTTATTTTCTGTCAAGATTGAATGAAAACAGACGATAAATTATCTTTCAGGAACAGGAATATCATTTAAAATTCAATTCTGATTTCACGGCTTGTTCGAGGAAAAGAGTATCTTGTTTTCTGATTGTTTCAAATGCTGACGTTAGTTAAGATTAGAAGGTTACTTTACAAACTTGATTTCCCAACGGTTGAAAAAAATTGCAAATCTATGTTATTATAATCAACGAATCTGTCTCAATTTAGTCTGCTCACTTTAAAGAAGTATTACTTTGAAAAAGATGGGTATGGGGAAGTGGATCTCAATGGAATCGCAATAGAGTGACCATGAAGATAGGGGGACACACGGAAGCGAACATGTTTGGGCAAAAAATGCTATTTTTTTCTTTCTGCCAAAAATCGCTGGTTTGTTCATGTAGTAAATGCCTCAAGTTACATGCCAGAGTTATGGGATAGAGGTAAAACCAATGATATACGATTGGGAAGGTAAAAAACCTTGTCTTTTAACAAATACAAATGGGAATTTTGTCTTTTTTTAAGCCTAACTACCAGATTTTGCTGTGTCACTAATCATCCGAGTAAATATGTTTCAGTCTTAAACAGATCAATTGGGGTTTTTTTTTGCAACGTCATGATCAATAGAAAATTCAGAAAAACAGGTTATCAAGAGATCACTGAACAAGCTCAAACAAAGTGATTAATTTATCATAAACTTACATTGCAAATTGAAATCCCTGAAACCTCATTGGGGTGTTTAAAAACAAACAAAATTTTCTCCTAGACAGAATAAGGATTAATGCTGAAATTGTGAGAACCTACATTGGGGTGCCATGTATTTATGATACATTCATAGCCAAACTCAGGAGTTTTGGTAACAGTTTTGATCGTACATATTATATTATTTTGAAAATCTTTTTGAAATGGTCTCTCATAACATTTATATAACATTTGGCTTAGACAACGTAAATAAAATAAATGATCAAAGAAAATGTGGGTGCTGCAGGGATCGAACCTGTGAGCGATAGGGTAGCCACTATATATACATATACACACACACACACACACACACACACACACATATATATATATGTATATATATATATATATATATATATATATATATATATATATATATATATATATATATATATATAAGGAAGCCATTGGAATTCTAACCCCGACCTATTTATCACTGAAGCACTTATGAAGTTTAGGTCTGTGCTAGCCAATTGAATCACCAGGACGGTTGGCAGAGGTCTGAATAATACCCATAACTCATCCCTCCTCTTCTCTGTTCGTCGGTTGGTTTTACCTTTGCGCTCTATTAGTCTCAGAACTTCTTGTATTCTTACATATTTGTACGAATATATTGTTCCTTTGTCAAAAGTATGATTAGTAATGGATAAAAGTATCCGACAATGTGAAATAAGGAAAGACTGTACAAGAACTGAATTTTGCTTTGATTTTTAAAAAAATTGCTTTCGGAATCTAGCTTCTTCTACTGAATCAGAGAATATAACTTAATTTCATTGTATCTCTGAAAAAGTCACAATAGCAATATCACAAAGAGTTATTAACTAGAAACATTTTCAATGATACAAGATAGGCCTGGTTAGTCCCTTGACAGAAACCGTTTCGTGACCAACATCTTTCGGCAGAATGCTATGTTGAGGGAGATCAATTGAATTATAAGAAACAATGGTGAGCGATGAATACGTTACTTCTCTTACTTCTTGTTAGACGAATAGAGTCTGATTTAAAATGAAAAAACGAGCTTAAACACCACCGGGCATAAACTAAGGGACCAATACAGGATTAATGCACATCGCCATCTGAGTCACCGACTAAATGTTTATTGGTGGCATTTTGAAAAAAAAAATCTAGAAATGGTTATGAGTGAGGTTTTGAATTTATAGCACTTTCGCTCAATCAAACAAGTAAATAGATAGCTAGCTAGAACCAATTAAAAACTGAAGAAACAGTTTCGATAACAGTGTTCATTATTTTTTTTATATCACTACAAAAGAAAGTACAACGGTCAAAACGTTTTCACACTGACGACCAAAATGAGGGCACTGTCAGTTCTTCATCGCAGAAATGATTTTTTTAAAGATCATTGCATCACAAAATTCCACAGACACCTACCACAGATTTACTCTCTCCTCTTAAATGCAGTTTTGACTCTGAAGACAAACATGCCAGAAGACTGCAAATTTGACTCTGAACACAAACACGCAGGACGAATGCAGTTTTTACTCCGACAATAAACACGCTGGAAGATTGCAGTTTTGACTCTGAAGACAAACATGCCATAAGACTGCAGTTTTGACTCTTAAGACACACATGCCAAAAGAATGCAGTTTTGACTCTGAAAACTAACATGCCGTAAGACTGCAGTTTTGACTCTGAAGACAAACACACTAGAAGACTGCAGTTTTGACACTGAAGAAAAACATGCCAGAAGACTGCAGTTTTGACTCTGAAGACAAACACGCCAGAAGAATGCAGTTTTGATTCTGAAGACAAACACGCCATAAGATTGCAGTTTTGAGGCAAAATTGTAGTCACAATCGGAAAAAATCGATTCCAATCAATATTCAATCGATTGGTGCTCAGTCCTTTCACCTTTTTGAATAAGAGTAGAAACAGCTGTTTACAAAACAGTGGGCGATGCAAAAGAGGAAGGAAATGTGGAACAACTTTCTATTTAAGGCTTTCTGTCAAAACAAACCACGTTGTTTTTCTTTATCTTACATGGAGGTTATTACTTTTATTCGTACGTGTCTTTATGCCTGTTTCTAAAAAGTTATTGGATATATTGTTTAGCTTTTTTGTCTTGCATTTTTTTTCTCTATTTCTTTAGAGGCCAGCTTGGGTCCACCATTCGACCACAGCGATAACAGTGACAACAACAACTTTTACTGCAAAAGAAAAAGAATCAATGGAAACTCTTATCTTTTCCTCAAAGGATTGTTGGAATTTCCAATAACGAACATTTTCAAAAGAACGACATTTTTTTTTACCAATAAATCTATAAATCAATAGTATTCAATGTTAACGTTGAACACTTCCAACAATGAATTAAAAAAAAAAACAGTTCCAAACTCACCTTTTATCGAAATGCTTACGGAAGCGTCTTTCTTTAAGATATCTCAAGAAAGTAAATAAATTCTCAGAAAGTGATTCCAGTCATATCTCCATAAAAACATGAATTCTGTCTTCGATGGTTTTATGATTTGATAATGTCGTCTGGATCTTTTATAACTTTCGGAAACCGTCAATCAAAAAAGCTAAGTAGGCTACGCACAAAACGATGATTGAAATAAATCCAGACGCAAGATGGCAGTAGAGTGATCAGCGAGGAAAGAAACATAGATACGAGATTCGTCCGGAAAGAATCCATCCATTTTGAATATCACAGGAACCGCTTGTGTGACTTTGATGTAATTGACTAAGAGATCATAGGAATCTCATTGCTCATGCTAATGATTACAATAAGCAGATTCCTCTGTAATGATGGCAATGCTTTACCAAGGATAATTCAATTGTGAAAAGGTAACGACATTTACGCTTAGATGCGCATGCGTTCAATGATCTTCTGCTGAGATCATGATTCCACGGTTAATTCGGACGAGTATCTTCGTCTTTGTCATTTTTTATCACATCGATACCGCATTTGCTCTCTATATTTCACCCAGTGTTCCTCAGATGTTGCTTCATATCCAAAAAGCTTTTGCTAGTATGACACATGGCCAAAGGGGGCGATCCGGGTAAGAAGAAGGTGTTGTACAATCTCGAGTGTCTCACAGAAAATTTCAGCATTGATTTTACTGCTGACGAAAAGTAGGTGAACGGATCACATCCTGACATGGGGAAAAATCGGAAAAGAATCACACACACACACACTGCCCCACATACAACTACCAACAACAACAACTAGCTGCAGCTCGTACATATAAACAGGGTAAAAGGAACGTGAGTTCAAATCTCATCGAGGGCTTATTTCTACACCATCTACACACTGCCGTAACATCGTAATATGGATCATCATCATCATCATCATCATCATCATCATCAGTCTTTCAACGTACGTCATTGGACATAGACCTTCCCCAGTATTCGCCTCACTGCTCTATCGTGGGCGTCGCAGAACCAGTTCTTTCTGAATTTGTCCCTTCATCTAATGTTCTGCCGACCTCGGTTACGCTCGTGATCTATGGGGATCCATGTCGTGAGTCGCAATGTCCATCAGTTGTCTGCAATTCTTGCAACATGGCCAGCCCACTGCCATTTGAGCTTTTCAATAGATTCTATGATGTCTCTGACTCTTGTCTTTTCCCGGATGTACTGTGCTGTCTTGTGGTCTACTCCATGTGAGGCCCAGCATGGCCATAAAATCAAAACAAAACCAACATTAGATTGAAGACAGACACATTGAAGTAAAAGATCCTTGCAAGGAGGGGGCATGAACTATTTAGCAAAGAAAGATGAAAAACTGAAACTTTTTCAACAGCTAAAAGTCCTCTGAATCCCAAATGCTGCTGCAAGAACTGAATGAGTACAATTGAATTTTCTGTATTTCCATTAATGTATTTGCTCATCTGTTCAGCTTTGTTTTTCAATTTTAACGTCTGTGAACTCTTACTAAGTTGAAAACTTGATATATAAGTGAGATGTATGCTCCAAGCGCGCACGCGCAAGAGAGAGAGAGAGAGAGAGAGAGAGAGAGAGAGAGAGAGAGAGAGAGATTTTTCACCCATGGTATACACTTTCAGAATTTTTTGAAAAATGAAGGAGAATTATGATTTTTTTTCCAGCGCTGCGAACACCCGTTCCTAACTTACAAGAACAGATGGGATGGATGCTAAGAGCCGGTGGAGCTCTAAGCCCACTGACCCACATCAGCAGTGGACAATCCACCAGACCACCCCCAACCCCGTCATGGGCCAGCCTGGCAGGGCATGGCTCATAATTCCCCATAGTTTCCTCATCTGAAATAACCTGGGTAGGTTGCAGTAAAAATACTCAAAAATGTTTATTCAGGAAAATACTTATGAAACATTGACTTATATAATAAACAGTGTGAATTCTCTTTTTCTTTGTCTTTAACAATGGATTCTTTCACTTAAAAGTAACAATTTTGTTTATAAAATCATATTCACCCAACATTTTAAACAATTGACTCCTCCACTGGAAAGTGCCTTTTCCAAGAGAATCTTCTCATAGAAATTCAAAATATATTCGCGAAAATTTAACCTAGATGGATTAGTTATTAGTAATGATCGATAATTCCTTATTTTATCAAAAAGTGAATAAAAGATAATATTGAATCTCTAACAATCCTTTTCAAATCAGATTTTTATGAGTTTTCTATGCGAAGAACTAAACTTACAAAAAATTCATCTTCTTTTACGCAGTAAATATTTCGTTCCTAATTGTTTTCCCGAAGACACAAGTAAATGTCGAGAAATGTCTCGATTATTGTCGAAGTCTTCTGTTTTTGTGAGTGCTTCATGATTTTTTCTATCTTGTTTTCTCTCTCTTTTTTCATTAATGCCGCTTTTATTTTGTTCTTTATTCTGTGTTTATGTAAAGTCTGTTTCTTAAGTGCTTTGAAATACAAGCGATGAAAGGAAGTCATCTTCTGCTGGGGAAATAATTGCAGTTCAGCATAGCAGGACACAAAAGAAAAGACATTTGCTGAACTTTGTTGTATGGAGGACAATTTTTATTCTCACAAATACATTCTCGTACGTATACATGCATTATGCGTGTGTTGTTAAAAGTTTACTGAAGCTATTGGTGCTTGGGTGAATGACTGACTAATGATGAACTAAAATACATATAAGTAGGATAATACTGACTATAATTTGGTAGCCATTTTCTTTCATTTCACCCAAATGTCCAATCGATGCCTTATTCGGTTTTTGACTGAACATTTTTACGATGCGTCAGTCGGTTGGTTGGTTTAAGGGAATATCAACCCTTCATGAGTTAATCAATGCCAAAATAAGTTGTGAACTGGGGAGTTCGTATGTCTAGGGTTCTTTTGAATAGTTTTTCTCTTTCACAAAAAATAAGATTGGGAATAAAGTTTTGGGGAAAAAATGGAATTATAGTTTGGGGGCGTGAATTGAATAAGGTTTGGTCGAGTCCCTCTTTTTTGGCCTGTCTGACTTTGTTGGGGCGAAAAGGGATTGAATTCCCACCAGCATAGCTCTACAGATCATTGAAACGCGCAAGCTACTCCACCATGCTATGGTACTTATTTGCTGTGTACGATACGACAGAAAAATATGTCTTCTCTAAGCAAATGTATATGATAACATATCAATGGGTCAAACAAAAAGTTCTCAGCATTTTTTTTCATCAGACATTAAGCCAAATCTAGAGTTGTTTTTTTTTGTACCTCAACAAAAACAGCAAGAATAACGAGATCAACCCTTACCTCGTTTAGAAAGAGCGAAATAAAACAGTTTGCAACGACCATCATCATTCAGAGAGAAGTAGGAATGGAGTTTGACTCAGCTGTAGCCAGTCCTGTATTCATATGAATTCATAGCATCATAATTCAGTCATTGAACTATTTTCCCTAGATTTCTATGACTGTTTGGTAATATCTTGTATTCTATCATAAAACAGCAATGTCAGTTTCGAATCAATGATTTCTTCAAAGAATTTTTGTATCTTGAATATTTTGAAACGTTTGTATGGAGCAAAGCCAGGGACAAATCTGAAGGTTACACGTCTGGAGATATTGATTCATGTAGAAGAACTCCCCATCCCAAGTCTGCGATAATTTCCCCTGTCTTATTTTTATCGGCATTTGCGATCGTTCCGTCTGTCGTCTTCATGCGTCAAGATCACCGTTTGACTTGCTTGCTTCTGTCGTTTGAACGAGTCAATTGCTCACTGTGAGTTTGTTAAATGAATGTTTGCGTAGATAATAAGGATTCTTAGATGTGATTTCTCGTTGAATCACGCTAAACACAGATATCTCTTTTTCCCAGTAAGCTCCGTTTAGGTTGAGATATTGAAGGCTGTCCTCGATCTAACCACGATTTCCCTCATTTGGGATACGTAAAAAATCCGTTTTTCATTGCTGTGACTGTCTTGTCCAAAAATGAATTACAGTAGTCCTCCTTTATAAAGTTAGATCGATAAAGTACACACAATAAACAATCGACAACAATAATAAAAGGAACAATTAGGGCAATATAATTCAATACTTACGTGATAAATGAAATATTCGTTCTTACCGTAGATCATAGAAATCACAGAATATGATTTCAGACTTTCTTGCTTTATCACTCAAAGGAAACATTTTACAGCTTTTTTTTGGCATACTTAAGGTGCCATCGTCACTGCTGTTGTGATTTGGGATCATTGAAAGATAGAATGAATAAATTGAATGAAAGAAGAAACAGTTCAGTTCATTTTCCGAGTATGAGTTAAAGAGTTGAAAGAAACACTTCATACTTGATCAGCGACTCGTAACAGATTATACAGTATGCACAATTCTGACTTCCGATAAGGGGAGGTTACTCATGACTAGAAGTTGAAATATAATCCTTATGTTTTAAATCTTTGCAAAGGCCTTTTGACGATGAACTGGAGTTGACTGATTCGATTTTAATTTTTCTGCAAGTTTGCATGTTGCATGTGCTTCACCTTCCTTCAAAGGTTTCCCCAATTCACCAGCTATCATGTTCTGGAGTCTCACATAGCATTCTTAGTCCTTGAGCTAAAAATCTCAAAAAAATTCAAATTTTGTAAGTCATTCTCACTACGGACTTGCTTCTCCTGCATCAATACAATAAACTTGTTTATACGGTATTTTTCCCCAGATTAAACAGGAAAAGTAGACCGTCTCTCCAAAGAAAAATTTTTTTTCAAGTGTAATTTTTCGTGTGAATAATGTAAGCGTATTTTTTGTTTTCTTGCATTTTGATCATCAAAGTAATATACGTTTTTATTCCTTGTATAATTGCATATTTGATTTCAATGAATTTCTAATTTCTGATTCAGCCATTTTCACCAAAATATTGCAAAAAAATCACGCGTATATTTGAATTTCCATGGCATAAACTCGTCTAAGTAGAAGAGTCCATTGCTCTAAATGCAGGGTTGAGGACTTCTTTATTTGCAAAATTGTTACTTTTTAGTAGAAGGATGTATTGTTACTGACAGAGAAACAAACGGCAAAAGTCACACGGTTCTTTCCATAAATAGATTGTTATGTTATTGAATAAATTGATATAAAAAAAACTTTACATTATAAACAAGTCAGAAAGTCAGACCATTGCTGTTCTAATTTGATATTTATTACTCTTAAAAGTCCTTCTCTTGAGAAGCCATTTCCTTTCAAAGTTCTCACCTTTAAAAGCACATCTCCCTCTGCACCTTCAATTAACGCTAATATTGTAGTAAAGTAAAATTTCATTCGTGCATTTGACACATGTTTGTCTTCTGGCCTAGTAAGATAGAAATCCATGTTATTAAAACGAAACCAGTCACTTGAGCGACATCGAATTCATAGGAAGGGTTTAATGGATTGTTTCATGGAGATGGTGCGTGGCGTTTGCTATGTCTGTCTGTCAGTCACTCAGTGATGGTGATCGCTGCTATAGATGTTAGAAAAATTAAAAATTGATATGAATTTTTTTTTTCCGAAATTTTGAATTAATTCTAAAAAAAGTATTTGGGATCGACTAGTTTCGAAAACAATAACCGGCTGATAACATTAGCTTCGATTATAATAAACGGATTCCTCCACATTTGTTATTCCAGGCAATGGTGATTCTTCTACGAATCACCATTGAAAGACATGCATACGAACCAACATAAGTTTTCTCGCCTTCAAAAAAAAGGATCGTGCAATACCTTGGTTAGCGTTCTAGATACATTTCAGAAGATTCAGCATCAAACGAGATAATAATATATGAAATCATAGCATGGATTCAGATTATGCCGGCAGACATTTTGAAATATATGATTTTGATCTTAAGCCTTAGCAATATGGAATAGATTAGTGATTTGTATGTCACTTGGTCGCTAATTTTCAAATGTCACTTGGTGTATGATATTTTCTTCTTCTTCTTCTTCTTCTTCTTCTTCTTCTTCTTCTTCTTCTTCTTCTTCTTCTTCTTTGCCAAATTGACGCCTGCTGAACATCGAATGGTATCAATGAATAAAAATCAAATCTAGTCAAGGAATGGAGAGTGTGATCACATTTTTGTTTTACTTCCGATCGACTTAAAAGTGTTGAGAGATCGATGAACAAACTTGACCTTGTCAATCGACAGCGAAATGAGGTTTATTGATCGAATACGAATCTATGCCTGGCCATTCAATCATTGTCTCCCCCTTTACCAAGCAACAGAAAATATTGATCTGTGTTATTTCTAATGCAGAGGACATTGGGGTGATCTAGTAGTAATTTATGGGAGCGAATCGACAAGGCCATGGCCAACCATTTATAACATAAAAGGAAGAGCAAGATTAAGCCAATAAAACTATGAATTAAGACGGAGGATTCAGAAGAGTAAATTATTTATTCATGAAATGAGAAGAAAAAAAAGGCGGGAAAAACAAGCATCATTTTTCTCCCTATTCATGAAAGTAGCATAGAAGCCATTTTGATTCTCGCTTTTATTTTAAAATGGGTTTTTCCCCTCTTGCAAAGCTCGATTGATTTTCGTTGTCAACGAGTTGAGAGAATACGGGGTCTACAAATAAGTTGTTGTCCTTCTCAATTAATTATATATCAGAGTTAGGTGATGAATGTTCGAAATATATTAACTATTTTCACGTGTTTGCTGAGATTTACAGAAGAACCAAATTTGATTAATTCATTTTAGATATATGAGATCCTGGATTGAAGATTATGTTTATTACCTCAATGTCAACACCCCCCACACACATATGTGTGTGTGTGTGTGTGTATAATAATGATAATGATGATGATAATAATAATAATAATAATAATAATAATAATAATAATAATAATAATGATAATTATAATAGTGATAGATTTATGAAAAATTTACTTTATTTAAAAATAATTTCCAAGCGCACACACACACACACGCACGTACACACACACACACACACACACACACACACACACACACACACACATATATATATATATATATATATATATATCAAGAAATGGATGTATACAACCCGACAGAATAATTATAAATTGCGTTATATTTGATGGAACCTAACATGAAATGCTCTCCCTAAACAGCCGCTGATAATGGAAGGGCCGTAATCTCTTTTATTATCGGGCTATTCACTTCTTTTAGCTCAATGGTAAGAGTATTGCAACCCTGTCAGTGGTAAATTTGATTCCTGCAGCAGCCTCTTTTTCTATTATTGTTTATTCTATCTACGCTGTTTAGGTTGAGTGATGCATTAACCGTGTAATAACGGGATATCATTTTAGACAAGATTCTACATAACATAACGCAATTCATAATTTTATTCATCTATATATGTGTATACGTACATATCCATACATATAAGAGCTTTTTCTTCTTACATCTATCAATCAATCTACGCAAGCACACACAAACACGTATATATATATATATATATATATATATATATATATATATATATATATATATATATATATATATATATATATATATATATATATATCAAATCGCTCCTAAGTTTGCTATTACCATTGACCCAAACACCTGCCAGTAATTTGAAAGGCTTCAACTCCTAATTTCAGTCTTCCGTGATGACTGTCAATATCTGCGATATTTGTTTCTTTCAACGCGATCATTATGTCTCCGTATCGGTCACTGGTTCGAATCCTGCAGCAGTCCCATTTTCTGTGATTGCTCATTCTATTTACGTTGTCGAGGCCAACTGCTACATTCGCCGTGTAATAACGGGTGATCATTTCCAATGAGAGTTTCTAGTCAATATAACACACTTAATAATCATACTGTCAGATCATATATCAATTTCTTAAAATATTATTTGATTTGCCCCCACCGCTGGGGTGGGGGGTTCTTATGTCCATGGGAGTTAAGCCGACTCACAATTTGTTGCTGCCTAGACCCAGGCTTTCAAAAGAGAACATTACATACCGGTTAGAGAAGTGAAAGGGACATCAGGTTAGGTGTCTGAGGCACAAACCCGTGTAAGGAGCAAATGCCCTTGATAAGCTGCGTTTCGTTAATATTGAATGGCTGCATATTTTTTGGGAAGACCTTGTAAATATATAGAAAACAAACATTTGTAAAATGAACGCAAGTCCATTTGCATTACATTTCCATATCTTTAATGGAAACGCTTTATGAATACTTAATACTCACTTTTTATCGATTGCTTGCATGGTTTCTGGAAGGAAAAAGCGTTGCATACGAGAAAATACTAATAATTCTGTTGTTAAAAAGCGTCAAGCAAAACTGTCAGCATAGATTTCTTCTATTGTCTAGGTGGTCTGGCTGATTGGCTATGAATGTATGTATCACGCGTATAGCTACACCAGTGGAGCTAGAGAGAGGAAGTATTGAACATTTACTCCTTATTTCTACGAAAAATAAATATCAATAAGTTTTAGAGCTAAATTTGCATGTAATTTTATGTTAAATTGTTCCTTAAATTGTGTCAGATAGCATTCGTGCTTGTTTTTAGAAAGATGGTCGGTGAAAGGTGATTTTTTAATTTATCACCCTCAGCACAACATGCTGCCAAAAGACATTGATCATGTGATGGTTTTGATTGAGTAACCAGTTGTAAGATGATATAAGGTTTCAATTGAGTAACATTGAAGACAATCTTTTCTATTTCTATTAACTTTCTTAGTGCTACGCTGACCTGGGCCACTACTTTATATCAGTTGTACGAAAGTACGGCTTTGAAGTATTTAGGTTACTGTCGATGTGAAAAATGTGAAAATATTCCGGGGATTATTTTCATTCTAATCATGTTCAGAAAAATTGTTGCATTTTTGAAAAAATAATCGATCCAAGGGCTACCGAGATCTTATTGATTGAAAGAACAAAGATTCTTCAGAAAAGAACAATTTAATACATTTCTTTTTACTTATACTTGTAAGAGAAATCAACAAAAAATTATTATATAGCTAATCAGTAAAGAAAATAATGTGGAACATGAATTTGGATAGTCCTCCTCCTCCTCCTCCTCCTCCACATCATCATCATCATCATCATCATCAGTATTTTAACGTCCGTCGTTGGACATAGACCTTCCCCAGGATTTGCTACAATTCTCTATTATGGGCGTCGCAGAGCCAGTATTTCCTGGATTTGTCAAGTTCATCTCCCAATCTTGCGTCCTGTCGTCCTCGGTTTCTCATATGATGTCTGGGGATCCATGTTGTGAGTCGTGATGTCCATCAGTTGTCTTCCATTCTTGCAACATTCTTGCAATGGCTTACCCATTGCCAATTTAGTTTTTTAAATAGTTTCTATGATGTCACAGACATCCGTTTTCTTCCTTAAATACTGCGCTGTCTTGTGGTCTCTCAATGTAAGGCTGAGCATGATTCTCAAGCTGGTAAGAGCGTCAACAGAAAGCAAGCTATTCTATTCAACTTGTGTCTAAAACAAAGTAAAGTCCCAACAGACTGGAACACTGCAATCATAATGCTTCTACATAAAAAAAGGAAACCCCAGAGACCTCAACAACTGCAGACCTATAAGCCTACTCACCTGCTCATATAAACTCTTCACAAAAATCATCACCAACTGGATTGCAAAAACATTAGACGAAAATCAACCACGAGAACAGGCTGGACTGAGAAGAATTTATTCGACCATGGACCATCTTCATTCAATTTGGATATTAAAGATCATCAATTCTTCTTGGAGCTGTATTTATTTTGAATCAAATACAACGTATACCTAAGGGCTTTGATAATATAAACGTCTGTATTGCTCCAATGAAAATAAATTCTTCGCCGGTCGAAAATTGCTATTATAGATAGTTCGTTCCTTTCAAGAAACATAGTTCTTGTTTCATTTATATCAATATCATGTAAAGTAGCTAATCTTGGATAGACATTGTTTTTATAGTTTCTGCATTCAATACTTGATACTTCCTTTTTTTGTATCCTTGTACCAAACTGGGTTGATATTACGAAACTTGAATAATAGTATTCCTTTTGAAGAAGTGTATAATGGTAGACATGTCCACCTCACACCTAGAAGGTCCGGGATTTGATTCCTGATATAAGCAAAGGGTGTGGATTAGTCTTCAGCAGGACAAATTTCCGCGTGCAATTAGCAGCTTCGATGGACTTGCATCTTACTACAGGGTAGTTATAAAACTTGTAAGAATGAAGTCCTGGTCTCGATCTTTACGATCATTAAGCCGGTCCATGCAAAGGAAAACGGGACTTCGTCACCAGTCGTTTGTACTCAAATAGGAGTTGTCGATTAGGAGACGGACAAGCACTTGGGGGAAAAAAAGCAAATCATAGAACAAGCATCTTAAAAAAAAAAGGCTTTTGGAATCTGGGGCTTTTAACACTGGCCTTTCTCTAGTGCCTGATAGGGTGGATAAGAAAACAAGAAGCCCTATTCATTATAAATAAAAGACAACATATCCCAAAATCCTTCGATATTAAAAACATCTGAGTTGCTCCAAAGGAACAGTGTTGCTCACTGATCGATGATTGTTCGTTTATGATGGACAACCAACCATCGATTCAGTCATTTTATCACGTGACAGGATGAAAAGAGACGAACAATCTGCAGAATTCTTTTGTTCTCTCGTTGCCTTATACAACACTTCTACGACCTAAAAATGATGGTGTTTTTATTGGTTCTATATTATAATAAGCAACGTATCCACGTACCCCTGTCTGTCACATTTACGTCAGTCATGCTTAATTTGTTTTTCTTTTGAAAGGTTGAGAGTAGAGAGGTTATGAGAAAAGAAATAACAATGCAAAAATAGTATATTTAGTCTTTCAGTTGGTCTGGCTGGCTGGATAGGTATGTCTCACACAGGCCGCACCAATGGAGCTAGAGTGCCGGCAATTTAGATATTTATTCCTTATTATGCCAAGAAAAAATTTTTTTTAAATTCTAAAAAATCGTCCACCCTGACAGATTTTTAGTGCATACGAAATAATAATCAGTAATTAATGAAGAAAAATCAATCCACTTAGTGAATCATTTCTCATACTTTTTGTTATAAATAAATAAACTCAATTCACAGTGTGAGAGTCATCCCTCAGACTGTGGCTAGCAGTGTTAACGCCTGTTTTTTTTTTTTTTCGTTTTCTAAAAAATTAGAACATTTTAGTGATCACGACCCAACAAATGAGTGAGAGAAATGATTTATTCATTGATGCCCCCGCTTTGAATTTGTTTAATTGATCACACCCAACACGCTGAGATGTTGGTCAAATGACAGTTCCTTTTGTCTGACTAACCAGACCTGTTTTTCTTGTTTCATCAAGTTCTTTTTTGCTTACAGAGTACAAATCGGATGAAGAAGATTATAGCTGCATGGCTTAATTTGGATGATGTCTACCGATTAGCTTCCATGGTCGAATCGGTAAGGCGCCGTCCCGATCAGACAGGCGGCCAAGGATTAGGAATGCAGATTCATATCTAGTCAATGGCTCATATTTTATTTTCTCATACATATATTGCTTGTTCAATGGTCGAATAGTGTAGAATCGATCCGTGAGGTTTGCTATGAAAAACGCAATGAGAATACCTGAGAGAAAACTAGTTAAAATGCTTCATCTACGAAATTTGAAAAAAAAAACTCGATAGAAACTGTCAGGTGACCAACGTCTTCGAGCAGTATAAAGTGTTGGGGGTGATCAAGTAGAAAATTGGAAAATGGGATGATCAATGAATAAATGTATTCTCTCTTCTTTTTTGGGGGGCAGTGATCGCTGAAAATTCTGAATTTCAAATGCTGCCCATTTGAGGGATCAGTTTTTGTTTGAAAACTGAACCCCCACAAAAAAACCTACATACGAGTGGATAAAAAAACAGAAAGCATTTTTCTAGACATAATAAGGAGTAAAGGTTTTTCTATCTTCCAGCTTGAGACCTGTATGCGTTATACACAGCGAGTCAGACAGACAGCCACACTAATTCAAAAAATCGAAAAACTTATGTTGACAGCTTTGATGACAGTTTCGGCTTACGGTTTCTAATACGAAGTCTCCTCCTCATCATCATCCACCTCCTTAATCTACTACTACTACTATCGCTTCTGTGTTGCTATCACTATTCAGACAATTATAATAAGATTGGACACTCAGTAGAATTCCAAATGTGACCAACGGCTCATAGCAGCATTCCGTGTTGGTGGTGATCAATTAAAAACTTGTAAAACGACGTGATCAATAGATAAGTTTCTTCTCTCCCCTTTTGTTGGGCAGTGATCACAAGGTGAATAAGCCAGAATCCTCAAAAAACAAGCAGACACAAGAAAGTGATCGATTTAGCATGAGTTTCTGAAACCCCCTGAAACCCTTTTGGCAGATGGGTAAAAACAAAGAAATATGTTTTTTCTGGATATAGTAAGGAGAAAATTTTTAAATTTTCATCCATGTAGCTCCATTGATGCGGCCAGCACGTGGGATACATGTATATATAGCCAGCTGGACCATCTTAAAAACTGAAGAAACCTACATTCGTAGTTTGGGTGACAGTTTTGGTACACGGTTTCTAATGACATGAAGACAAGTTAAGGATTATCCCTCATGGCATTGTTCAAATATCTCAAGGTTATCATTTACTACCTGACCAACAAGAATGTAAGAGAAACCTGCCAAATAATAATCTGGATACTTCTTCTAAGAAATCCAGACAAATTAAAACTAATTGAGTTTATCACTTCTAGGTAACAACAAATGAGGTAGAAGAGAATTTAGCCAGCACATTCAATTATCGAAAATCGTCAAAAGTTGAAGTCAAAAGTTGAAGTCAAATTTTGAAGTCATGTAAAAAAAAATCCTTCGAATTATTAAGAAGCTCAGATAAAATTCTATTCATGACATCACTGGTGTTTTCCACCGCAGGACATCTAGAATAAAGTAAAAATATCTGGGACCTTGAGAAAACAATATGAAAAGGCGTTAGTGGAGTACTGATGCTAATTTTCAAGTCTGTTGATCAAATAATATGGTCAGGAACACTGAAACACACAGACACATGAACAAAAACAGGCAAACATAAATAAAGAATAGAATACTCAGCCACCTTTGGAGGATATCGTTGATTATTTAGTGAAAAATTAATAATAATGCATCTTTCATCTGTGGAATTCAGACAACTTATGACTACTATATGATTTTTCAAAGGATAGAAGAGTTGATAACCTGATCCAGTATATATCATTGAAATAACAGAGTAACATTATTTTAAGAAAAATACTTATCTCTAAATTCATCAATTCAGATACTTTTGAGGAGAAGTCTCTTTTCTACCCGCACAAACATATCTTAGCATGTATTGTGGTACGTATTCCATTTACATATATATTTATATACACACATATATGTGTGTGTGTGTGTGTTCGCGTGTGTGTTTGTGTGTGTCCAAGTGAAATCGTGGAATCAATATTTTCTGTTTAACTTTGGGTAACTTTGCAAAATGCAAATTTACATTAGAGTCGTCGTAACATATATATTTTTTTTTTACCGAAACCTAACCAATTCCAAACACTGTTATCACACACTTCGTCTGAAAAAATATCATTGATTCTTATTTTGTCCTCTGAAACGTATCCTGCAGACAATGGGATATGCTTGCCAAAGAAAAATATGGTAGCTTTTAGAAAAACAGCTGTGATCATTCAGGTTGAACTACACTGAATCAACACCTGAGCTAGTGGGGATTTATCGATTAGGATTCCAAAATGCAACATGAATGATGAGATAATCCCCCAATATATTTTCTCGTTTGTTAATCCGTCCTCCTATTTTTTTATACATTGTTATTGATTAGAAACGTTTTATAAAATGAAGGTTTTTTTCAACCATAATTCTTGTCAGGTCTAACCTTTTTTTTTCCAAAATAGCATTATGATAATTCATTTCTAAAGGTAACTGCTTGGGAACATTCGTTATGTTGTGTTGTTTCCTGTTTAGCAGCCTTGTGTCTGGCGAAGATAAATTTAATGGATACACATTGAGAATACGAAGTTTTTACAGGTACAATACCAATTTTTTAGCATCCTTTGTTTCAGAACTGCACCAAATTATCCATTTTACAGGACCAACAAAGGTCATCTAACAATATAACAATACACCTCTGACCCACTGATAATGCACATCTCATATCTTAGAAGCATAAGGACTGTTAGAAGCGTGAATGAATATTTAACATGAATCAAGCGATTGAGTGGAAGATATTGAAATAAAAGATAGTTTATTGATTATCGGGGGTCTTCACCATTAATTATTCTTTCTAACGCAGTTGCCTTATAGATTGCTCGATTGAGATGAAATTTGGTAATGGAGACGTATGAGCAAAGGTGCAACTTTTCTATACATCGAACTATAAAAAGCGCCTGACACATGCCACGGCTTAAGTTGTTCTTGCTTAGAAAACTGATCCCTTACCATTTCAAGGGCAGGGACTCGAAAATATTGTAAACCGGCTCTAAGTACATTAAAGTACCTGAATCTATACAGATAATTGAAACATTTTATATAAAATTCATTTTAGGCGTTGAAAATTGAATTTGTGCAAATCAATTGACTTAGCCTCTTTGATATAAATTGAATTATCACTGTGTAATGAAGTGTTTGGTTGAGTTGTGTTGTGAATAAAACCAGATTTTTATTTAACGTTATGGATTGCTTTCTGATTATGCAAGCTGCGATACTACCACAACAAGGTAGAGCCGAACGTATGGGTGCTGAGCTGATATAAATTAAAGAGCTATGTTAAGTGAGCGTGGATGTCTGACGTTGAAAATGGCCAGGTCCTAAATTTCCACAGCGGTGCGGAAATAAATGGTGAATACGATCACATAGATGAATAGATATTTCCCAATTCAACAAAGAAGCGTGGGTTCTTACTTCGGATCTTACGATTAGTTGTGATTACTGTGATCACAGCTTCATTGAGTTTTCGAATCTCTGTGAACAAAACACTGGTTTTCTGAGAGTCATATCACTGATCAGGATTTTTATTTTGTATGTTTCAAGACTCGAGCTTACATTTTTAATTAACTGAGCCTGTCATTACATGCAAATCAGAGTTGCCTTTAGCTTCATCTGCCGATTCTCGAAGGCATAATTAAATTATTAACTGTTCTTTTTGAGGAAGTTCTTTTTTTTCAATTAACTATCTATTCCTCAAGTGTTCTAGATTCACGAAAATTATCATGTAAAAGTAGGAATATATCACTGAAAAAAATTGTGTAAATGTATTCAATTATTTAATTGTGATGGTGGCTGCTAGACCGTATGGGATTACTTTCATGATATATATCCAATCGAATTATGATAAGATTATCATAGTTCTAGACGGTCTGTACTTTTATGAGATTGTAAATTATTCATTTCTCATTCGAAATTGTAAAAAAATAACAGTAATTCATGCTCCTATCTTAGTTGATCCAGGATCAGTTTCTTTTGGATAAACTTATGTCTTTGCGTTGGATGCCTGCCATGGAGTGATGATTAGCTCATAAAACCCCATTATTGTTTCTTTGAGCGAGACTGGGGCAAGCTTTGTATAAAACTAAGAGGTTGATGCGAAATTTCCCCGCACCATCTTTTACACAATATTATAGATATCTTAGAAGTGTCTTTGTAGTTTTTTGAGTTTCGCTTTGCTCATCCAACCTGTCAAATGTATTGCATAGCTTAGAAGCTCTAGGAAAGATTCTGACGCAATGAACAAATGCTCCTCATGAACTTACAGAGACAAACATTGGTTAGCATTTAAATATTTGTGTTTTTCTTGCTTGGTATGGAAGAAGGTTAATCTTGGACAAACGACTCACTGGTGATTGAAAATAGATTTGCTACGACAAAAACAAGAAAAAAAAACGAAAAAATCGTGTCTGGTCACTGGTTCCAATCAGTTCAAGGTATCAAAAATTCTTTTTGAATTTATCGAATTGATCTGGAGTTTTATGGTGGAATATTCAATTAATCTGATAGGTAGCAAAGTTAATAGAAATCCAGGGAAATTGATTTCATGACAGGATAATGATCTTGTGAATTTATATGAATTGTTTGTTTTTTTTTTTTGTTTTTTTTAGGCTTGAAACTTTGAATCAATTCCTGAAAGGTCAAGTAAGGTAATAGAAAGACTAGGGAAATACTTTGATGATTTGATGATGATTTCATATGAAAAACAGATTTTGTTTTAGGGGTAGTGCTGACCCGAAACACGCGAGAAGATGAGAGACAGAGAGGAGCTTCATCTTCTTGGAATTACAAGAGAACTGTTAACAATTTTAGAAAACATGTATGGTTTATGCACAGCTTCCTCGGGAAAAAAAACAAACTAACATTCTAAGGGAAAGTATGGATCATCGCCACCGATATATGTTGCTTTTTAATTTGAAAACTGAGTCAATAAAAAATCACGAATTTTCAAAAAACAAGCAAAAATCCTACTGGCTACAACGGATCAATTTAGCATAAACTTTTATTGTAAACAAATAAAAAAACAAGGAAAGGTGGAGGATTTTCAAAGAAACATTTTGCTTCTTCATTGAAGAAAAGTGTGCGCAGAATTTCAAGTTTTCTTCTATAAACAGTTATGGCTAGGTTTGGATACATAGATAGGTACATATAAAATTCAGAACACATAAATAACCTAAAACCAGAAACAGGAATTAGAACATTCCTTTGTGGGTAACCGTGAATCATCATTCAAAGGTGCTGATAGCTTTAACGTAGCTCACTACCCATAAAGCATTTGTTTGCATACGAAACTATTATGTTGAAGATGTCTCTTTGGAAAAGAATGCTTTGTTTCTACAGCATTTTTTTACAATTAAGAACGTTTCTCTGTCATATTACAATCAGAGATGTGCCCAGTGAGTTTTAAAAACCAATAAATTATTTTCCCTTTTTCTTTTATTGTATTCATTTTATTATTAGATGGAATATAGAAACTTAATATTCCATTACTTTTGACTACATTTTCCTTTCATCTTAATTTTTGGTTGTTTTTATTCACAGCTCAACTATTACCTTTTCATTCTCCGAAAATAGAGCATCAAAGAAATTCTCTTTTCTCAATTTCTTGCATTTCAGTCTCGTCAGCGGCGGATGTAAGACATTCTTTAAGTCCCCATTTCCTTTTCTCGCTTCGTTCATTCTCTTTTAAACTCTTTATTAGAAACCATCAACCAAAGCTGTCTACATAGTTCTCTCCAGTTTTCAAGTTGGTCTGGCTAGCTTGTTATCTTAGTATGTACCGGCCGTACCGACGGAGCTAGAGGACTGAAAATTCAAACAGAAACTCCTTATCTCTAGAAAAGAAATCAATTTGGAAATCACTCCTTACATAGCTTTTTAGAGGGAGTTTTATCGAGAAATGTAAATTTATGCTAAATTGGTCCCTTAGCTTGTATTCGGTAGCGTCCTTTGTTCTTTGAAAATTCGGACTTTTCTACCCAGTGATAGGCTAGGGAAGTTACTCATTCATTGATCACCCTTTTTCCCAATTTTTTAAAATTTATCACCCCAACATGATACGCGGCCAAAAGACGTGCAGGTTTCTATTGAGTGACTAAAAAGATCTCTGTCTTTTCGTCTCTTTTGTTTCATTTTCCCCCAAATGTCTCCCAGGCATAACGAATACATTTTCTGATATTCGCTGCTGACAGCTGTTCTTTCAGGATGGGAGAACGTTCTGCACATCTTGCAACACGTGCACAGCACGTGAGACAGTCAATTCTGTGGAATTAGAACTTGTTCCTTTTTTCTCCTTCGTGTATTTCTAATTTTATTTTTCGGCTTTGTTATCCTTGAAAGATCTGCATTGGATAAGATGATACACCTCGAGCCTGCTCTTTACAAATAAAAGCATCTCGATACATCCAGACTTTGAGAATGTTTTCTTACTGCAAAACTTACTTCATAAACAACACACACAAACACAGATAAAATACATTTATTTATTTATATGCAAACTTGCCATTTTTTAGCTTCCTTATTTCATAGAAACCGGCTATTTTTCAGTAAATACGTACGTCCACGCAGGTATCCAGGTTTTTCCCTCATGCCACCATTCCCATGGGTACCTAACATAGCATGTTGGTTTATAATTTTGTTTCATGAATGTACTTGCTGGAGTCCTCAGTTCGATCCTTATGACTGCCTCACTATTGTGCCCTTGTGTCACACTTACATACGCCTAATAAATAAGCATGGATTGGTAGTTAACAAATTTTATAGTTTCTGCTCTAATTGCGCTTTTGGAGCCTTTTCTCATACTAATGTATGCTAAGAAAATAACCATGGCGCTGTGGTTACCATTCGAAATTTCGAGTAGCAATTAATTGGTCATATCTTGAGAATGTCAGACAACCAATGGACATCATAACTCACAACGTGGATTCCTAGAGATCATATGTGAAACTGTGGCCGACGAAAAATAAGGTAGCATGACAAATTACACAGGTTCAGGAGATATTGGTGCTGCGTGACCCACGAGGTCTGTCTTATCTAGGGAAAGGTCTACGTCCAACCACGAATATTAGAAGGATAATTATTACGATAACACATCTAGTAAATAATTTTATCAATATTGGAATTAAATGTACGTTATTTCCTTGCAATTAAAACCCGAAGTAAAATCTTCTTAGCAAATATTTGATTAATTGAAATACATTTTGATGTTTTCAGAAAAGATGTCTGTGATCACCGCGATAATTAGCAATATTTTTAATATCCAGTCTGATGAGACTAGCCACATATAAATCATAAATAAATATGCATATGTATATACATAACAAGTGATTACAACTGCCATAAAAAAAGGTTTCTTTTCTTCCTAATCTTGCTTGAACATCGCTTCCGTCATTTTGAAGACCTACATTTTCCAATAATGCGATCTGACATTTTGGGAAAATAAACATGTTCCCTACAGCTTTCGTGTTTGTTTGCTTTTTAGATTAATAATTGATCAAAGTCACAGGTGTGAGGTACCCAAGGAGAATCTAACTCAAAGCAATTACGAGGAAGCAAGCTATCACTCCAGGGAAGGCTTCTTTTGCCGATTACCAACTTAATTTAGGCTAGTACAAGGCCACAGAAATTGAGCACCCTGTTGACAAGCAAACAGATCGACCTGAAATTCATGCTAACCACCATGAGATAGGGTCCTCATTTACTGATCTCGGCTTAGTGTGGCACAAGACCACGGCAGTTTGATACTCAGATTTGAATTGGGATTCGGTCAATCAATTGAACTTGCAAACCATTACGCAATTGTAGACTCCCTATCTAATAAGTTTAGCTGAGTCTTGCACAAAAAAAATATTTCCAAGTCAACATTTCCTATCACTGTGAGACAGAGCAAAAAGAAATGAAGGAATTGCACCCAGGAGTAAAATATAACACAACTACAACTGAAACGTTTGTATGTGCAGCAACCAAGCACCAAGGTTTAAACAAAACATAGAGATAAAAATCCCAACTCTACATTGAATCGGGAAAGAAAATACCTTTCAAGAAAAAAGGAAAAAAGAAAAGGAATTTTCATATTACACCTGAGTCTCACCGATTTCTTACACGCAAAATTGCCCCCCTCTCTCTGTCTTCATTTTTCTTTTCAATTTTACAATTCTTTTGTTTTATCAACGACTTTTTTTTCTTTGTTTGTGTGTGCGTGTGTTCGTCTATGTATATATCCTGTAATGTACGCGCTAAAACATTTCAATCCTCACAATACTTCCTTCCGTATGCAGGAAAAAACGATCCTTTTCTAGCAATTAAAACAAAATAAATCTCAGTCACCAATTAGTATCGTATACCCTTTCAATATATGATCACAGACAATCTGCCTTTCAAGAGGACGAAAACTGTGTCCTTAATCTCCCAAAAAGAACACAAATGAGTAATCCAATGAGAAAATCGCTAAAATTTGACCCGCCCTTCAAAACTAGTGCTTACAAACAGTAGAGAAGAGAAAAAAACGTTTACAATCATTGGTAAGTAATCTTATACACTGTTACATATATTTTTTCCTTCTCTACTTAAATCCGATGCACATTCAACATTTTCTGTAAGGCGGGAAAAATGCCATCTGGTGGCATAAAAAATAAAAGAGCCTAAAATATTTCCATTTATTTTCCAAGGTCGGTTTTTCTCAGGGCAAATTATGTCTTGCACAAAAATTATGTAATCATTTGCAAGACCAATTTGTTATAATACAAATCTATCCTAGCCTGAACACAGAATTCCTATTTCGGGTCTCTTTCGTTAAAACCATGAGGCCGTTTTTGCATTAACGCCCGGCTCTTGATTGGCAATCTATCAAAATAGCGAATGCTCTCCTTGATACTATAATTCAAATGCCGACAAAATAATAAACTTCGAAAATCTCTACCATCTAGCATGGAGAGCGATAAAGTAAGAGCTCTAGTAGACTGCAAATAAAGCCAAAAAAAATTCTGCCCAACTCAAGCAAGAAAAATGCTGCTTTGTTTCAACATGAAATTACAATTACAGCAAAAAACATTTTTTTCTTTGAACGCCTGAAATACACGAAATCACAGTAACAATAAAAAAAGCAGCAAAATATTATTTGTTCATTTCGTTACAATGTCGAGAAAAGGATCAAAAATACATATTTATGTCATAAACGAAAAGTCTCCGTGAATTTCTTTTTCGTACGGAGTGTTTTTGTTTGCATTACGAAAACTACAAATGTACATATGCATGAGTTTGTCTGGAACAATCATTTGGTTTTATTTGCTTTAAATTTCTTTTTATTTGATAAAAGTGGGTGTGTGTATATTTGCAACAATCTTCTTCATTCGGTTGCATATTCGAAATGTTTGTAAATGTGTGTGTTCGCTAAAAATATCTTCCACATGTTGATTCGATCCCCCATCACCTGGCTGTGGCATTATTCATGGTTCTTGTTTTTTCTTGGACCATCTCGTTGTGACCTTGGTTGCACTGGGGGTTTTCCATTGTCGTTTGCATTTGTTTGCGTCAGGCTGTTGTTGGTGGGTATCTTATTTTCTCTCTTCTCATTTCGCAGTGATTTCGTTGTTGGTGTCTTCCTTTCACCCAGAAAAGACATGCAGGACTATTGCCAGCATGCACATATACATTGGTTGCACATGTGTAGATAAATGGAGGAACAAGAAATGTCTCGACTTGGTGAAATCGTCCGCTTTTTATTCCCATTGAAGAAACTTCTGAATTTACTTTAAAAAAAAAAATCTATACATCAATTGGCTACATGGGGTCACGTGATCTCTTTCGGTACACAACTTCCATCTTCCTGTAGACTACATCAGGATCACCAGGATCTCCAAACACTTCGTCCAGTCGGTGTGGTTCTATTCTCTGCAGAGACAAAACCGAAACCATTTATAGCTAAACTTAGTAAATTCGACAATAACTCCGCTTAAGTGTTTGGAGACGAATTCGATCGTGTTTAAAATAGTAAATGTATCTGCTATAATAATAAATGCTGCGCTCCTTATTGTTTGTCCGTAATATTAGAGTCTTCCACTTGAAGATAACAAATTTGCTGATAAAAAATATCCACCATTTGAAAGAATGGACTCTTCCATCGAAACGTTTTCAGTACTTTTGTTTCAATTTTACGATGAAAAAAAAAAATAGACGAGTTGATGTTTTTTCAGTGAAAGTTGAAGTTACTTTAGAAGCAGGCGTAACTTTTTGGTCATTTTGCCTGAAATAAAAACATGTCTAGTTCGGGGATGGGGCATACCCCCGGGCTTCACTTTCTCATTGCACTTGCAGAGGTAGAATCGGAGTCAATCCTTGAATCATCCCAAAGAAGAGTACCAATGGGAATAAGACAATTTCTAGTGCTATCCACAGGTACGCACGATGGTCCCCAATATCGATCTTCAGTCACATTCTGCTCTCATGGGGTGGCAAATAAATACATCTTCACAAAACTTCAGCCTCACAAGTGATTGAGGTCACACCAAACCTCAACGTCTCTCATGACCTCTTCATCAACAAACTTAATGACGCACAGCATTTGGTTACAGAGACGCTTGATGACCACAGAGCTTTGATTTGCTCATTTAATGAAATTCAAAAGCAACAAAAGACACGTCTCATTTTTCACTCAGTAGAAACCGGCACGTCTTTTGGTAGCATGTCGTGTTGGGGTGATAAATGAAAAAATGAAAAAAGGGATTTCAAATGGGAAAGTTACACCTTTCGCCTTTAGCTGGACAGTTATCATTTTAAAGAAGTTTGAATTTTCTTAAAGATTGCAAGTGTGAATGCTGCCGGACATAAATTAAGGGATTAATTTTGCATATATTCACACTGCAAATTGAATCCCCCGCTAAAAAATTTTTCAACTCAGGAATTTGAAAAAAAAGTTTATAATAGACATAATATGGAGAATATGTTGAATATTTCAGCCCTCTAGCTCCATTGGTGTAGTACGTATGCAGTAGTGTATAGCCAGCCAGCTGAACTTAGAAACCGAAGACACTTATGTTGACTGTCTTGGTGACTGTTTTTGGTTGCCAGTTTCTAATAGACAGCCAGCCAAAATCACTTCAAACTTGAAGAAACCTGTGTTGACAGTTTTGGTCGGTTTTCCATATTGAGCATTTTGTACCGCTGGTTCATTGATTCAACCGAGACATGCTTTATTTCAGTAAAACATCTACAGAAATGTTTCTAAACAATCCTGCACAAAACAAAACAGTGTTATACGAGGTCATTATAAAGTATTAATTTATGTTTATAGTTTCGTATGTAATTAGTACACTATTATCATCATGCGATACATAGAGCTATCCCTACAAAAAAAAGGCCAGCAATCATCAAGTAGATAATGTCGTTGTTCAGCCTCAACATGATGCTATGGTAGTTGCTTTCGGGTATTTACCGCTTTATATTAAAACATTGCGTATAAGTATGTGTTTACAAACAAATGGCATATTGACCAAAGTATAGATTTGTTTCGGTGTATTCATATGTATTTGTATTCATGATGATGACTTCCATAATTATTTATTCAAGAAATTTTACATTACTAGATTTATAACCAAAAATATTTGAAAAACTGCCTCGTAGTGAATAAGCGCTTAACGGGGTAAAACTAAAAAGGGTATCTTTGTACCCTAATGATATTTTCTGTTTGCTTTGAATCGAAACGAGCAATCTGCTATGTAAATTGAATATTGAGATTAAGATTAGTAACTGAGCCAAAAAAATTAAAATAATTACCCAAAATATGAAAATGCACTTGGCTCTAACCTTCCCCTTTCCCTTCGCTTTTTTTTATCAACCTTTCACCTATAACTTCCTTCTTTTCATTTTTATGCCCTTCCATCTTTTTTCCTCCATTTTCCACATTCTTCTATTAGAAGAACATTGGTTATCCCTCGAAGCTGCACATGTTTTGCAAACAGCGCACAGAGGAGAGTAATATGCGCACATAAGATTTCAAATTCTATTGATAGCTTACCGAATTGTTTCTTGAAAAAGAACATTGGTTCCTTTTGGTGGATTAAGATATGCACAAATACTTTCATCAGTGGAAAAATAATTTGCTCAATGTACGATTTTTACGCCCACTGTTTACAAGACCCCCACCACGCTTCCTTCTTTGCTTTTCTTCCTTTACATCCCTCTTCAGACTTTTTTTCCTTCTTTTCCACTCTTCCCCCTTTCCCACGTACATTTTATCCCCCTCTTTTCCATTTGCTTCGCGTCTTCCTTCCTTCTATTCCCTTCACTTCCATCTTTCATTTCTTCTCCTTTTACTTCCTTCCTTCCTATTTCGTATCCTCTTCTTCCATCTTTTCTTCACTTCCTTCTTTTTACACTGCCTTCCCTCCTCTATTCTTTATCTTTTTTTTCTTCCCTCTTTTTTAAAATCTTTTCTCCCCTTCCCTTCTCTTAATTCTTCCTTCTTCTACCTTGGGAATCATGTCTCAACATGACAGCTGCTCTACCTTCTAAGCAACTAAAGCCCAACGGCTGGCTAACAATCAAACGTCTATTTACTATCCTTACTACCAGGACCATGAGGCAGTTATAGCAAAGTCTCTCTCTTCACCAACTCTCTTCTCCGTAAAGAAAAGACCACGTGGATTCATATATTCACCAAGCTCCCTAAGGTGAATACAAATTGCCTTGGATGGAATTCGAACTTGGCTCTTCACGTCTATTTTCCCTGCTGATACGTAGACTTATGGAGTAAAAAATAATTATTATATCAAATATAGGTACACCTCGATCAGTGCGGTTAATTCGTTCCAAAGTGTTCTGCACTTCATCCATTTGTTCAGCAATGCCTAACCGTACTATATCAAAACTGACACAAACAAAAACCGCAGTGTTCAAAGTATTCCTGTATAGACAAATGAAATCGAATCTAATTAGTTAAATGACACTTTAATGATACACTTCTTTTTTGTTAACCCGGGCAATTCAAAGTTGTCTTGCTATTCGTTTGTAAACACACGGATCTAGTATGGTATGTTAATACTTGTCTTGCTAATACAGATGAAATTAACTTCGTTTAGTTACTTCACATCTTTGTTTTAATCAATGAAGATTCAGTTGTGATAGAAATCGGTGAATAGATCGCCTAAATAACCGTATAGATTCAGTTCAGTTGTTAGAACAAAGCACACCATCGTCTCTTAATTGACTACTCAAAAGATTTTTATTCTTTTCTCTTCAATTACCTTTTGTAAAACACTTCATATCGTTTGTTTTGACGTGATCTGAGGAAGCATGTTTCTTATTGTTACGCATGTTAAACAGTCAGGCAGTTGAACGGGAAAAAAAGCTGTTTTGTGAATAATGGTGATGCTTTTTGAGTGAAAACTTGTTTTCATTCTCGTACAACTTTTTTTTTTTTTTAAATTTACATTGTTCGCACAGGTTTGCACCAAATAGACATAACCCAGAAAAGTTTGTTCTTTTGTCACAGTCAAGTATCTTGGGCGTCTGCTGCCACTTTCCAAAGGGGGATATATCTTCTGGGATGGAGGAAGGGTATATTCAGAATACATCTTACATGTTACATAAATATGCAAACTTTTTGTATGGGAGCAGTAAGTTAGGTTTACAGGTAAATATTTATTGTGGATAGCTTATTCTCACATAAAACAATTGCACTGCACCATTATCCTTCATTGGGTACATGGTTCCGACTCTCAATCCCTCGCATTCGTTGAAAAGGCCTGATCCAAGAATGAGGCTCAAATGTTTCAACAGCAAACGTCCATGTAAAAGTGGATGGGTCCCTCATGGCATTTCACAGAGTAATGGGGATTACTACGCAGAGCCAATTTCCTCTACAAAGTGTGACAGAATACACTGTATTACATGGTACCATCTGCAGAAATAGAGCCCGATTAGATCTATTAGGCCAGAGGGATGAAAACCTCTCCTGAGAGCATTCAAATCAAATCCAGTCATCCGATGGATGAGTAAATCTTTAGGTCTCACCCTACGCAGTATTTGGGGATTACTCACTGTTTCTTCTGCAAGTAACAGATTGTACTGAGTTACATGCCACCAGAAGGAGGGAGTATTATCTGAAGTGCTCTACAAGAGGTTGATCCATGTTTTCAATGAGGTTGCAAATGCAAAACGAAGATGAACTTACCATAGTCGAATTCGGTTCCACTATTCCATTTTAACAATTTGGCCAACTCTCTGAATGCGCAAATATATGCATAAAAACTTACTTACTCATCTATCAATCTATCTATCTCAGATTGTACTCTATCTATTTATTGTTAATCGATAAGATTGCGTCTATACTTGCACAGGTATTTTTCTTTGAATAAAAAGACATTTTGTCAGTTACCAAATTTTCATTTATTGTATTCATGTCGATATCTATCAAGCATAGCATCCTCTTGAATAAGTCACAATAAGGGGAAATGTAGTGTTTATGTTTGTGTTACAGCTTTATACCACTAATCGTTGACAAGCTACTCTCAGAGACAATCACCATTATGTATGAAAGGGTTCAATCTACAACAGGGACCAACATTTGTGTCCTTGAAGCAAAATATGATAAGCTTAGTAAATATTCATACATATCTAATGAACTTTGCTGAATATGTTCCCGTCCAAAAATGAGTAAGCTTGCAACAAATATTTTTGCCGATAGAGTGTCAATGCTGTGGAGTTTGGTCATAAAAAATATCTAATTATAATGATTTTGATTGTGTAATATTCCACCCGAAATGATGAAATACTGGTATGTTTGGTTTTGAAGGAAATAATTTTCAATATAAAATGTTTTAGGGTGTACTCATTTATGGGCGACACAGTCACTGGATGATAATCACAATCCTCTACAGCTAATAGATTGATGTTTTCATAGTCATTAGTTTTTCTTATCACCGATCACCGAGTTTTTCATTATTTTCATAGAGGAAGATGTCTAGCGGAGATTGGATTTGGAGAACCAAGTTTAAAATCAGACGAAATCAACTGGCGTTCACTTTAATTAATTCTCTTGAAAATAGGCATAGATCCAGTTCTCCCTCCAGCTATAAGTAAAAAGGAAGATGGTTAAAGCTCTTTAGCCCTGTGAGGGTGTACATCTTGGGTGTCGAGCTAGCACCCCGCCATATAATAACCTGCAATCGCAACAGAAACCTTGACTGGGTCTCTATGAAAATTGAGACAAAACAAACCTTACCGCTACAGCATAATCAAACTCTATCCTCACCTCTATTCAAAATGGAGGTAATTATTGCAAATTTGTATTGTAAATACGATAAATAAATTCGAAGATATGTGATAAGACTTGTCAGTTTGGCTCAGTTGGTAAGGGGGTACTAGCAATCACCAATTTATGGTGGGGGAATACTAATTTCCTATATCGGTTTGGCTTAACATCACAGGATAGATAAACAGTGGAGGGTTGACACTAAATTTCGTGAGGACTGTTATTGTTCTTGTTATGGTAAAACAATCAATTCTGACATGGCCCCGTGTATTGTGCGACACTGCAGCAACTAAATTTGAGTCTATCAAATTACATTCAACTTCTTAACGTCGAATCTCTAGATGTTCTACTGACTGAGACGTATCAGCTGTTACCCAATATTTCCCATTGATAGATCAAGACGAAAAATTGTCGAAAAAAATGTCAAACGTATCAAACGTTCGTGGTATCCAATTGTCAGATATTTTTCAGGCTAGTCATAAAATTTTGTTGCTGTCTTTACATTGGGAACATTGTTGGTTTAATAACGCTATTTATTCGATTATATGCCTAGGTTTACTAAAAACGGGCATATTTTCCTGTCTAGGCAAATAGCAAGAGTTATTTAGCTCAATCAGAGAGGTATTCGAGACGAGTTGTCCCTTTTTTTTTCATGTAGTTTTTTTAATTGTGATAGCACATCTGAATTACGTTGAACTTCTCAATCTTTAGGTCTGTTCTACTGACTGAGATACATCAGCTATTCTTCAGTATCTTACATTCATGGTTCAAGATTACTAAAAAGAAGTTTCATCTGTATCAAACTATACATCAATTATTGAAAAAAAAATTGTGCTATGTATCAGACGATCATCGTCTCCTATTTTCCTGAGTAGGTGCTGGCTTCTCACAAAGAATAGTGTTGGTCTAAAGTCGTTATTTATTCAATTATATGTCTACGCTCACTAACAACCGATATTTTTCTACCTAGACAATTGGCAAAAGTCACTTAGCTCAATTGGGGCGAGTTGTCGGTGAGTTTGTTTCTTGTTTCTAAATAGAGGTGACACTCTTTTAAATTGAACCTCTTGACGTCAATTCTTTAGATCCGTTCTACCGACTGAGATGTACCAGCAATTACCCAATATCTTATGGTTGAAAACAGAAAATGATTGAAAAAAATTATCCATTGCATCAAATTATGTATCGATTATTGGAAAAAATACCCTATGTATCAAAAGATCACGATCTATTTACAGACATTTTTACTGGGTAGATATTGTCTTTACATTTAAAACATTATTGGTCTAATAACGGTATTTATTCGATTAGATGTCTAGGCTTACTAAAAACAGACATATTTTCTGTCTAGGCGAATAGTGAGTTTTTTTAGCTCAATCAGTAAGGACACAGAATAATTGGGATTATCACGGCATATATTCATACACGCGTATGTAAGTTGGCGTAAGTAGCGTAAGTAACGGCGATATACCAGCATTATTTACGCCTATGTCAACAAAACAAAACGAGACTGCCTCCATCGTGCATTCGTCTGAACACATATATATCTATATCTATCCATCCAAATTTGTTCATATTTATCTCAGCCAGTTCATGTATCAGTCCATCCATATTTATTTATCTCTCTCGGAGTGTATTGAGGATGATCCTCATTAGGTGACCTCTTTTGTGTCAAAACAAGACTGAACGAACGTTACGAAATAACTATGGGCATATGCAAGAAGTAATGCATTTACGTATATATTTTGATAATGCAATTTCATATTCTTCATGCATTTCTGGAGAATTTTTAGATGCATCCACGTATCTCAATGAAACACTCTTCAGTCAGTCCCTGATATGTTAAATATCAATTTTCTCATCCGTAACATGTTGGGTTGATATGAAACTTGGTCAAGACCTCTGGGTTAACCATTGTCATCTTCCACGTCCTCTCTTCTTTCTTTCCCTTTCTTGATACTACTATCACCACAAGTAGTAATGCTGAATACCAATTTTCTCAGCTGTAAATCATTGGATTGACATGAAACTTGGTCAAGACCTTTAAGAAAACCACCCAAATCTTCTATTTCCTTTTTATCCTATTACTACCAGTATGAATCTTTGAAGCTGTGGTTCTTGTTTTCAAAATCAAGTCTTTTTAGATCAATCAGTGAGGAACGAAAACAATAGGGTTCATATCTCTGAATTTTTTAGATGAGGTATTATCATTATTTCTATCAATATTCGGACCATCCTCATCTTGGTTGTTTTTCATACAACGTTTCGGCCATTGTACTCTACGGCCTTCATCAGGTATCATCTGGTAGGTGGGGGAAGTAACGAACCGAACACTTTATTTATATTAGTTACTTCCCCACACCTACCAGACGATACTTGATGAAGGTCGTAGAGTACATCGGCCGAAACGTTGTATGAAAAACAACCAAGATGAGGATGGTCCAAATATTAATAGAAACAATAGGGTTCATGTTCGCGTATATTCATACAGGTCATTAAGCGTAAGCAACGTAAGTGATAGCAACATACCACCATTATTCACACTTATGTCAACACAACATTAATGAGCCAGTCTTCCTTGTGTGTTCATCCGTAGTTTAGAAACAGAGTCAGATTTACTTAATGCTGGGCCAGTAGCATATGTTATAAAGGGATCACAATAAAATACGCATAAATATCAAAACTCAAACATTTTCCTTTGGACAATTATCAAATGCTTTCACTTACGATAGAGTTAGATTATACGACAAAGATATTTGATATTCCAGGAATAGTATTAATTAGTTTTCGATTTCATTTTTATTCAGCGGCTACGACTCTAGATTCAAATATCTTTGTATTCATGCGTTGTCTATACATCACATAGATACCACTCTCCCATTAATTACCGTGTTAAAATGATTACTCCAATTAAAGGTGATAATTGGTTTTAATTGCTCACCTTAACCGCCCAGTCAATCATAAAAGTGTGAAGGCTGTAAAATATGATTATGAAAGAGCAAGTCCAGAATCACAAAATCAGAATTGAAAGATTGAAAGTACGTAGCGTGAGGTCCTTGAAATTGCAGGGCCCCTACTGACACTTCTGTTATATAGTTAATCTAGCACTGGGTGGAAATTTGTAGAAAATGCTCTATTTCCTTCAAAGACTGACGCTACATAATCCTTCAAAAAACACTACACGTTATTGTATATGAGTGATCTTTGGAGGGTTAAATGATAAATAAGAAACATAAAGAATCATGCAGATGCAAATCTGATGTACATTCATAAGACTGTATATCAATCTATCAGTGTAGAGAGCTTGATCCTCACAAGGATTTTGACCATATACTTGACTGAACTTAACTAAGTAAATCACTATCGGTGCATAATAAATGATCTATGTTTTAATCTCCACCAGATTAATAGGCGATTGACTACGTTGGTGACAGTTACGGTCACCTTACTTTAATAATCGAATCTCCCATCGTCTGGGTGCATGGAGTGGAGTAGAAGGGGAGAAAGAAAGATGAATGGCGAAAATAATCAGACAAGCCTAACGATACGTCACAACGGACGATATTGTCGCGGACTGTTCCATGAACTACAAAGAAAGAAAGGGTTGAAGAAAGAGAGATATGAATGAATAAAGAAAGAAAGAAAGAAGGAAGGAAGGAAGGAAGGAAGGAAAGAAAGAAAGAAAGAAAGAAAGAAAGAAAGAAAGAGGGAACTATCAAACTGCTTTTCTTTCCCGTTTCTGTCTTTCACACTTCCCTCTTTGAATAACAATTCAATTCGCTCATTCTCTCTCTCTCTCTCTCTCTCCCTCTCTCTGCCTCTCTTCATCTTTCTATCCTGTTATCAACTATCTTCTTTTTGGCCCACTCTTTCTGCCTTTGTTGGAGCGTTATGTCTTTAATTTCAAACATTGCTCCATAATGGGTTCAGGTCAATATTTCCTTGGAATTCAAAACGGTCAATAAAGGATAAAATAAACTACTTTATGTGTTGTGTTCAAAGTAAATTTTATGTCCTTTTTGGCTTTCATTTATGAATTTGTGACAATTGATCTCTAAATATTAAGATTTCATATTGCAAAATTGAACTCATTTGGAGGCAAAGTGAATGTTTCCGTAGTTTGATGAGGGTCTGAGAAGAAAAAAAAGGAGACAGTCAGACGTGAACTAATCAGTTGCAGAGGGAGGAGAAAGGTTGGATTTATTTATTTTTAAACCAATTGTCTCACGAATACGAACATCCTGCTACATAGATTTTCTAGCTGAAAACTGCTTGATTGGACAGATTTTAACTAGCATATTTTATTTTGCTGAAAGAATTCCTCTCTTCTCTCTGATTATTATCTGTTTTTTTCCTATATAAAGTTTTCCTGCTGTTTGAAGTCTGTGCTAAAGAAGTTTGTTTATTTCCGACATGGTGACAAAAACTGATAACAATTCAGTCGTCCCTGGCCTTTCGAAATGTCATTTCATGTCAGTGTTTTTGCTTTTATGAATAAAGCATAAGTCAAAATAGCGTTAAGTAATTGATTTGCAAAGAGATGTTATAGATGCAGCTTGCACCTTCTTCCCTCTATCCAACACCACAGTCCCGTGTACCCCCCGGAGCATGGGAACGCTACAAGATTTTCAGATATAAATCAATGGTAATTACATCTCTGCTTTACTCCATTTCGGGTCACTAAAAGTTTACATTGGAAGGCTCTGCTTTCGGTTTGCAGGGTAATATGTATAGACAAATTGGAAAAAAAAGATGGCTGCTCTAAATACTTCGGGAATATTACCGAAAATTATTCATCTGAATGAAACTCCCAGAGAAAAGATAAGAAAATATCTGCAAATCATAATTGTACAAATGATAAACATTTTTTAACATAATGGTTGTATTGATTCCTGGCAATTGACAATAACTTCCTTCTTGATGATCAATGCATTTTTATTGCGATAGCATTTCAGAGAATGTAGAAAAGTCGTTAGCAATAGATTGGCTTGTATTAATTCCCGACCTTAGACAATAATTTTTTTTCTGATTCCCAGTTTATTTCTATAGTAAAAACATTTTCAATGAACTCTTATTGTGAAATCATCAGCATTGCATTTGCATTATCTGACCCCGTACATCAAATCAGGTATTAAGTCACATGTGTGCATTTCGAGCCTGAGCTGAAAATAGCTAGTTCAAGTCATTTTTATCAAAAATGGCTTCCTGAATACCTTATCTGAACATTTCCGATGAAACTAGGAAAGTTTGATAATCCAAAACATGTTTCAATGAGTTTTTCACTAGAAATATCATTGTTCGTATACTTTCAACGTCAATTTCATCAAATTTCAGGTTAGAAAAACCTCATAAGATATCAAGATTATGTGAATACTAAAATAAAATGTATGATGCTCAGAAATATGAGTCCATCCTCAAATGAAATCACCGTAAATGGTGCCTTATCCATGACTTGACGTTGGGGCTCACATATAACAACCACATTCTTTCAATAATGCTTGCGTTAGTTCCTGTTCACTGACGATCTTTTCACGATTTTCAATGCATCGAGGATTATCAGCCATAGATCTTTTTTGTAATGTAATCAATAGCAATGCATTGACATATTATAGGTAATAACTGTGCTCAATCAGTAATGCTTGCCTTAATTTCTGACCACTGAAAATCTCTTTTCGGATTTTATTCTATATCGCCCATAAACGAATTCACCCACACAAGTTTTTTTTTAGAATAGAAGGTTGATTCTCTTCCAAACAAAACATAAAACGATTCCATGATTTCAAATAGAATATTGCACTGTCGAAACGGATATTATCAGTTATCACTTATGAACAAAGTATTGATTTTAAGTAAACTTTTTTGCAGGGCTGTACTCATTATTTACCAGCAACATTATTCATATTTTGGCAGCAGAGTTTCAATGCTGTGGGGTTAAGTCATAAATAATACTTGATAAAATCCATTTTGATTGTGTAAATTTCCATTAGAAATAATTAAACCCTGCTATGTTTGGTTTAGTAGAAAATTAACTTTCTATAAAAAAAAAAAAGCGGCAAGGTTGCACTCTACGTACTTTAATATTTCTAATGGATATTCTATTCTATTCCAAAAAGGTATTATTAAGTGTTATTTATGACCAAACTCTACAGCATTGAAATTCTGTGGCTGAAAATATGAATATGTTGCTGTCAAGAAATGGGTACGACTCTACTGAAAGAGTTAATCGAAAATCAATCATTCGGTCATAAGTAATACTCAATAATAACTGGTTTTCCACTAGAAGTAATGAAATCTTGCATTAGATTGTATCGACTGTTTCAGATCCCATGTCGGATGTACTATTGAAATGATCAGACATGCTTTCTATGTGAGTGTTTGTTATTTTCTGTGTCACAACACACATAATCAATATGGAAAAGTTTCCATGTCTTAGCCTAATAAATCCTTCTCGTGGTATCATAAGTTGATAATCCTACCTTTGATATCACTGGCTCATCTAGTAAAAGATAATTATTCGGAGAAAATTGTTTCTTGCTTGATATGCAATTATTTTATCAGGTGTATTTACAAATATAGGTGCAAATACTTGCATGCGTGCATAAAGATGTGCAAACGTATATATACAATGAGAGAGAGAGAGAGAGAGAGAGAGAGAGAGAGAGAGAGAGAGAGAATTAGAGAGAGACATACAGAGAAATCAGTGCTTTTTGGTGACACTGACTTTCACGCTACTGCCATCTCCGGACCACACACACACACACACACACACACATGCACGCACACACATATCATATATATATATATATATATATATATATATATATATATATATATATATATATATATATATATATTATATATATGTATATGAGGCGAAGACAGAAAGAAAGATCGATAGATAGAGATGTGCACATACATACATACATACATACAAACATACGTACATACATACATACATACATACATACATACATACATACAATATACTTACAAGTCAAAAGCGACAGAAAATAAATATAAAATGTAAGGCGGTGATCGAGTCATCCGATTTTCAACGTGAGCAGGAAATCAGGATATAAGATATATTTCCAAATGGTCTTATATATATATATACATACATATATATATATACATATATATATATATATATATATATATATATATATATATATATATATATATATATATATATAAATGCATATATATATATATATATATACACATATAAATATATATATATATTTATATATATATATACATATATAAACATATATATATATATATATATATATATATATATATATATATATATATATATATATATATATATTATATATAATGTGTGTGTGAGTGTGAGTTAGTATCCTAACATATGTCTATTCATACTTTCCTGTATATTCGTAATCGTTGAAAACTATTCTTATATCATCGTCCACAAAACCAACTCACACACACATATATATATATATATATATATATATATATATATATATATATATATATATATAAACAGATATTCTTTTGTAGCAACTGAGAACTACTATTTGTCAAAGTAACTAACATGAGCAAATACTTTCATTGTTATTACAGAGAAATGATATCAAAAAATCAGTTTAAACTGTTGAGCGACTGTAAAGACTTTTGTCGCTTCATCTGTTGTGTTTTTCATGCGACTTTTCGTGACTTTGCAAAAGCAAGATGTGTTTTCATTTTTCTTCACTTTACTTTTCTTCGAGACTAACTTCATCCACGCATGCGCAGATATCTATCTGAATGAGCGCACAACTTGGTTTATTCCATCTTTCTTTCTTTTCATTTTTGTACTGTTTTTGTTTTTTCTTCTTCTTGAAGCCGTCAACCAGAACTGTCAACCATAGGTTTCTTCAGTTTTAAAGTTGGTCTGGCTGGCTTTTTACAGATATTATGCGTACAGGTTGCACCAATTGAGCCATAGAGCTAGGGGTTTAAATGTTTACTCTTTAGTATATCAAGAAAAAACAATGCTTTCATTTTTTTTACCACCCCTTCCCCCTAGATTCGATTTGCAACGTATGTTCACGCTAAAACGATCCTTCAGCTTTGTGTCCAGCTGCGTTAACACTTGTTTTATATTTAATCCGGACTTAAAAAATAACAACTTTCATTGTTCACCTCTTTCCTATTTTTTTAATTGATCATCTCTAGCACCATATACTGCCAGAAGACTTTGGTCACTTGACAGTTTCTATTGAGTGATTAACTACACGTATTTTCTCTCTTTTTTGATATCTTTTTTTTTTGTTGAAAACTCAGCGTACGTTGTCTGTCAAAGAATGCAGTGATCAATAAGTCTCGTTGCTATATTCAATATAGAAGGTTGCAAAAATATTGGTTTTAGTGTATAGTGAGTTTTGTGAAGAGGAGGTAATTAGAAGGGGGTGCAGTAGAAAGATAAAGGAAAGGAGGAGGGGGGGTCGCAGTAGAAAGAGGGAAAGAGGGGGAGAAGGGAGACAAGGGGGAGTACATGGTAGAATACTGCGGGGAAAAAGAGAGAAGGGAGGTCATGGTACAAAGATTGAGGGGGGGGGGAGAAAGAGAGGGTGGACGTGGTAGAAAGTTGGAAATGGGGAGAGAGAAAGGGGGAGTACGTGACAGAACACTGGGGAAGGAAGAGAGGAGGGTATGTGGTAGAAAGCTGGAGGAGGAAGAGGGGGGATGCAGCAGAGAGCTGGAAGAGGAGGAAAGAGGTGCAAACGACAGATGGAGGAGAGAGAGGAGTACGTGGTGGAACGCCGGAAAAGTAAAGACGAGAGGGGAGACATGGTAAAGATATGGAGGAAGAGGAAGAGAAAGGGAAAGAAGTGCGAAGAAGAGGTTGGGGTGTAGTGAAATATGGACAAGGGAGAGGAGGATATGGTAGAAACCAGGGGGAGGAAAATAGAAAAAGGACGTGGTAGAAAGATGGAGGCGGAAGACAGAGGAGAGGATGAGGTAGAAAGATGAGGAAGAAAGCTTGGGTAGGGGGATAAGGGTGGTTAGTTGAGAGTTTGGAGGGGGGAAGGGGACGTGACAGAAAGATGATGAATAAAATGGAAAGAAGATAGGAAAGAGGAAGAAGAAAAGGAAGCGGAAAGATAATTGAGGAAAAGGAGGAAAGGGGAGACAGAAAGGAAGAACAAGAAACGGGAATGAGAGAGAGAGAGAGAATTAGTAGGAATAACATGAGTGAAACAGAGGAGGAGTGATAAAGGTTGCATAGAAGACGAAGAATAAAAAGTGGAAGTGAAATGAAGAGAAGGAGAAGAAGAAGCAAAAAGAGAAGAATGAAGATGATAAAGAAAGAAAAGAAGCAGAAGATTAAAATGAAGAGGAAGAAGAAAAAGAAGAAGACAAAGATGAGGATAAATAAGAAAAGATAGGAGAAGAAGAGGGTAAGGAAGAAGAGGAGAAGAGGATAAGAAGGAGTAGAAGAAGAAAGAGGCTGATGAGTATGATAAAAAAAAGAAGAACAATAAGAAGAAGAGAAAGGTGAGAAAAAGAATGGGATTGGGATGAAGACGATGAGGAAGAAGAAGGAGAATATGACGATAATGATTAAGTAGAAAAAGAAGAGAAAGATGATGTAGAAGAAGGAGAATAAAGGAGGGGAAATAATGAGAATGAAGAAGATGATCGACGGAAAGAAACAAGACTGGTGAAGGAGTTGAGAAAGAGAAAAGGGAGAGAAAGGAGATGGTTACGGATTTAAGAATCGTGGGAATGAAAGAGATGCAAAAAGACAAGAGAATGTGAGAAAATTGGAAAAAATTTAATGAAGAAATGGAGGAACATTATCGGGAGGGAACGAATAAAAAACAATTAGAAAGTCTAACTGGAAAATGTCGTCAAGAATCAAGAAATGAAAGAAAAGATGGAGGAGCATAGAAGGAAAGAAAGAAAAAAAGAAAGAAAGAAAGAAAGAAAGAAAGAAAGAAAGAAAGAAAGAAAGAAAGAAATATTGTGTTGGTCAAAATAGAAAATGCCTGTATGGATGGAAATTGGAAAATAAGTTTAAGAATTGAAGAATTTGAAAGAGGAGAGTAAAGATATAAAAAGAAAGATATGACAAGAAATAAGACAATTGAGACAGGGAAAGAAAGAAAGAAAGAAAGAAAGAAAGAAAGAAAGAAAGAAAGAAAGAAAGGAAAGAAGAAAAAGGAATAGGAACTGAAATTAAAATTGGAAAATATCTTTTCATGGAAAGAAAGGAACTAATAATGGGAGAGGCCAGGATTGAGGGAAAATAGAAAAAAAAAAGAAAAAATGGAGATGAAATTATGTTGAGAAAGAAAATTGATGAGACTAAACAAAGAAAAATCAGGAAAAGAAAAAGAAAGAGAGAATGAAATGGAGAGAAGGAGAAAAAGGGAAAGAGAGAGAAAAAGAAAATGAAAGAGGGACTGAGTGACAGAGAAAGCGAGAAACGAATTTATATAGATAAGGGAAAGAAAGAGAGTATACGCGAAAAAGTGAGAGAAAGAGAAAAAAGAGGGCGAGAATGTAAGAAAGAGAAAGAGGGAGAAAGAGAAAGAGGGAGAAAGAGAAAAAGCGAGGAAGAGGGAAGAGAAAGAGAAAGAGAGACTACAAGAGAGCGATGGACATAGGAAAAGAGGAAGAGAGAGGGCCTTCATCAAAGAAGAGACAGACGAAAACAAGCGACGGTAAAAATGAAATTAAAAATAAAAAAAGACTAAAAAAAGACTGCGAATGAGAGCGACGGAATAGTTCATGGCGCCGTTGGTAGTGAGGCTTATTGAACACTCAAATTTGCCTGAAGAATCTTTCTGAAAGTCACGACTTACCTTTGAAAAGCGAACCTAAATGCACTGTTTGGTAATAATTCTGCGTGATTCTCAGTGCTACGTTCTTCAATAAGCATCGGAGGACATCTTGTCTATATAGAAAACATGACAGCTCCGGCATCTAGAAGGCCAGGGATCATTAACTTTACATAAACAAGATAGAAAATCTGAGATCTGTGATATTATTTCATGAAGTAGACAGAAAATACATCACATGAATAAATAATAAAAATAGAAACGTACGAAGATTTCTTGTCTGTATTTCAGCGCGATAATTCTGAGATGATGAACACAACAAATATGGAATATGGAATTTTCAGTATGGTGTTGCATCTAATACGACGGATTTATTGCTAGGAAGATACTTATGCTATTGTGGATAACACAAAGTTTTGTAATTTTGATCATCCATACTTAAACTGTCCCATGACACATTCATAAATTTATGCTAGCTTTCATGAACAAACTGAGAATTTGCTGCTTGAAAATAATTCTGTGTGATTCTCAGAGCGTCGTTATTCAATTGACATTGGAAGACATCTTGTCCAATGAGACGGTATTACAACTCTGGCATCCTGAGTACCAGGGATTAATAACTCTATGTGAACAAATCAAAAACAAATATGTGTGATTATTGTGATGTTTTTGCTGGAACAATGTTTTGTATTTTTTATTTTTATTTTTTCTTTCATGTGTACCTTTATTGTGGGGGAGATGGAGACGGCAGTCGATGGTTCAGTGGGTCACCTCTGTGACTTGACCGTTCTTGCTACCCCTTCGACCCGACCCCTGCGAGGTTATCCTCTTGTCCGGACGCATGAAGATATTATATTGTATGCGTAAGGCTGGTTGATCAGTTACCATTCTTATCTGGTGTGTGAACCGTTTCATTCGTTGGTGTTGAATGACTTTGTTGATTTTTTGCTCCGACGATTCCTCTCCCATTTTCATTGCTAATCAAATCCCTTCTGTCTTATTTTCAGCTCTTCTGGGGCGTCTCATCTGGGCTTTGGTCAGTATCCACATTTGATATTGGTAGGTGTACGATTTATTTTCTCTCCCACCAGAGCAAAATGTGTCACAAGTTCGGGGCTTTACGTGGTTTGATATTGGTAGGTCAGCATGAATAGGAAGATAGTGTTGATCAGTCGGACCTCAATGTCCATGGGGATCTTTGTGTGTTTTAGGAGGAGAGACGATTGGAAGCTGGCGCTGTTGGCTTTTGGGACATAGATTTCTATTTCTCAGTCTAATAAATTATTTCTCGACATGGAAATTTAAGAAAAAACTAATATTTCCTGACAGCATTTCAGCATCAGAATTCCCAAATGCACGACATGTGAAGTGCAGGTGTTCCCCGCTTTTAAAAAGTTTGCTTTACGGTAGTCTCTTCTGACTCCCACAATCCTAAACCAAAACAAAACAGCCTTACATACCATAATCATTAAGTTTGTGGTCTACGAACGCGGAAAAATCTTTCCCTTATAAATTAATGGAAATAGCTTCTCTGCTCCACAACGTTCCGGCTTACAAAATGTTTCATCAGGGCTGCTTTGCTTTCGGATATCGGGGGGGGGGGGGAAATGTGTTCATCATACAAACAATAATGAGTAGCTTGATTTGGGAAGCAAATAGAGATAACAAGACTGAATCAATGTGATGATGAAAAAAAAAAGGAAAAAGAAAAAGAAAAGAAGTTTGGGTAATTGCTCTATAGAAACCATCATGTGAAAAACATCTTCTGTCTGCACCCAGTGTTAGGGGTCATCAATTAAAAAATGGATAAGATGGATCAATGAATGAGTTACTTCTTTCGCCTTTAGTTGGGATGCAATTGCTAAAAAATCTGAATTGAAAAAACAAGCGTGAATGCTAGTGGGCACAAACGAAGGGATCAATTTAGCATAAAACTAAATTGCAAATTGAATACAATCAAAACATATATCTGGGGGAATTAAAAGATAAACGAAAAAGGTTTGTCCGGACACCATAAGGAGTTAATGTTTACATCTTCAGCCCCAGGCTCCGTGTATACGTGATAGATACATAGTCAGCCTGCCAGCCAGACCAACTTTAAAACTAAAGAAACCTTTGTTGACAGTTTTGGCGACAGGAATATCCGACGGTTTCTCATTATATTCAGAGATTAAAAGAATAACTTGTGATTGACCTTAAAATTAACTAAACACATCAGAAGTCTCATCAAATTAATATGGACGTTAACTGCTTACATATTTTCACTAAAACAGACAATTTCTTCCTATGATGAATTTTGCTCAGTTTCCTTTAAATCATACTATGTCTGTTTATTCAAATCTCGTTGTTGTAGAAAAAGAAAAAGAAGTTGATATAGATGTGAGCGTAGAAAACGTGATAAGTTAGTAAGTTGTCTGAATTTCTGAGAAGAAGCATTGTAGTTATTTTTTTTTCAACCTTTAGACCAAAATTGACTTTGTTTTCTAGCGTAAAAATAGAAATGATCAAGAATGACCCTAACTAAATTTAGGTGAACTAACCCGTCAGTGCAAGTCTGTGCCATCGGGTTAAACCAAATCGATAGATAGAAATAACATTCTCCTACTTAAATCACGACCAACTTGTTGTCATGTGACTCTCTTTATGACTGAGCCAAATTGACAAGTCTTACACATCTATGAAAATCATATAAGGATATATGCAAGAGATTATTTCATTCAGATAAATAAATATATATATATATATATATATATATATATATATATATATATATATGTGTGTGTGTGTGTGTGCGTGTGTGTATATATATATATATATATATATATATATATATATATATATATATAAAATGAACATTTCCCTCGAATGATTTGAAAGGAGGCTTACCGACTGTGACAAACTAAAAAGTCTTAGATATTAATGAGTTTATTTATCATATATATATATAGAATAAAGAAGTGGGAATAATCATCATTGATCGAAATAGAAGCAGGAGTCAAGTTTGACCCTGCAGCAGCCAGGCTTGTTTGTTTTCCTTTTCATCTAGCCTTTGTTGCTTGTTTACACCTTCTAGTAGTAGTAGCAGTAGTAGTAGTGGGTGAAATGATTAAAAAAAAAATTCAATGTGAACCGTAGTGCACAAGTGAATTTAGGTGCAAATCAAAGATCAAAATCTCCGGAGACTTGATCAAAGTAATGGAAAATTATTGTTGGAGCAAAGCATAGGGTTATTAGCAGTGGAAGAATTCGATTTATGCGGTGATGATTTTTCCTGTGTTAATTGAACCTGGAATTAGCAAACGACATTTGAGTTTGGAAATGAAGCGGAAGGAATTAATTACACAAGAAAGGAATTGTTAGCACATGACTTGCACGTTAGATAGGGTTGCCAAATTTGCCAAAAATTAAATAAAGGACATCTGCTTCAAATTCAAATTCAAATAAGTTCTAATTTGGACATTTATACGTAAATTCAGATTAAATGATATTACTGCATTGGACAATCTTATATAGCAAAAATATTATCAGAAATAATTTGAATTTGAATTTGAACAATGCGTCCCATATTTCATCTGGCAACCCTAACGTTGGACGAAGCAATGAAGAACTGAAATGTAATCATCATCATCATCATCATCATCATCATCATCATCATCATCATCGTCCGTCATTGGACACAGATCTTCCCTAGGATTTGTCAGATCTCTCAAACATGGGCTGTGCAGAGCCAATATTTCCTGAACTCATCAAGATCATCTCGCCATTTTCGATTCTACCAGCCTCTGTTGCACATGTGATCACCAGGGATCCATGTTGTGAGTCGTGATGTCCATCGGTTGTCTGCCATTTTTGCAACATGACAAGCCCATTGCCATTTCAGTTTCCCGATGGATTCCTGTTTTGTCCCTGATATATTGTGCTGTCTTGTGATCTCTCCATGTGAGGTTGTGCATGATTTTTTGTGCACTTTGCATGGTTCTCAGTTTGCAGTCTGTCTCTCAGTTAGGTTCCATGTTTCAGCTCCGCAGGTAACTATGGTTGTATACTCTTCTTTTTAACATTTGCAGGATTTTATTGTCCTTGCTCTACTGAAGGCTTACCACCTTAAAGTGATTCTTCGCTTGATTTCCTCTTCTTTTGAGGATTCCATGGAGATTCCATGTTTTAGGTAGATGCAGTGGTCTTCTTTCTCAAGTTCTGCATTTTCAATTTTGATTGCTGCGTGTTTGGATCCGACGTGATTGTTGCACATGACCTTTGTTTTGCTGAAGTTCACGAGGAGGCCATCTTTCTTGCCTTCTCCATTCAGTTCATCTAGCATAATGCACTGATATTTGAAGAAATCTTTTCCTAGACTCTCGTATTTGACACCATATAAGACCACCGTCATATCAGCAGAGGCTATAAAGAAAAAAAAACGCATTTTTCTGATTTAGAAACCGTCAACCAAAACTGTCATTATGGTCTACCTAACTTCCTTCAGTTTTGAAGAACTTTTGAAAGACAGCAAAGAGGAGAGAACGTTTAATTTCACTTTTGACCCTGAAAGGTAGGGGTCTCCCTTTACTACTGACTCTTCTAAGGGAGGAAAAAGTATCACTCGACTTATGGCCCCTTGAATAATTATATATGAACATAATAAAATGAAAATATAAATATATAGACTGAAAGTGAGGATCCACTTTGGCATTATTGTCACACTGTTAATAGAACTCCCCATTTAAACCCTTGAAAAAATATTTCAAAAACGTTCCTCTAATTGTCTTGAGTATGCATGTTTAATCAGTTGGTTGGGCTGCGTGTATGTTTCAGTGTTTTTTTATAGCGTGACAGACAATTAGATAGATACTCTTACTAATATATACATATATGTGTGTACGTGTCTATATATACATATATATATATATATATATATATATATATATATATATATATATATATATATATATATATATATATATATATATATATATATAATGAACCGTCAACCAAATCACCCAACATTAGTTTCTTCATTTTAAGTGATTCTGGCTAACTGTGTTTGTATTCATATATGTATCACGTGTACAGAGTGCACCAATGTAATTATTAACATTTGTTTTTTCAAATCCTCCCACCGTTGCAGTGGAGTTTCAATTTGGACTTTTTAATGATCCAAGACGAGAAAAGTAACATCATTATTCGTTGATCACCAATTTTTCTAATTCTTTGACTGATCATCCCGAGCAGGACATGTTACCAAAAGACGATGGTCAACGGACGGATTCTATTTAGTAACTAACCAGACCAATCTAACTATATGTTTGAATGCACATAAAGGAAAATTGACCAACGTGCGTATACTCATACACAAAACTTCATGAATGAACATTTACTTTGAATATACTTTTTAAAAAATTATAGCCACAACTGATCAATATACACTGACTTGGTTTTAAAAATTCTTCTTATTAGCTAGATTATCAAAAAAGTTACGTCTCTATCCCTTCTTTTCTCAATACATTCTTGGTACTTTATATCTATTATATAGATTCTACAATAAGAATAGAATACTAGTTTCAGGGGATTTTAAATATCCCTGTGAGGCGACGACTAGAAACCCAGGTAGAGAGACAAGTGAATACCCTTTTGAGGCGGAGGCAAAATACCCTGTCGCTAAGGCGAACACTTACCCTCATCGAGAGGCAAATATATACCCCAATGGGTGAGCAACTAAATACACAATTAAACGAGTAACCACCGAAGTCAAATAAATTGTAGAGACGCAAAACTAATCAACGTAGACATTTTATAAATCAGGATTTGCAAAACTTGGTCAATATGGGAGCCACATGATGAACATCAGGCGCCACAACACATTAACCAAATCTACATACGTTTTTAAATTTCTCTGTACATCTCTATAAGACGCTTTTCGATCGATCAGTCTGTTTGTCGGCCCCACTTATATTGAACAACAGAAATAGAAAGGAAAAATTCTGACGTCATTAAAAATATGATGTTATCTAAAGGCTTGATGTCATTGAAGGTATGATATTTGTTCCGCTCATTATGAGTAAAATTAAGAAAAATGGCTATTCTTATTGAAAATATTACTTGAAGAATATTTTCATATCGCAATATTTTACAAGTATCAGAGACAATTGATTCAGACTGAAAGACTAATTGATCCTCCTCTTCCTAATACTACATCTACGAATGAATGATGAATTGTCGAACTTTTTGTTCTTGTTATTGTTGCATACACATATTGTTACAAATATTTTATAGATACATCAACAACTGAAGTTATTTCTTTTTCACTCCAGTAGCATGATATACAACAGAAGTGGTCAAACCGTGGCTATATTCATTAATGCATATAGTTTTTTTAAAACTGTTAATTTCTATTAGTTTCAATTCTTACATAGTACGCATATATAACCTTAACCATCATCCCAGTCCTTAGATATTCCTATGTAACTTTTGCTGAGATGAAATCCTTTTAATCTTTCTGTCTGTCATAATCCCTTCTCTCAACGCTAAAGAGTCACACCCCACATAAATCTAGCGGTGAAATTGGGCTATAAATCTTAAGGCATTTTCACTAACTATTTTACAAATTATGTCTTATTCCCATGGGATCGACATTCATGTCCAGTAAATAATGATAAAGAATGTGATGAGAAGGAGTGCCCAGCCAACATATTTCCACATTTAATGTCAATGCATGTGGTTCTGCAGACACGTTTTGATATCCTTTTTTATATACCATGCAACTCAAGTGAAATAGAAATTACCTCATTCACCCCTGCATTTCATTAAGCCAAAAGACAAAGTGTACATTTCAGCGGATAAAGCGAAATTCAGATAAGACAAGGATCCAATTTCTGTCACTGTTTAGCATCTGGGCAATAAGACGACCCGATTCAAGTGTCGTCTTATCCGCCAAAATAAACGGTATTTTTTTTTTTATATCCCTTTTGCAATGTTTCCTTCTGCGACGACGATTCGCGCTTTCACACAGACACACAGAGAAGCAAGCGTAAGTGTGAACAGCGCATGCGCGATCAGCCATCTTTCTCGTCGATGAAACGTAACCGCCACTCCTTTTCTTTTTCCGCTGTGTGTTTTTGCGTCGAAATTGCTTTGCCATCTAAGGAGGTCGAAAGACGAAGGCGGAGAAAACAGTTTACTTGAAAAATAACCAGTGTCTCCACGGCATCAGACACTGCACTTCTCTGCCGTTGCTTCTTCTTCTATTGATTGCTAACCGAAGCTTGTTACTTCCTCTGAACAATATCGGCGCGCAGTGGGCGCCGACATCGCTTGTTCGAGTTGTGTCACAATACGTCGTCTTATGGTTTTGAAAAGAAACCACAGAAACAGCAGCAGCCAAAGAGTTACCCCCCACCCTCTCGCCCCAGACATGCAGGTAGACGTATACCATTTCCGCTCTCAATCCATCTTTGCCACACTTCCGTAAGATTATTTCCCGATCCCAGGCCTTTCCGAAGATAATTCCTTTGCCAACTTTTGAGGATAGAATTACATGAATCAAAAGGCAAAAACAAATCAAAAAGTTAATAAAACATTTATGATAAGGCAATAATCCAAAGATTTAAATAGCAGAAAATACAGTTCCGTAAGATCACCCCTAGTCCCTGGTCCTTCTGCAGAATCATCATCATCTGCAGCAGCAGCAGCAGCAGCAGCATCCTTTTAGTGCCCAGCGTTGGATATAGAACTTCTTCAAGATTTGCTAAGTCTCTCTATTACAGGCGTTTCGTAGCCAGTACTTTCTGAACTTGTCTAGCTTGGCACACTATTTTTTTACCGGCCACGGTTTCACATATGATCTCTTGGAATCTACGTAGTGAATCCTGATGTCCAATGATCGTCTTACATTCTTGTAACATGATCAGAACATTACCATTTGAGGTTTTTTTATGGATTCTATTATATCTCTGTTTCCGGGTTTTTTCCTCTAATATATTATGCTGCCTTGTCGTCTTCCCATGCAATGTTGAGCAGTGTTCTATCCTGTACACATTGCATGACTCTGAGTTTGAATGCCAATCCGTTAGTTAGCTTTTTATGTTTTTCATTTGTGGAAGCCGACGTTGTGAAATCAAGAAACTAATGTAGACAGGGGAAAAATGCACACAAATGATTTATGTGTGTTCTGCTTATTTGTGTCAGTGGGAGCCAAAGGCAGCAAACAGTACATCTAAAAGGACAAAGAAAACAGCATCGACTCTTCGGGGAAAGAAATACCATACTTTGCAATCAACAGACACAGAATGTACAACGTTGTATATATATATATATATATATATATATATATATATATATATATACGAATCTTTGATCACTTGTACACTTCCCGATAATGAAACTACTCCCTATATTATCTCAAATGATTCTCTAAAACCAGGATCCCTAATCAATATATATATATATATATATATATATATATATATATATATATATATATATATATATATATATATATATATATATATATATCATGATTTTTTCTGCAATTGGTTGTCAGTCACTAGGTTTCTTTATTTGATACCAGCGGCCAATATGTTACAGCAACGATTCTGTGTACTCACAACGAATCTTGCAAAATTCGTTAATATTTCAGAAATTCCATGGAACCCCTAGTTTAACAATCAATACGTAAATGATTAACAAGCTTTTAATGTTGACCATCAATAATATATGATCCTCA
>OY735233.1:2209306-2316806 GCA_963457665.1 Thysanoteuthis rhombus
CAGATGAAGCATGCACTCCGTGTATGCTTTTCTGGTTTCATTAACTGAAGAAATGTTTTGGTTTGTTGAGAATGAATTTTTCAGGTGTCTGCTTAGTACAGTAGAACGTATGTAACCGACTTCCAGGTCAAAGGTTGAAACTGAATTATTATAAACACAAAGGATATACGCTGTGACTTATATACGAATATAAATGGTAATTGTAATAAAAGAGATACATTCATACCTCTTGTCTAAATGGAGAGCCTTCAAGGTACCATTTTCATTCTTTAGACTCCATTCTTTCATATCTAGTCTCTCCAACAATGCAGCCGGACCATTCAAATGGCTAGGAGAGTCACATTGTATACCCCTAAGGCCCGAGCTACTTCGCGTGCTGGGAATATTAAAAGGATCGCTGCTGAAAGACGCTCTACATGATCCCCATTCTTTCAACTAAAACTATATAAACTGTAATCCTGTGAATATATTTGCGTGTGTGTAAAAAGCGCAGAAAATTTTCATCAGAAACCGTCAACAAATCATTAAAACTGTCCACGTAGGTTTTTTTCAATTTTCAACCTAGTCTGGCTGACTATGTATGTATGTATGTATGTATGTATGTATGTATGTATGTATCGTCATTTACTTTTTGTTATGTCTAGAAAAAAAATTGTTTTTATTTTTAAATCCCCCCCAAATAGCTTTTGGGGGTGTGGAGGTTCAATTTGCAATATCATTTCATGCCAGATTTGTCCGCTAGTTTGTGTCCGGCAGCATTTGTGCATATTTTTTTTAAAAATTCAGACTTTTTTCAGAGATCACTGCCCAACAAAATGAGAGAAGTAAATTTTTCATTGATCACCCATTTTTCTAATTCTCTTATCGATCATCCCTAACACAGTATGCAGCCAAAAGGTGTTGATCATCAGATGGTTTCTATTGAGTGACTAACTAGACCCGTTTCTATCTCTAATGAAACGAATATCCGAACAGCTGGCAATGACTAATAGATAGCCATTCGTTAAAATTACAAAAATACTATAATAAATAGTTTGTTGATTTGGTTAAGCTCTGTTGCCTTAACCCAATTAAGATGTTTGTATAAATCGTGTCTTCCTAAAGAAATTCTATCTTCAGATGAAACGAAAGATAACAAGATTTCTATTCAAGTTTTCAGCCACACAAATGTTTTCATGGTCATCAATCGGTTTTTTCTACCTTTCTGCAATTGTCTCATTCAGTTTCGTAACTTGAATGTATGAGGTAAACTAGAACGGTTATTCTTTAACCGGCGATTGATTCACCCGAAAGTAAATGGAATGATTAGGGCGGGGAAAGGAATTAAGGGACTTGAAAAAAGACAGGAGGAAACATGGAAGATTAAATACTCAATTAATACAGAAATTTAGAGCTGTCTTCACTTAAAGATGCACTTTTGGTGGTAAACATACACAATAAAAAGAAAAACAAAAACAATTGTCTCTAAGAACCGAATTGTCAGTTCTAAGTGTCTTGTTTACTAACTTTATGTAAACTAGGAAAATTCAAATAACTTCGCTTAAATTCAGCCTTACTGCCTGTCCAGAGGTAGGATATCGGCCTACGGGTCTGAAGTGAAGGTATCAATTCTGCCTCGCGGTACTGGATGGGATAATGGAAAGTCTATAGCCAAACTTTTGCGTAAATTTTTCGTCTAGTTTTCTCAACATATTGAAGAATTTGAATAAAATAAACATTTATTGAGTAGAATTTTTGCTCATGATACAACATGAATAATGTATGGATGGATGTACGTGAGAGAGTATGGAATGAAAAGACCAAGAACCTGAGGAAATATGAAATAGAATTTAAAGAATCTTTTACTCATACTAGAAATTGTGGTCACACGATTTCGTTCATCCATTTAAGCTATTCATTTCATCCGTACGATTTATAAAAAAACAGGGTGTAGTTCAGCATTTCAGTTATATCGTAAATAGAACTCTCGCGCCTCAAACATAATATAACACTTGCAGATCACCCGATTATATTTAATTCTTCAAGTTAAGGAATTCAAAAGGTGTATCACTAGTAAAACTCTGCTTACGATACGCCGTTTTGCCGTGTTACAGTGAAATACATACATAAATATATACAAAAATCCCGTTATAAAAAACCGTCAACCAAATCTGCCAGCATACCGAGGTGATTCTGCCTAGCGGCTGTCACTGCATATATGTGTTGCACGTACAAGCCATACCAATGAACCGAAATGGCTGAAAATTTAGATATACGCTCTTTACTATGTACAGAAGCTTTTCTTCATTCAAATTCCTCACAACCAAATAAGTTTTTAGTACAAGGTAAGTACATTCTGAATTGGTCCATTTACGCTTGTTTCTTTGATTAGGATATTTTGATGATCACTGCCCGACAAAAGGCGAAAGAAATAACTTATCCATAGGTAACTCCTTTTAATTGATCAACCTCAACGAGGGATGCTGCCAAAAGATGTTGGTCGTATGACAGTTTCTGTTGAGTAACTGACCAGACCAGGTAAATATCCTGCAAATGTTTTCACACAAACGCACGCACACATACACACACACACACACATACACTCACACACACACGCACACACACACACACGCACACACAACCAAATACACGCACACACACATGCATGCGCTAATTGAGAAATACACTTACCAAGGTTAGGCGATGAAGCTAGACCAAGGGAATGAAATAATGATTGGCTGGGAAGCATTTGGTATAAACAGAGACGTACTGAAAAGCCATTATGAGCTGGACTGCCAAAATACTTGAAAGTCTACATTCAATGCATAATACCAGTTATGACGCATTTGGTGCAGAAACTGGAATCTTACCAAACGACTCGAAGACTAATTCAGAATCACACAGAGAGTAATGGAAGGAACTATCTTTGGGATAACTGTCAGCAATAAAAAAAGATCAACATGGTTCCGAAAGAGATCGGTTGAAGGATATCGTACATGTTATTGAGCCACAAAAATGGGGATGGGCAGGGCATATAGCGGAAAGAATGAACAACAGATGAAGCAAAAAGCTAGCCGATTTTTTAGCGTGACAGTAAACGAATTGAGGAAAGATCAGGCACAAGGCGGAAAGATAAGGTTGACTGATTTGGCGGTAAGACAAAGCAGACGATAGCGCAATCATGTTCGTCGTGGAAGGATATGGGGAAAGCCTTTATCCAGCAGTTGACTTTTAACGGATATGATGATGATGTTATTCTCTGCGTTCGATGGAATTTATAGCTATATATATATATATATATATATATATATATATATATATATATATATATATATATATATATATATATAACATTTTTAGCTATAAGATGAATGTAAATGAAAAATCTAGCCATTCTCATATATCTAACACTTTTAGCCATAAGTTCCATCAAAAACAGAGAATAACATTAAATCATATCTGTTATAAGTCAAATATATATATATATGTATATATATCATTGTGTTATCCATAGACAGCTGTTTCGTTGTATTACATCTCTTCAGTGTGGCTATAGACTTTATCCCATCCAGCCCCGCGAGGCAGAATTGAAACCTTCACTTCAGACCCATAGGCCGATATCCTACCTCTGGACAGGCAGTAAGGCTGAATCTAAGCGATATATATGAATTACACAGAAATCCCTCATCCACCAGAGTGCTCAATTCCTATAGAAGAGATGTATATATATGTATAGATATATAATATATCTTATATATAAGATAGATAATGTGGATTCGCTACACAAACTAGCTCATGTTTCTGTCCTCTGTGGGCCTCATCGGGCGAATATATATATATATATATATATATATATATATATATATATATATATGCTTCGAAAATTCGTACAACTGTCGAATGAATACGTTTTTATAGAACTACCATGTAAGACCAAGTAGAGATTACAATAAAATGATGGTAAAAAACGAAATTAATGGCTTTTATTTCATTTATTATGTTAGTATATGATTTGACTTTCAATTCAGTCTGTGTGATTTCAGTGTGTTGTCTTATACTTGCTTATTATATGACTTTAGCTTCTTATTGTGTGGAATCTATTTGAATTTGTAATTTTATTGTTTTCAAGGAGTTTGTCAACTGTTTTTACCTAAGCTCTGCTTCCAGGACCTGTCATATCCATTAATATCTCCATGAATGTAAGTACTCCATGATTTAACTTCTATATTTACATATAATATTTCAGCTTGTAATGAAAAACCTACTTTTGTTCAGCCATTTTTTATACTCCAGTATGTTTAACATTTTTAACCAAAAAGTTGGCTGGAAATTAAAAATCCGACCAATTTTAGCCATTTAAAAAGTCTGTCTAATACTACTGTGTTTAACAGTTTTAGCTGTAAAGTCAGCTAGAAATGGAGGAAAATTTTTTTAGCCATTTTTTAGAGGCAGTCTTATATTTCTGTATTTTCATTGCTTTAAAACTTGCAGGAAATGAAAAATTCTTGCCATTATCGACCCGTCAAATCAAAGAATAATGGAAGAAGGGCCACAGTTTATAGAAATCAAAAGTATTGATGGATGAGAAACGACTGTCGATGCTGTCCAAATGTTTTACACTTTCTATCAATGGCAGCCGTAAGACGGATCTGCAAACAAAAAGCCGATTTGTACAACTGGCGACGTTTTGGTATTCCGTTTTTAGCGCAGCGTTCAAAGTTCCTCGGAGGCGGTACTAATGACTTAATGGCTTAGTGAGGAATCCACAAGATTGAATTAGTTCTACATTAAGCACTGCTGCGATTTGTGCGAGAGAACTGTAGGTGCCAAGCGGGCACATTTAACGTTATTCAATTAGTCAAAGATAAATCCGTGTTGGGGAATAAGAGTCACGGAAGCTTGGTGGATGTTGACGCTGTTTTTTTTTTGTTTTGTTTACTGTCCATCAGAATTGGTCAGATGGAAAGAAGTGGCATTTCTTTCGGTATGTACAAGCAATCATAGCATCTTCATTATAATCAGCAGCAGCAGCAGCAACCGTCATAAGTCCACTGCTGGACAAAGGCCTTTCTCAACTCTTTCCTTGACGAGAGCGATGGTGCTAACACCTGACATGCCTTAACGGCCAGTCTTTCAATCTTGTGTCCGGTATTTTTCTACTGCGTTTACTGTCCTACGGACACCAGTCGGTTAGCCTTTTATTTCATCTGTTGTCCCTCTTACTCGTTATATGCACTGTTCATCTCCATTTTCGATGCTCAGTTAGTTTCACGATATCCTTCTCTCTGGTTATCGCTCAGATCCATGTTGATATTTTTCAATCGCCAAGAGTAATTCCTAACATTGCTCTTTCCATTGGTTTTTGAGTGGTTTTTTTTTTCAAATTTCCCCGTTTCGCATCCGTATATCATAGCTGGCAATATGCATTGATTGTATATTTCATGTTGGCAGCATGTTTGCAATTTGCTTCCCGTTACGTCTCTATTTATATAAAATGCTTTCCAGCCAATCATTAAGCACCGTCACATTTCATTCCAATGGTCCACCTCTACTTTGGTAGCTTCGTTTCTTCACCCATCATCCAAATGAGATCATTCGTCATTTCCACGGAACTTGTGATACATTCCGTTTCTTGAAGGTTCACTTCATGTTCTAACGAAATATGACGGAAAGCAAATATAGTGTTCGGTGTTTGTTTTATATCGAGCTGTTATAAAGACAGTGCACACCCTCTTCCTCTCTCACTTTCACTCTAGCCTCCTGTATCTCCCACCAGCCTCACCTCTGAAGACAAAGCCTCACCTAATATCGTCAACATTTTATAGTTCTGAGAACATTTGAATAGTTCTTTCATAAATAAATGATAATTACTCTTCTGTTTAATTCACGTTTCCTCTTTAAAGTTTTTTTTTCTCTTTTTGGGGACCGCTTAACTTTCGGATAGCGAGGGGAGCCTTCAGTACACTGATATTACACAACAGTCACGTGGATCTCTGTCATCCTTGCCGTAATTTGTACCAATGATAACAAAAAAGAAAGAAAACTAAGTCAGGGACGATGAGATTAATTTCCCCAAGGAAGTACGAAAAAAAATATTCATTCTTCCTGTTTTGAGCTTCTAATCATTTTTCCTGAAGATTAAGTTTCTTTTTCCTTGTTTACACGAGTTAGTTTCACAAATTTGAAAAAATGAAAGTTAATGAAACGAAGAAGTTAATCAAATAACATTGGTCAGCGACAAGTTTTCATTAGGCTTGGCGTTTGGTGTACTTTACATAGTTTTTGGATGATGATTCCGCGAATGATGTCTAGTTTTCGTGAGGTGAAATCGATATATTTACATAGAGCCTCTATAGCACAATGTTATTAGCATGTATCTTTTTTTGTATAACTTATACCTAGTAATGTTGCTTTTCTGTTTTGAGACGTTCTGATAGATATAAATCTTGTTTTCATTCAGCTTTCGCCTACATAGCCTCATTTACGGTAGAAGTGAAAAGAGAACGTGTCTGTAGCAAAATAATGAGTTGTGCTTTAGTGACACAGGATAAAAATTCGTGATCTGCATTGAAAATGGGACTAGTAGAATTATTTTGCAACACTGCTGACCAATGCACTCCTACTTGTCTTTCTACATCATAGTTCAGCCGTTTCAAGAATGGTATTTCCCGACCCGTCCATCAAAGACTATTGAAGAGATCACACGTCACCCTGAATAATTACTATCTAAACCAGTGGTTCACAAACCATACGTCGTCGTGTGTCGTAAATGTCTCCCAAGTGTGTCACATAAATTTATTCAAATACGCCAAAATGAATTGGAGCCTTGATTATGTCTAATAAAAGTATCATGTCTGTCCCGCTTCCTCTACGGAGTTGTCAATCTGGTTGTTTTTGTAATCATTTCACCAAGAGATGAAAGGAAAAGGGTGATGAGTGTGTATATCAGTATGTTGACATGAAATTTCGTCCATTGACCACTAATCTAATTTTGTCTAATTCATTTCATTTCTGCTGATATTGTACCACGTAAGTCAATTACATTGGACGAAAGATGGGCATGAGATAAATGAGCAGGGTTCAATGAGCGGAAGACAAATGAGTGGATGACGAATAAGCGTTGGTACAAATGGACGTGAGACAATTGAGCGAATGTACACATTTAGTCAGTTGTGTTTTGGTTCATGTACAAGAAGAATTAGTCAAGTGATTATTTTATTATTCATTAGATGGATTATTGTAAACCTTTTCATTATTTTTAGTACTATTTACTTACAGTTTTAGTATTATTTATTTAAAGTACTATTTATTTAAATCAAAATCTAACTGACACCGCCACGACAGTATCTGTTTTGATCTCAATTTTAAAAAGACCGTCGATAAAAAGTATTAAGTTTCTTCAAATTTCAAGTTAGTCTGTCGGTCTGGCAATGTATGTATTACGTGCATTGGCCGTATCAATTTGTCGAGAGGGCTGAAAATGTAAATATCTACCCCTTACCATACCTATAAAAAACATTTTTTTTATGCTTTTTTAAAACATTGATTGATGACTCTCAACACGGCATACTGCAAAAAAAAAGAAAAATAATAATAATAATCACGTGAAGATTTCTATTGTGTGACTAACCAGATTTTTATTATTCAGTTTGTTCTTTTAACTTGTTTATCTACAGTTCATAAGTATACGCCCAAGTACTCGAGAGATATGAGATTCAGGTTCCCTTTTCAGAATTGTCATTAACAACATGGGGATTTATAGGCTTTAAATCTTCTGTTGAGGGCCACTTGAGAATCGTCTTCTAACTGCAATAACACAATGTGACGTGACAAGGATGCTACACTCGAAGCGGGTGGATCTTTCTACTTGTTTTAAAATCATAGTTCGAGAAAACACGCAAAAAAGATTTATTTAGAGAGAGTTAGTATATCGGCTTCGTCAACGTAGACTGCAATGTACACCGTGTAATTTGATATTTTAAGCTTGAAAAAGAAAAAAAAAATCCAAGACCAGAGGTCGGCCTATATCAGCTCTTTTCTGAATGTATCGAGACATTTTATATTAAAGAAAAAATAGCTTATGAGTGATAACGGTATGTTGGACCCCACCTCATTAGGGCGGCCCGATAGATATCCCAGTATCTTGTCTACTTTTTAAACAGTCTGAAAAATCTCTTTCGAGGTCACTGTCAATTGCTTCGTCGTATTGATTTTTATGTCGTCAGCGGTCTTTTTTCGGCCATTTTCTAAAGCCAAAAGGCAGAAGTCAAAGAGAGCTAAATTTAGACAAACTGATGCAATGCCCACCCCTGCTAAAAAAACTACGAGATGTAAAGAATAGGCCCGCTAGGTTTTTAAGAATTCGCTGGTAACACAGTACACAAGCTCACTCAATGGCATCTCATTGTCAACTGAGTAACAGTACGTTGGAGAGTATTTTGAAACAAGTGCAGTTAAGCTCCCTCTGATTGGTTTCTTAGTTACATCAAGCGGTTCTAGAGATATTCAAAATAGCTGGATACTTTCTGGACAGACCCTGTACGCTTTACAAAAGAAGCAGCATTTTAAGTAGTGTAATCCTGAAATCCATATTTTTTTTATTCTTTGGGTAAACATGTCTCTGATATCAGAGTAGTTCTATTCGCTGTCTCAGCTTGCTTCGTTCGCTTATTCGTGTTATGGTAAACAAGATTGCTCTTTGATAGTTTCCGTTTGCTGCTTACCTGTTTGAGTAATTGAGCAACTTGATCGATCCCTGAGGCATGATCTTATTCTCATCGATATTCTGCCGGCGAAATATTGGCAATGTATCACTCATATGGAAAACGACCCAATGGGATATCAGATTTTTTTTTTTTTTTTACCCGAGAGATTCCACAGGAAAAGCAATTTTAAGTCTCTTGCGCATTTACACACAACTCGATAACAACTATAAATAAACTAGAAAGCAATCGAAACCTCTGCCAACGCCATTGACAGGGGAAATAATTGAGCATGAATCCGCCCTAACATTTAATCACTTCTTCCGTGGCGTACTGTCCACCTTTCCACAAAATTTGATCGAAATCGATTGAGAACTTTTGGACATTTTTGGAAATTTTGGTGATATGTTGTGAGAACATATAACCATGACGTAGGTGGGGAAATTCTGCATGGATCAACCCCAGAATTCGATCAAATCTTTCGTGATCTATTGTCCATTCCCCTGCAAATTTCGTCAAAATTCATTGAGAACTCTTGGAGATATAGCGAATACAAAAATGTATGAAAAATAAACGGGAAAGTATGGCTCAATCAAAAATGAATTCAGAACTTCTGGAGATATCAGGTGGACTAACGGACGGAGGAACAGGAAGACGCGACTGAATACGTATCCCGCTCTAATTTCGTTGGGGAGGGCAATGAAACCACTAGGTGTTATCTCTGTTTCTCAGTACTCCTACACACTCGTCCTCTTTCTATCTCAGTGATAGTCAACAAACCGTTCCCTACATATTCTTTTTATAAAAATGTAAAAAAAGGGATGGACTAGTGTAAAAGCGAAGGCAGCTAATATAAAAAAAGGGGATACTATTAAAAAATGGGTCATTTGGAACTAAAGTAGAAAAGAGGAGATAAAAATTGGGCTAATCTCAGAAAGAAAGGAGAGGGGTAACGTAAAAGAAGAGGGGTCTGATGCGATAAAAAAGTGATGAGTTTAGAAGAGAAGTAGAATATTAAAAAAAGGGCGTAATATTAATAGAAATGGGGTCATTGTTCAACATATGCTCGGAAATCGGGCTAATAATAAAAAAAGGGTTGGGGGGGGGGTTGATGCCAAAAATGGGAAGTGTGAATGTTAAAAAGGGGGAAGTGTTCCCTCGATTAAGACCAATAAAAGGGATAAAAGTTTACCATTCGATTTTGATCCTTTAAATAGAAAAAAAAACGGAACTTTTTTTTTCCACGATTAGAATTAAAATTGAGAGTGAATTGGTTCTTTCAGAATTGAGGGGAGAAATTTTCTCTCTTTATGGTTCAAAATCAAAGAGGAACTTATTTCTCCTTTCAACATCAACTTCACGACATCATCCTCCGCCCCCACCGATTGAGAAAAAAATCGAAGAGTGAACTTTTTGTTTTTTATTTTTACATGGATCCTCACCTCTTCTGGGGGATCAGCCCTACTCTTTTTCTAACATTAATCCCCCTTTCTCTAATTTTGTTCTTGGGGACTCATTTTTCAGTATCATCCCCCTTTTTTTCACATTAGTTTCTCTTTTTTAACAATAGCTCGACCCCTTTAATTACCCACCTTTTCCAATTTTTCAATTGCTCACTCTCAGCACAGCATGCTGCCGAAAGACGTTAGTCACGTGACTGTTTCTATTGGGTGACTGACCAGACCAGTTTTATTGAATTGTTGGAAATCAATAAACTAACAAAATCTATCACGTAATATTTTTATCAGCCTTCTAGGGTCCATTGTTGAATGTAGGCCTTCCCCAAAGATTGTAATTTTGAACGTAACACATTAGGGATGATGGGCCTTGCCCTGCAACGTAGGCCCATGAAGTTCTAGTGAGGGGGGAAGATGTGTATGTATGCTTTTTCCAAGGGTATTATGGTGAGGTGAAAGCAAACTGTCTCTGCTCCGACTCCATTCCTCGTGCAGTTCACCCTTTGGAAAAAAGTTACAGCTCAACAAACATTTTGTAAGGGGCCGGGGTTGTCCGTAAGAAAAGCAAGAACAATTATCGATCTTCACTTCTAGGGAGTCAAATCTTCACTATTTTTCAGTCACGTCACATTAAACCAAACGGATATAAAATCGAGCGTAAATTCTGCCTGACACAAATTAGTGACCGATTTAATATATACTTGCATTGAAGATTCAATCCCCCGATGAAAACTTATTCAAGGGGCAAATTTCCAATTATCAGAAAAAAATTTTTTCAAGACCTTATAAAAATTCAGAAAACTTGATCAAATGCTCGCCCTAACGGGCTTTTTTAATAGCTACCGTGATTTAGTTTCAACATCAAGTGATCGGTAGGAAGCTCGATTACCGACTTAATCAATTGACAAGTCTTTCATATCTTCTAAAATGTCTATTTCTTAGACATACATTATAAAAGATGTTGTGATCATCTTTAGGCAGAATAGAAATAGGAGCTTGATTCTGCAGCAGGCAGACTTGATTTTCCTCTTTCCCGCCATTTCCTGTGGTCCGGCAATAGCCCTGTCCCAAGGTTACCGGATTAAAGGAGCACAACTTATTTAGCTGACCCTAACATACTCATTGACGATCGCTCAAAGAACAATTTGTTCCCAAACAATAAAAAAAGTTGAGAAAGATTAAAAAAAAAAAAGAAAGTAAAAGAAAACAAGTCTGGTTAGTCAAGTCACTCAATAGAAACTATCATGCAACCAATCTCTTTTGGCAGCATGCCGTGTTCAGCGTGATCAATTGAAAACTGGAAAATCCAGTGATCAATGAGCGTGACTTCTCTTGCCTTTTGTTGGGCTATAGTCAATAAAATGTCCAAATAAAAAGAAAACAAAACAAGACAACTGGATATATACTAAGGGACCATAAACTTACATCCTGATGTGGAGATTAAAAATAGAACGTATTATAGACTCGATGAGGGGTACTTTTTTTTCAATTCCCAGCCCTCCTGCTCCATTGGTGCAGCCTGTAAGCCCGATACATACATACGCACATAGACAGCTAGACAGCCTGCCAACCAGGCGAGCCAACTTGAAAACTGAAGAAACCAATGTCGACAGTTTTGGTTGACGATCTCTGAAAATCAAAAACAAGAACCTGACTATTTTCTTCTTTATTATCACAGATTAACGGAGAGGTGATATCCACCTGAAAAGGAAGTCTTATTATTGCTTGCCTGGCCATTGAGGTAACAGTTGTGGCTTGCAGAGGAAAAGGGTGAAACAGTAGGGGGCCTAGACGTGAGACATGTGGGCTTCAGAATCAGGGGCCGTGGGTATGGGAAAGGGTCGCTTGTAGGCCGGCCTGATAACGACCTATCGCATTACTCTGTAGATATCTTCAAATCTACGCCAACGAGTGTAAACAAACATGACAATCGTGACCTTTTGATAACATCCGGGGAGGGCAAAAAGGCAGAAACTCGTTGTTCTAATCGCCGGAAAGGGGGTGCTCAAGGTGAAGTCGCTAAATCTTGATGCTTATTGAAAATTTCAGAAATCATGAATAAGAGAGAGAGAGAGAGAGAGAGAGAGAGAGAGAGAGAGAGAGAGAGAGAGAGAGAGAGAGAGGGGGGGAAGAATGATAAAATAGAAACTGGGAGAGGGAGAGAGGAGCCAAAGAGTGATTTAGAATTAACTGAATTTTTATCATCACCCGGGATACGAAGTGTACAATGTATGTATGTATGTATGTATGTATGTATGTATGTATCTATCTATCTATCTATCTATCTATCTATCTGTTAATTCATTTACTTATTTATTTATCTATTTACCAACCAATATATCCCATAGTGCTAATTATCTATCCATCTATCTATCTATCTATCTATCTATCTATCTATCTATCTATCTATCTATCTCAGTCTATTCATTTCTATCTATCTATCTATCTATCTATCTATCTATCTATCTATCTGTTCATGTCTATCTTTCTTTCTTCCTTTCTTCCTTTCTTTCTTTCTTTCTATCTATCTATCTATCTATCTATCTATCTATCTATCTATCTATCTATCTATCTATCTATCCATGTGTTTGATTAGAACGACTAGTTTTAGTTCTCTCTTGTTTATGTATAAAAGAGCACATATCTGGATTCATTGAACTTAAATATCAAATGTCTGCGATCGAGCGTTTCTCTTTCAGGATTTCTACTGACCTCTATCAAGATTAGAAACCGAGGTTGTACCTTTTCAAAATCATTGTTAAACTTGGCTTTTCGATCCATGTATGACGTCGCGTGCTCTCAAGTACGTAAACAAGAAAAGTTGACTAAAAATAAAAAAAACAACATAGTTCTACGATGCTTCCACCTTCCTTACGTCCATAACGTGACTCCGATTTCAGAAGGATTCAAAACAATGTAGTAATAGCAATACTAGTTGTGGTAGTTGTAGAGAAAGAAAGAAAGAGAGAGAGAGGGGGTGAGAATCGCGGACTCAAGGGTGTGGACTAAGCTTCAAATCAATCCAACATTAGAGGCAACAGAGAAAACTCATATCTACCTTTACTATTTCGTAGCAAGAGGAAGTGAATTGGGAGGGAGAAAAGCCGGAGGAATATAAGGGTTGTTCACCCGAAGGTCTGGACTAAGTTTTAAACTAATCCAACGTGAAACGGCTGAGAAAATTGATAGTCAACCTTATTGATAGAGATGCAGAAACGCACAATAAGAACTCGTTCTTGATCAAATAAGGTCAGAAAATTTCATTGAAATCCAGCAATTATATGATTTTTGTTTTTTGAAATTTTGGTTATACAAAATTAGTACGTTTAAGTTTCATCGACAAACATTGACGTCAATGGTCCATTTCTACTGGGTAATTAATGAGATTCTATATTTCCTTTTTTTTTTTTTTTTAAATTTTGGTCTTTTTCTTTGCTAGCCAAAAACAAAAGGAAATTGAGAACAGCGTTTTTTTTTAAATTTTAATTATGTTTTTAAAATAGAGCAGGAAAGGATTTTCTGAAGTTGAAACTAGAAAGCAGACGACAGATTTATTCCTTTCACGTTGCAGAAATACAATTTTTTGTCTAGTTCAGCAAACCAGAGTCATTTTTTCGTGGAGATGGAAGTACTCTTTGTTGAAAATTACTTTAAAAATGTGAATAAGAAAATATAAACAGACCTTTTCTTATATCTTATTTTCACAAACTATTGAAAAAAGAAGTTATTGGAATGCAACTCTTCTTATCCATGAGATGCACAAATGTATAACTAAAATCTCACAAGAAATTCAGCCGAATATCATTTTCATTGTCATGAAAATTATAAAACGCATCGCATAATTTAATTTTCTTCTCTGCAATTTTCGAATATTGGGCAAGGCTGAACATGTTCCAGGATGAGTTCCCATCATCAACAGCATATAAAATGTTGTTTGATCTACAATACCCTTCGACATCTTCACGTAAATGGAAACTACTTGGGAGAGAAGTTGCTCCTTGTGTTTTAAAAGGATCTCTTTATTTCGAGTAGTTGGATTAACTGTCACTGCACATAGCAACATTGAGCAATTGGCTTGTTTAAGAGATTCATTGAAAAAAAGAATATATGCTTCTTTGGGTGGAAGAGTCCAACAATTATTTTGCAACAGAACAACGTCCATCTGGATGTTGCAAACGTGATGCAGAAAAAGATCATGGGTTTGGGATAAGAGGTTCCTCTATTTGTGGTATTTCCTTCAGATGTGCTACTGTCAGACTATCTTTTGTTTCGCTGCATTTAACACAATTTGTCTCATCAGCGCTTCCTACAGATTCAAGATATCGAAAAATTCAGCGAAAAATCCATCGGATCAACACTAAAAACGTCCCTTGAATCTGGAATATACACGACCGAATCCAGCCAACACAGGGCATGTAGAATAAATTATAAGAGGGTCCCAAATTGATAAAATATACATAGATATTAAAACATACATTTTTTACTCACAAATTGGCTAATTTTTAATTTGCTATACTGCCAGATACTGCAACATGTATGGCTGACATTTCAGTGATTGAATTACCTTTAGTTTTGATTTTAATGCTGCGGCTATGTCTTCAGTTTCAAATATCTTCACATTAGTGTATTGTATACGTTTCACATACATACTAAATGGAAAATGTACTCAGGAGAATTGCTGTGCTTGAATCGAATTCATAGCACAATTCATTTCGTTACTGGGTTGTCGTACGTTCTCTCATGTTACCGAACAATCTCTCGTTGAAGCTAAGTCAATGCACATGATTCAGACCTTGGAGGAAGGTCAGCAAAATACACTTGATACACACTGTCACAAGACGTAACAATCTATAATAATAGTTTAGTAAGTATTGCAATCATCATCATCATCATCATCATCATCAGCAGCAGCAGCAGCAGCAGCTGCGGCCTTTTAACGTCATTCATTGAATACAGACCTTCCCCAAGATTTTCCCGATTTCTCAATCGTGGGCGTTCCGGTGTTAACATTTTAAGAACGTGTCGAGTTCGTCACGTCATTTTATTTTTGTCGGGCACAATTTCGTCCATCTGGAGATCCATGTTGAGAGTTGTGAAGTCCAGCGGTTGTCCTGCATTCTTGCAACATGTCCAACCCATTACTCGTTGTTTACCTATAGTTTCTAAGATGTTTCTGACCCCAGATTGTTTCCTAATATATCGCGCTGTCTCGTGATCTCACCATGTGATGTTGAGTGTGATTCTCAAATGTTGACATTGAATAGTTTACAATGTGACAGCTACACTTATGGTTGGTTTCCATGTTCCATGCTCATAGGTGATAATATATATATATATATATATATATATATATATATATATATATATATATATATATATATATATATATATACATTATATTTTTATCGCCCAGAAAATGTTTTTTGTTACTAATCTGGTATTTGAACAAAAATGTGTTGATACATCTTATCAGTTTATTGCGTTGTATCCTAGCAACAGGATATTTCATCATCTACGTCTCAGCTTTCTCAGTAGTGATTCATTTCTACTTATCTATATCAAGATTAAAGCGGGGGGGGGACGTGGCCTTTGAAAAAAAGCTTGTTCATACAAGGAATGATATCTATACAATTAAATGGGGCAAAAGTCCTTGACCTATTTTTCCTGTGGATCTACTCAAAGTCCATTTCATAAATAAAACAATCAGTGCCCCATGGTGATTTGATCGCTGGAAAGGTAATTGGGGACTAAGAAACCTTTGCATTTATGGGTTACCTTTCGGTACGGTGATTCATCACTTGGTCAAGTGGGCTGCCTTTAGTTCATTTGATAGTTCTAATGATATGATCCTGTGAAAAAATCCATGTATTAAAGCTTTCATGTGATGATTTTTTTTTGAAAAAAAACAAACAAAAAAAACAACAAAAAACAACTTAGAACTCGTCCCAGTTGAAGAATCTTTTGTTTCAAATGGTGGGTCGGAATCCATTGTTACAGACAGAGAAACACACGAGAAAAAGTAATGCTGTTCATTATATGAATGGAAGATAAGTAACCATGAGTTTCAATTTACAGATTTAGTAATTTTCTTTATGTAAGAAAAAATGACTACGTAACAGGCGCATATCCAGTTGCGTGTGTGGAGTGTGTGTCCGGGGATTTGAACTTCTTACTCAGGTGAAGCACTTTCGGAATTTTAGATTGTTTACAAATAAACAAAGTTCAACAATGCGTTCACCAGGGAGAGGAGGATAAAGAAAAACAAAAAGTCATTTTTTAAACCAATTGATTCTCATTTTTGTAAAATATTGCGGTATGGAAATATTCTGCGAGTATTATTGACAATAGGAAATGTAAAGGGTCATTTTTTAGATGTAAAAAAGCAGATCTCAGACATTCTATTATGATACTATAGCATAAATGACGACACACCTTTTAATGACGTTACACATTCTCCTCCTCCCTCCCTCTATTATTCAATGAAAAGCCTCTAATAGAAATACGTAAACACATTTAAAAACACCAAAAATACCAAGCAATCATAAATTAAACTTAAAAAAAACAAAAAAAATATTTTGTCCTTTAAAAATGTTCATCTATTTGTTCTGTGGTCAATTCTTTTAATCATTTTTTTTACTTTACTATTTTGTTTAGATTAGTGCTAACAAGAAAAAGAACGGATTCCGTTGAAAACTTGCAACATTATTTAATCAATTTTTGACTGCGTTTATTGAAAATTGTTCCAGAAATAAAAGATATTTCTTTCCACTCGATTAGAATAAACAATTATGTAAATGTAAAGAGATTTAAGAAATAGACCACACTCTAAAAATGAACTATGACGGGTTTTCTCGAACCTTAATACATTCTCGTTTGTATCCAAGAAGTGAGTATCTATTTGTGTTCCCCATAGGTTACACATCATAAATCTTCGCTTACAATATGAAATATTGAAAACATGATCTAGCTTCTAAAATTACGATCACTTTTTCTTACATTACATTTCTCATTTTGAAAATTGATTTAAAAAGAATTCATACGACGTTGTGTGACGTCATATAATCATATTTTAAAATCTCGTAAATATTCCTCTTTATTTTCTAAATCTCTCTATCTTTCCGTTCTTATGAACGGTATCATCCTATTCAAATTTGGTCTTAACAAAAAACTTTTTGGCATTTATAGAACTGTCGACTTTAGTCACTGTTAAAAAAGTATAAATGTTAATGTCAGATCGCAAACCACTTTTTGATTAGTTTTTGTCTTGTATTTATTTGTAAAAACATACTTTTCCATTTGGACTTCATCTTGCTAGTAATTCTTGATCCTTCCCTGAATACAAAAATAATTTAAACAAGACTCAGAAAGCTTGACATCTATTTCGAGGAGCGTGAATCAATAAGATTGTGAAACAAAGAACACATTCATTTTACAAAACAAATATTTATTTTCATAAATGTCATCCCTTATATATACATTTAATTTAGTTGTGAATATTATTCACATAGATCGGAATGTATGCAGCAAAAGTTTCAGATCAATATTTAGTTAATAACTACGAATCATGATTCACACTCGCGCACCAATTTTGACTACTAAAAATGTAGGCTGATATGACAAATGTCACAAAGCGACCATTTGTGAATAAAGCAAGTGGAAACTAGATGCTCCTCATGCCATCTGAGGATAAAACGGTTTGAAACATGGGCTAATCAAATAAAACGAAGCAACTTTCTGTAGTGATTATAGGGAGGCCAAACGTCCAACTTTAGGTAGGACAGGGCTTTGGAGCATTCGACCCTTCACCCGGCGTCACCTTGAATCCATCGTTAAATTGTCATTCTTCTTTGGAATCTCACTAAAAAAACATTAATTGCAAAATACACTTAATCTGGAAAGCTACAACAACCGTTAATGTATGTTTATAATAGTGACGCCCATAAACGAATAAATCCCTACCAATTTTTTCTTTAATGGAAAGTCAATTTTCTTCAGGTTTTAATTTTTTCTACTGGAACAGAATGAATATCATCATGTATTATTTATGACCTCACTCTACAGCATTGAAATTCTGTGGCCCAAAATATTTTTCCAAGGGATGTACTCATTTTCGGACAGCAACATATTCATTCGGCAACAGAGAGTTTCAATGCTGTAGAGCTAGGTCATAAATAATACCTGATAAATTCCGTTCTGATCTTTTAATGTTCCACTCGAGATAATAAAATCCTGTTATGATTGATTAAGAAGAGAATTAACTTCTTATTAAAAAAAAAAGTGGTTGGGGTGTATCCATTTATGGGTGATTCTGTATATGTCATTGGCGTTGTCACCTGTTGATGGTCTACAGTGTATGAGTTACGGTGTCAGCATGTCCAAGTGGGTCAGTCTGGCCAAGCCCTCCTCCTCACTCAGCAATGTTCACTTAAGGGGCAATGTGGAAGTGGCCAACAAGTAAGCAATGATGAAACTCTGTTTTTCCCATTAAGTCAAAGTAACAAATATATCATATTGTTTCTGTGTGGCTTTAATGGCAATTACTTTGTCATACTTGTAATAGAGTTATTTATGACAACTTTATGATGCAATAAAATGTACATTACAAGTGTCTATTAGTATGAGTTGTGTTTTTTTGCTTATTTAACCTTGCTTACATCATTTCTCTCTCTCTGTATTATGTATTATATAAATGTCGTGTGAGGCTCTGAGATGAGTCAGCATTCTTATTCCATGTGTATTTAGCTAGTAAGATCATGCTAGTTATTATTCATAAAGATATTTTGATTGATGAGTGCAACAAGGCTGCAAGATGTTTAAACATTGATATTCATTTAAATAACTTATTTATTGACTCTCTATGTATAGTATTGGAATATATATATATATATATATATATATATATATATATATATATATATATATATATATATATATGTGTGTGTGTGTGTATATATATATGCATATATAAGTACGTATTATTGTTATTACTATTATCATCATTATTATTCATTTATCATTGTTTTTATTATTATTATTATTACGATGATGATAATGATAATGATGATGATGATGATGATGATGGTGATGATGATGATGATGATGATGATGATGATGATGATGATGATGGATATATAATGCAACAAAAATAACTATAGATGGCGTTATATTATTTTGGAATTCCACTTGGAATGATCTCCCGTTATTACACGGCGAAAGTATCATTTGGCCTGTACAACGTAAATCGAATAAACAATCAAAGAAAAAAGGGTTGCTGCAAGAAACGAACCTGCAACCTATAGGGTAGCTGTTTTAACGAAGTGTTGCACTTACCATTGAGCAAAACGGCCCCCCGGTAATGCAAAGACCCCAAACTAGTCGGATCATATGTAGCGTCAGAATTACCATTTTCAGGTATCAATATATATATATATATATATATATATATATATATATATATATATATATATATATATATATATATATATATATATATATTATGATAGTGTATTTTTCCCAACATTCTATGAGTATGTATTTTTCAGTGCATATACATACACTATTGATATAGATTATCCAGTGTATGCATTGTGAATTCGTATGTGTGTGTTAAGAAATGGATATATGATCCAACAGAATGATTATATGCGTTATATTTCATTAAAACTCTTATTTGAAATGATCTTTAAACAACTGAAGAAAATAGATCTGCTGCAGAAAATTTCCTTAATTGTGCATTCTATTTACATTGACTAGGCCGAGTGATACATTGATCGTGTCATGACAGGAGATCATTTCAAATAAGAGTATCAACTGAATATAACGCAATTCATAATCCTATGTATATATATATATATATATATATAGGCACACAAACACACACACACACACACACACAAACATACACATATGTATAGACAGAGAGAGAGAGAGAGAGAGAGAGAGAGAGAGAGAGAGAGAGAGAGAGTTATAACAACAACTATCATTCGTTATGAATCAGCGTTTTGTCTGATACATGCTCAAAGTATCAGAACTTCCAATAAATATCGAACTCAATACATTTACTTATTGCTACACTGAAACACACCAATCTATTTATCTATTTTTCACACACTCACAATGTGTCTATTCTTATTTCACTCACTCACTATCTATTCATCTATTTCTCTATCACTCTCTCTCTCTCTCTATGTATCGATCTATATGTATCTGTCTTTCAATACATAATAATATATATTACATATATATTATTGCGTCATCCGCAGATAGCTGTTTCGATGTATTACATATCTTCAGTGTGGCTGTAGACATTATCCAAGAGGCAGAATTGAAACCCTCAGATCGGACCCAGAGGCCGATATCCTACCTCGGAACTGGGTGGTCAGTAAGGCTGAATTTAAGCGATATATTCATTTTACGCAGAAACTCCTCATCCACCAGAGTGCTCTATTCCTATGGAAGAGCATTGCATAAGCTTACAGTGGATAAGTTACTTCACTTAAAGAGTGCTCAATTATATATATATATATATATATATATATATATATATATATATATATATATATATATATATATATATATATATATAGTCTAGAAAGCTTTACAGCTTTAAACACTTATCATTAAAAACTTTTTCAAAAGATTTTTTCTGTCACTACAGTCACTTATTTCCCAATATCCATCAATGCAATTCATGTAATTTTCTTCACCTTTTTTTTTACCCTTTGTACGCATACATTGTTATTATGGTACAATGTGTATCTTTTTTTTTTTTGGAATTATTAGTTATTTACTATTTAACTGCTTCGGGGATTTAAAAAACAAAACAGTCATATTAACACGACATCCCAACAGTATTGATCAAACATCACCACCCTTCCAGCTATGTGTTGATATATAGCTCACGTCATACATACATAATATTTTTGAATTTATAGTATATGGATTGATATATTTTTAGTACCCTTTTTATTTTTGAAACGGGGCTTGTTAACGTATGTTAACCAGAAAACGTTTTTAACGATGAGGAATCAGTAAGCATAACAACAGACGTGAATTCCTGTTCGTGTCACTTTTATTGAGTGATCACCCATGTGAATATTAAATCCGATGCAGCAGTTCTAATATCAGACTGCATGCAAACCAACTTATGATATCTTAAAGAATAATAATTACACAGAAAAACGTTTTCGATTTGATTCTCTGCCAACATTTTCAACCAAATAATTTGACAATCTTTTCCACAAACCTTAGAGTTAATATTTCAACGTTATATATATATATATATATATATATATATATATATATATATATATATATATATATATATATATATATATATATATTGCTAACCTTCATTTATACTTGTTAGTTCAAGTAAGACGGACAAAGAATTTCTTGTTTTTTTTAATGAATTATTTCTTGTTTTTTTTTCTTGCAAAAGAACGTATGCTTGTATTCTCCGAATCGAAAACTGTTATCATACCTAGCTAACAAGTTATTTTCAATGTCTTTGACGATTCAATAATTATTTGAACCATGGTGTACTCGGCTTGACCATTGGTGTGTTGGCATTCATTCAAACCATTTTTACCCTATTATCCCGTATTGGCTTTCTCTTTTTTAATAACTACAGTTTCCAAAATAATGGCTCTATTTTACAATTCATCCCGTATAATATAAAGGGGTTGTCTTCAAGTATCTCACGTATAGGGTTTCCAAAGACACTTTGGTCTGATAACTGGCAAATTAGGTATTTTGATATGGTGATAGTTGAGTGTCCAACTTATGCATTTCGGAGTTGTTGTTATTATACAGGACGTAAATAAACCAAGTGCACTTATCAAAAACTTTGAAAATGGCTCGTTATTTAGTTGAAAGCCCTAGGTATGATAACACTTCTGGACAACTACTACACTCTACGGATCCAAGCATGCATCCTCTTGTGCAAACACAAGAAAAAATCGAAGAAATTGGAATTTTGCTGTAAATAAGCATTCAGAACCTCAAAACATTACTAAATGCAAGCCTTGTTGTGTTGATTGCAAAAAGGTTTCGTTCGTCTCACTCATGATTCTGAAACTCAAAACCAAGGGATCAGAAGCAAAATGCCGTTTGTTCAAATACTATATATATATATATATATATATATATATATATATATATATACATATAATCACACAGCACACACCACTGAAGATGGGAAAAATCCCGAAACATGTCTGGACCATTTACATCTAAGGATTAATTAACATTACCTCTAGACACTTTTCTCTCGAGTCTGTCTCATTCTTTACAGTACACATTATATATATATATATATATATATATATATATATATATATATATATATATATATATATATATATAGATATAGATATAGATATTGATAGATAGATATAGATATAGGTTCAGAACTGGAATACAACATAATATAATGCAGTATCTTATGTGTGATGACTTTATTTCATAAAGAGCTCCACATATTCAATATTAGGCATGACGTTAAAGTACAGTTTAAAATATGATGAAACAAAAGATCTGCTACACAGACTTGTTCAGGTTTCCGTCCTGTTTGGGCTTCTTCAGGCGAATGATTCGGTTTATTTTAGATCCTTATTAGGGACATTTTTGTCGGGGGTCTCCAGATGGAGAAACTTCCTCTTATTCCATTTATTTATCTCTCTTTTTTTCCTTTTCCTTTTTCAGTTGTTTGTTATGGTTTACATACCGGAGATACTTTTGGTGTCTGGTAGTTTTGAATTATCAGGGGATACTGCAGAGACTTTCTTTATCAGTGTGTTGTTAAAACATCAGTTTTTTTGAGCTATGTTTCCTCTCTGGAATTATTCTATTCTTGTTTTAATTTGTTTTCCAGTGTTCAGGTTCAGTTTTACACAACCATAGTTGTTAGTTTAATTGTTTTATTTATTCTAAGTTTGGTGTATTTATGTATATTTAACACAAATAAGAAGAATGATTGGGTTGTTGTTCTTAAAGTGACTGGGAGAATAAAATGATAATAATGTTAAAGTTAACAATGATGCTGCTTCTACTATTATTAATAAAGGATCTAAAATAGATCGAATCATTCACATAAAGAACCCTAAACAGAGCAGAAACATAAACATGTTTGTGTAACAAATCCTTTATTCCATCACACACACGCACACACACACACACACACACACACACACATATATATATATATACATATATATATATATATATATATATATATGTAATCATTTTTACCAAAGGTTTTGGCAAAATGGCATATTCATCGTGTCGAAATGGGATGTTAGTTCAAATAGGAATAAAGCCTTTATGATAATTCTTTCGGATTATACATCCATTTCTTCTTATTTATTCTCCAGAGTTTGTCTCATTCCTAAAAGTATATATATATATATATATATATATATATATATATATATATATATATATATATATATATATATATATATATATATATATATATATATATATATATATATATATATATATATATATATATATATATATATATATATATGCAATGCTCTTCCAACATGGAATGGAGTTTATATACAATAAATATACCGCTTAAATTCAACCTCACTGACTGCCCAATTCCGCAGAGTAGAGACAAGATACCGGCATCCGGGTCTGAAGCTAAGGTTTCAATCCTGCTTCGTGGTACTGGATGAGATAATGGATAGTCTATAGCCACACTGAAGAGTTGTAATACAACAAAACAGTTGTCTGCGGATGACACAATATATATATATATATATATATATATATATATATATATATACCTATTCTGTCATTGAGGGTTGTTTTAATTCATGACCATTGACGATTTCTAACACAACACATGGAAATGCCGAAACCTGATGTCACAAATGTCTAAATTGTGTTTAATATTCTCCCCTCCCCCCGTCTATAAACGTTCTCTGTACAAACAATGATTACAGCTAATCGTGGAGGCGTGGAAAAGCCATGAAGTTAGTAAGCATCGATAAGAACAAAATTAAAAAAAACACATATTAGATTTAAATGTCGTTGACACTAAAACACAAATGTGTATTGTTTCAAATCCACCCACTTCTGCTCGAGTCTTACACATATATATATATATATATATAATAATTCTTACACACACACACATACACACACACACATATATATACATGTATGTAGAATTAAGAAGTGGATGTATGATCTGACATAATATACGGCAATTTATAGTTTCATACATACACACACACTCATATATATATATATATATATATATATATATATATATATATGTATATATATATGTATATATATATATTTATCTATCTATCTATCTATCTATCTATCTATCTATCTATATATATATATATATATATATATATAGCGATAGATTTGACTTTCTCATCGTAGTTAGTATCGCTCTTTACTAACCTTAGCTTATACTAGTACAAGATAACACGTATTGGGTACTCAGCGTGGCCTAATCTCACTGCAGTTGTAACGATCTGCGGTACAAACTATTGCTGCATAGATGAACTTGGCCCACGGCTACAAGTGTGAAGCTCTCAGAATTAATTCATGTACTCAGTAGTTAACGTCTTTTAGGCTAGCATGCTAACCATTATATCCTCTCAGATTGTGTAATGATAAGCACAGCTGTCTCACATGCAAAGAGGTCCGGATTAGATTCCCCCGTATGAGTGTGGGAAACAGTTCATACCCTTTGCACTCAGTGGTTAATTGAGTACACTCTAAGCAGCGAGGTGGAGATATTCCCCCTTAAAGACTTGCATCCTACCAATGATATGGTCATAAAAACTAAATGAAAACAAAGTCCTGATCTCGACCGGACTTGGAATTTGCAGAGATGTAAAGAGCACGGGACTTAATCACTGGCCGTTAATACTCCAATCAAGTATTTTTTTCAATTATCTGTTCACCAGAGTATATCAAATGATTAAATGATTATATGATTTTCGAATCCTATAAAGTAATTCTGATAAAAAATACACAATTTCCTACCTCGATATGAAATTCGAAAGCAAAAATGAATAAAATAGATTTCTCATAACAAGATAGATATAATTAGTGGTATTACATAATAATCTTCGGCTACCAGCAGTAGAGATATGAGATTGACGCTTTCTGGTGGTATCCGTATTGGATTGCACGCACAGGTCACCAGAGGGCGACACCAACTTATTTGCGGTGTTTTTTGAAAATATTACCGTCGTATCTAACGCAATGACACATTGCAAAAACTGAACGCATGATTGTGTCTAAATTTGAGATGTTCCCACCGAGCTGATGTATTTTTATCAAAATTACCTTTTACGGGATTTGAAGTTCATTTATCTCTGTACAAACAGATATACCCTGATGAACTGAGACAAATTTTCCAGGTTCAATTATACTTATATATCTATGACAGATTGGACCAGGCTGTCGTGGTGCTGCCTCATTCAGTTCAGCTTAGTCTAATTGTAATATTGAGTGATGTTTGTGCGAAGGTGGGTTGTGGAGAGGATGTGATCTTAAGAGGAAGGAAGGGAGGGTGAGTGGGAGAGAGAGACAGAGAGAAGTTGCATGCGCATGGAGAATCAATGGGGGACACATAGATGTAGGAGGGAAAGAACGTCGTGTAGTGCAATTGGGGGCGGCGAGGCCCAGGGAGTTAGGAATGTGACGGAAAGAGGTCGCACACGTACCCCTCAGAGAATCATCGGGATACACATGGAGAGAGGAGAGAAGTGTCAGGAAGACGAGGCTGAGGTTGCCGGATAATGACAATACAGAGAGAGAGAGAGAGATGGGAGAGGGTGACGATGGAGAGATTTTTTGCTAGTATATTGATAATGAGAATCAACAAGAATGACATACAGAAATGTACTGATAGGAGGAATCGAATTTTAGGGAGACCGAGGGGTTGTGGGAAGAGGTTGGGAGGAGGTTGTTGTAGGATGAGAGAGAGAGAGAGAGAGAGAGAGAGGGGGGGTTGCCAAGCTTCTCCCTACCCGACACTCCCTTCTTTCTACCAGGACGTTTCTGGAAGTGTCTCCCGTTGATTCTCTATGTGTGTAGCACATTGAACTTCTCTTTGTCACTCTCCCTGTCCCCTCCCTTTATCTTCCCTTCTTCGATGCACCCAGCTTTCAACCATCCATTCTCCTCTCCCATCTCGCCGTCTGGTCCAGCCTATCATAAATTTGTAGAATGATTAGTTGAGCCTGATGTAACTTTAACTATTAGTCATTAGATTATATTTATTCGTACAGAGATTAAATTCCCATCGTAAAGTAAATAAAAATACTTTCTAATGTGATAACTGAACTTGAATGAAAAGCAAAAATAACACCGGAGACACGCATACTTAGCTGTATTACACAATAATTTTGAGATACCAGCAGTGGAGACATTAGATCGACGCTTTCCAGTGGTGGTCAAATCGGATTGTGCGCACTGGTCACTGGATGTCAACATCAATTTATTTGCAGTGTTTTTTGAAAATATCACGGTCATATCAAAATCAGCACCGAGTGAAGGATTCTTGTGAATCCCCAATCAACTACTATTAATATTTAATATCATCACTTGGACGAAACCACAAACGACTATTTTAAACATTTGTGTAATGGATAGCCAGCCTCGCTCACCCTTTCTTCCCATTTCATACTTTGCCTCTCCCTCGTTCCCCCCCTCTTTCTCTAGTGAATAATAAACACTTTTCGAATCGAAAAATCATACTTATTTCAAAATAAGAGGAAGGAGTTTTTTCCACTTTCGTGATCTGATTCTTAGTCACGTGCATCAAACTCTGTAGTACCACAAGCATTCATTCATAGTAAATCGCCCAAGGGGAGATAACCCACGAGCGATCAGAACAATATGGAATCGACGCCATTGATTTCGGGGGTCGTAGATTATTGCATACCCCGTTATGCTACAATATTTCCTCATCTTCATACATACTTTTAAAAGAAGTGATTGTTCCTCGTCATTCACGGTTTAGTTCAGTCTTTTCTATAATACACATTCTTTGTTAATCAACCTTTACACTCAACCAACAACATATAAACCTCGTCATTAATCTTTTAGGGTCCGTTACTGGACATAGACCTTCACCAGGATTCGCCACACCTCTCTATCGCAGGCCTCACAGAGTCAATAATTTCTGAACCTATCCAGTTCGTATCGTCATCTCATATTCTGCCGATCTCGATTTCGAATTTGATATCTGAGGATCAATGTTTTAAATTGTTATGCCCATCGATTGTCTGGAATTCTTGGAACATAACCAGCCCATTGCCAATTGAGTTTTCCAATGTTTTTTTTCGACGTATTGGACTCCGGTTTTCCCTCAATATACTGTGCTGTCTTGTGGTCTTTCCGTGTGATGTTGAGTATGATTCTCTCATGAATACGTTGCATGCTTCTCGGTTCGCGGGTTAGGTTCCATATTTCAGCTCCATAGGTGACTATCGGAACGAAGCATTGGTTGTAAACTTATCTTTTTAGGACTAATGAACTTATTTTTGAAGGTTGAGCATGCTTTATCAAAGGCTTGCCACCCTAGAATGATTCTTCGCTTGATTTCTCCGGTTAGTTCTTCTTAAAGTAAATTCATTGTGACCTTACAACAGAAGTCTGTATTATCTTTCAATTTCTACATCGATATTTCTCAGTGATACAACTCTTCCAACCCAACTGGACTTATTTCTTAACAAAATGGTGACCCTTAGTAGAGCATTATATTTGTCCACAAACATTAGGTTGAAAGTCCAGACAGTCATAAGCGATATAAGATAACTATCGTTACATAATGACGTCGATATGTACACCGTGTTAATGTAAGATTCGATGGATCAGTCAATGCATTTTTTCGTATTCATTTATGAGTAAAAACCTGTGATCTTCTATCATACGCAATATACATGGGATGAATTTGACTATGAAAAACATCACAACACTTATTTTCCCCCTTCGAAGTAGTTCTGTTATTGAGCCAAAGCTTCACGAAGTTTACTGCTCAGAAAAGTTATTGACAAGAGCCACACCTACATTCGGTTTGCAAGTTCTGTTCAAATTCCCTTATCTTGTCTGTAGCATCACGTTGGTATATGCAATTGGATCAATAAGTCCTTGTCCTTACCCGTAGTTATTATTTGAATTTCAATCTGAAATGTTCACTTTATTATGTTCGCTCTACATGCTTGATATTTACCACTGAATTAGGTGCATTCACAAAGAATGTGATTACGTTGCAAACTAATATTTATTCTGTAAAATAAATTCTTTCTCTATCATGAGGCTGCAGACTTATTGATGTAAATATTGATGTGCGTCAAGTCTATATCAAAAGAAATGATGTCTGTTTCTTCCCCTGGAGTCCTGTATCAACACCTGAAGTAAATTATCTGCTTGTAAATAATTCAGTAGGTGAGGAAGACCTATTCCATCCGATATGACCGTTTAAAATAATTGGGGCTCTGTTTTTATCTCTTTGTCTCTTGGGGTCTTATTTCATTTGTTGTCATACTTTGAGCTAAGGTCGTATACCATGAATATCCGATAAACAAATGGCAATATAACCCGTAATGAAGGTCTGATTAAAACGCATTTTGTCAAAGGGTGGCGACATAGTTGGTGACATTACTGGCTAAATAACACAAAAGAAAGGCCAAAAATATTATAAGTGTTTTTTAGAATATGGCAATACTGCTGTATACGCACACAAAAAAGAAGTTATTGAAAATTCTATTCAACGAAGTAAATGAGTGACAGAAAAAGTAGGGGTCCTCGTAAAAGTTATGATTACATCGTTAATAGAACCTCCAACATAACCTAAAAACGATTTTTTTAAAAACTGGCTGATTCCCAGTAGGAATGGAGGTGTTAGGGATGCAATGCACAAAAAATCCCTGTGAAGATGTTTCTTTCCCATTTTTTCTAATGAAATATTCAAGGTGATTGAAAAATGCCCAAAATGGTCAGAAATTTAGTGCGGTCAGATCTAAAAGTTCCTGGCCAAATGCTTTTCAAAAGGACAGCTTTGTTAAATTTGGCTATAAAATGGCCAAATTAGCAAACGAGATATGCAATAATAGTCTTAGCTACTTATCATAAAGAAGGTTTTTCGAAGCAAAAATCCTTCAAAGGTGATAAATGTCAGATTGAAAGTAGATCCGCCAGGTTTTTTACGTTCCGGTAAGATATCCCAAGGTGACCTTGCTGATAAGAAGAACGGTCATATGAATTTGTACTTTTAGTAAAGGTCACAGGAAACGAGCTAGTCAGAGACCGTCAACCGAAACTGTCAACATTAACGTAGATTTCGTCAGGTTTCAAGTTAGTCTGGTTGGTTGGCTGGCTGATTATCTATGCATGTCCTGTGTAACATGTACAGGCTGCTCCAATGGAGAGATAGAGGGCTGAAAATTTGAACATTTGCTTCTTAGTATGTCTACAATAATCCCCAGTTTTTTTTAACCTCTCCACAAAAATAAATTCTTAACGGGGCTCAATTTACAATTTTGGTCTCATAGTTTGTGTCCCATGTGTTTCATATTTGTTTTGTGAAAATTCAGACTGTCGTAGTCATCACTGTCAAACAAAAGGCGAGAGAAGTAACTTATTCATTGATCACCTCTTTTTCCCAATTTTCTTCTCACCCCTTACATGGCGTTCTGTAAAAAAGTTGGTCATGTGACAGTCTCTATTGTATGATTATTTAGACCAATCGTTTTCCGTTTGAACTCCTAATTCCCTTCTTAGAGCTCTCTTACGATAAGATGCATCATTATAAATTGAACAGCGTTTAATCATTGCTAGCCTTTCATGTTCTACTCCACATGTCCAAGAGAAGTGTTTCATTGCCATTCCGGCCTTGTTATAGCCTGTTCCGAGTCGCGTATGGAAAATGTTTTTATTTTGCATGATCAAATGTAGAATCCGTTGCAAAAAATTGATTCTAGTCAAAAGTACAAATCAAAAATCACAACGTAATCAAACTTTGATTTAACAAATCAAAATAAGTATTTCATGATACTATTTCTCTTTAATATAGTTGAATGGGTCTCAATTGTAAATTTCATTATTCATTATTTGAAATAATTTTTTTAAGCATGATTTTCTTCAGTGAATGTGAATAGTTCTCTGTTAGCCAATCTTTTGGTTAGGTTTCCTTTAACTGCACACTCTTGTCCCAATGTTCACGTTCAAAATCAGTCCACAAAGTCCTCTTTCGAGATTCCCATCAGCTACTTTCCAAAATTCTCCTTAATCCCGTCCACGACCGAAAAGCCCTTTTAGAAATGCCAAAAGACACATAGAGCCAATCTGGAATGTGAGGGAGAACTGACAGACCATGGTGATGTGATGGCATCGAGTTAGCCTGATTGAACAGGGTCGAATCAAGTAGTTGTTGTTTTCGTTGATGTATAATTTTGTCGAGTCTTCAGAAGGCAATTTTTACGGGTACTTGTTTAGCTGAAGAAAAAGAAAAACGATTTTTTATCGCTCTGTCACCCTTTTTTTTACCATTCACTGAGCCATCTTTTGAGACCTAGTGGTAGTTCAGCTAGCTATTCGGGCATTTTTCGATGAAGTGAAATCAGTATTATTGCACTACCGACTGAAATACCCGTCAGCTCTGGGTTAAACATTTAAGGATTAGAAAAAAGACCAAAGCTTTTAGACTTGACCTCTTGAAGAATTATGTGTAAGCTTATGAATCAAAAAGAAATGTATATATGTAAAACGTTTTGCTTCAAAACCTTCCACAAGTTTTACTGAGTACACTTGCCAAGTTTATTTGGACTATGCTCATATTTAGGTTTCAATGGTCTGACAGACGAACAGACAAAAATACGGACGCTATGAAGTCTCTCACTTATAGATACAGATTATTAGTTTTACTCCATCTTATTGTTGTTTTAGTAAACAGAGTGATTGTAGGCAATCTTGAAGGAAGTGAACTTTTCTTTTCTTGTATGTCCTTCCATGTAAAACCAAACCAAGAAATGCAATTAACATTTCCCTATCGTGATTTCAAATCACAAACAAGTGATTGGCGGGAGACTCTCTTATCAACTAGTCCAAACTGACATGTGTAACGTATCATCAAAAATTTATATTTGATATACGTAAGGGTTTATTTTATTCAAATAAATATATTTGTATAGAAAATATCGTATATATTTTTTATATTCATTCATTATATATGCAGTGCAAAAGAAACAGTTATCGTTTTCAGTCGAAATAGAATTAGGAGTGAAATTAGACCCTGCAGCGACCCGGCTTGTCTAACTGCCATTTCACTGCAGTTATCTTCATTCGATAAGTGGTGTGTTCCTACGCATTTAGTTTTCGAAAGCAAAAGTCTGGTTTTGTGAGAGAAAAGTTGGAGAAAGGACGGCACTAACTCCTCCATAAAAATAACCAAATGGTTTTGTTATTTCAGTCAAGCATTTGCAGATTCGACTAAATATAGAGGAGTAGAAAAAATCAAGAGATTTAGTCTGAAGTTGTTTCAATTCGGGAATGAAATATTTTTAATCACCATTACCCACAACAGACCGGTTTAGTCACTGTTGCTGGATTTAAGCTATTCATATGTTATGACATTTATAAGTATGTATGTATGCCTGTATGTACAGATGCCTGTATTTATGTATGTATGTATGTATGTATGTTTGTAACTGGATTTGCCCAACGCTAACTGTTCACAGTAAATCCTTTCGCTCCTGCCCTCAATGAGTTGGTAAAATTTTTATTTTTTATTTTTGAAAATTCCGCCTGAGAATAAGTTTTATTTGAAGGTTCAGTTTACAATGAAAGTTTATGATAAACCGGTCCCTCATTTTATGTCCATTTGAAAAAAAAATTATTTACATATAGTTGAAACCATGCTGGTAATATTTTCATCAAGGCAAGTAAATTCTCATTCCACTGCTTAATTTAAGAGGTAAATATAAACATACGTGAGTGGCTGTGATTCATAATTTCCCTTGGAATGCTAGTCACCAGGGATTTTTTTATCTGGTTTTTGCAGTTCACGAGAAACCGTCCACGAAGACTGACACCAAAACTATCAACATAGGTTCATCAAGATTTAAAGTCGACCTGGTCGGCTCTCTACGTATGTATCTATCATGGATACAAGCTTCACTAATTGAGCTAGATGGCCGAAAATTTGAATATTTATTCCTTATTATGTCGAGAAAATCTTTTTACTGAATTTATTTTACTATGCTAAATTTGTCACCCAGTTTGTGTCCTGCAGCATTCACACTTGTTTTTTGAAAATTCTGATTCGTATAGTGATCACTGCCCAACAAAATGCAAGGGAAATAACTCATTGATCATCCCTTTCTCTAATTTTTACAATTGATCACCCTCAAATGACGTGCTACCCGTAGAAGTAGTTCAAGTGACGATTTCTATTGAGTGACTAACCAGATCTGCTTATGCTCTCTTTCCCATTACAACTTTCGTGGTTAATATAGCCCTCCATCCTGACTGTTAAAGTAAGCAACGTGAAAATGGAAGGAAGAGGTAACTTCCAGCGAGGCTTGAACTTGCAAACCACACAGAGAGTAAGTAAGATAATTCTTTGACGAAACACTTGTCATTACATCAACTATGAATAGCGTCCTTAAAATAGAAAGCTTTTATCCATTTATTTATTTATTCTTTGCAATGAAACACAACATCTACTGAGTCAACATTCTTCTCGGTGCATTAACTGCATTTTGAAGAGCTTCAGGAGAATCCTGCAGTCTTCGCCTGAATACCCTGTTGATGGTTACATCCACCAGCTCCTGGGGCAGCGAATTCCGCTCTGTAGTCGATCTAGAGTGAAATGAGGCACTGCGTAATAATGTTCTTCAAGGGGGTGGGGTATTTTGTTTGTTATTTTGGAGAGCGTGCTCTTTGGGTAATGGGAAAACATTATGTCTCGATTAACTATTTGGATATATAGATAATTTTATGCAACATTCCAAATCAGTTCACAGTAAATCTATTCTCAACAGTTGGCCAATCTTTTTTTTCCGAAGAGTGAAGTCATTGTTCCAGATTTACTGTTGTATTCATTGTATGCTAATTTGGCCGCTTGTCGATTTGTATTTTCTAATTTTGAACCGTCTGATATTGTGTAAGGACTCCAAACACTATATGCCTATTTAACTGACAGACACATCCAAGTATTGCAACCTCTAATCGTGCTAACGCTGATGGAGTTTTGAGTGATACCGACGTACTTTGAGATATGTTTTTTTTGTATATTTTTTTCTATTGTATGTATTGGGTAAAGATTCATTTAATTTGTTTACGAAGTAAATGACGTCCCATTTTAGAGAGTTTGAATTTTTTCATTTATAACTCTAGGTTGGACGAGTGTCTGGGTCCCTCGTTTGGCAACTTCATTGTCTCTGTAGATCATGCAGTTATTACTTTATAATCTTGTTATAGAGTTGATATTAAACGGCAGGATATTGAAGTAAATTAGGAAAAGTAGTGGCCCAAGCTCAGATCCTTGTGGGACACCCGATAGGACTTACTATGGCTCAGATAAAGTATCTTCCATCTTAATTTGCTTAGTCCTGCCCTTTTGGCTTCAGCAGTGAACCTCTAAATCAACAGTTGTGACACTTTAGCCTGAGGAGTAAGCGTAGGACAACATCGAATGCATGACTAAAGTTAGTCAGGACACCCGATGGTTCTTACCGAGACTTTTGGTGAGGTCTATAACGTAAATTACTTGCATTTCGGAAGCTTATCTTATATAGACGATGCCTTAACCAATACGGTCACAGACGAGATTCTAATATATAACCATATTACGACTCTTTTCATCAAATTCTTCAGAACATAGTAGTAGTGGTAGTAGTATCCTAAGTTTTCTAAATTTCATCGTTAACTTTTGACTAGTTTTCTTATGTTATCTTTTGAAACGACGTCTGAGGTCGAACTCTCTCCGACCATTAAAGTAAGCAGCGTGAAATTGGAATAAAAAAGTAGCCTCCAACGAAAGTTGAACACGCATCCAATATCAAAGAAACGTGAATGACATAAACAAAACATTGACATTAATTCATCACACGCTAGATTGTTTGTTTTGTACCGAGTGGACTACTACTACTACTACTACTACTACTACTACTACTACTACTACTACTACTGCTGCTACTGCTGCTAAAAAAAATAATGATAATAGTGCCAAGTTATCTGAATTGAATATATTTTTCGATTTGGGACTAGTTTTATAATTATTTTTACTGATTCTTATACAATATGCCCGACCGACATGCGCCCGAGCACAGACACGTTCACATGAGAGTTTAAAACCCATTAAATGCTAATCACAAGAATATCAGTCAGTTCTAAAAATCAACTGCGAATGATGGAAATTTCCGTCAGGTTATTGTCAGCTTGCTATAGAAAACGCCCAGGTCTAGTTGCGTCTATGCTACCGGAACGTCATCTGAAGGCAATTCAACACATGGCTATACTTGAAAGCGTTACTATTTCTTCATGATGTTCAATATTGATCAGCTGACCCGTTGTTCAACTCTGTGAATCAAACAAAGGAATTCCAAAGTGAGTGAGCATAAAAACTCCACCTGGACTTTTTGATAGTTTCGTCCAACTCCTGTCCAGGTTGGAATTGACTTTGTTTTTCCACTGGCTACATCAAGAAAAACAAGAACATAAACAAGAACAACGGTCACAAAATAAAGAGAGTAAACTGTTTTTTTAAAACCAAACATGTTTACAAAATTAAAATCAAAATGTCGTGATTTGAAATCATGACCTTGTAACTGCTAGATCATTCTCTTACCAACTGAGTCAAACCGAAAAGTCTTACATATTTACAAATCTATTTATCATAAATACAATATCAAAGTTGCAATAGTCATCTTCGGAATAGAAGTAGGTGTACATGTTGATCCTGCAGCAGACGGGCTTGTTGAAATTATATTTCCTATCGATGTGTTACCAAAATTCAAAGCTTTGATTAGATTTATTTTTTTATCTGTGTGATTACTAAAAATACAAAGCTTTAATTAAGAAGAATATGTTGTCTTTTCCAACTCATCATCTGTGACACCATGAAATCATTGGTACATTCGAAGGAGAAGTAAAGTGAGTCAATTCTCTTGTAAACGTCTCTAAGAATAATCAATGTAATCGATTTCTTGATGTAATTTTTCTTCAACGTGATTATTTCTGGCTCTATCTAACCGTTTCTTTAAAAAAAAACCGTCAACCAAAACTGTCAACGAAGGTTTCTTCAGTTTTCAACTTCGTCCAGCTGGCTGGCTGGCTGGCTGGCTGGCTACATTAGTGTCACGTAGAGCTTGAGTGCTGAAAATTTGAACATTCGCTGTTTATTATGTCTACAAACAAAATTGCTGTGTCTTTTGATAAGGAGTTCAATTCAAAATGTAGTTGTATGATAAATTGGCCCCTCAATTTGTGTCCAGCTGCATTCGTGCTTCTCTTTCTTTGAAAATTCAGATTTTTAAATGATCATGTACAAACAAAAGGCGAAAGAAGTAACTTATTCATTGATCACCCTGTATTCTATTTTTCCCCTATTGATCGCTCCGACACGTTATGCTGCCAAAAGACATTTGTCACGTGAGGGTTTCTATAGAGTGACTAACCAGAGCTTTCTTTTTTTCTTCTTTTTTAGTCTGATTGTTTTGAGATAATTTTTCACTTTTGGAATATTTTATGCAGTTTTATAAAAGTATCAAACGTAATGACTTTCAATACAACACACACACACACACATATGAAATTTTATTGTAATACATTTTCTGTCTGTTGAATTTAGCAGTAAGTAGGTTTCTACATTTACTGATTATATAAGCGTGACATAACAAAGGACTCACATAACAAACAAGTGCCATGAATACCGTATCAAATATTATAGTTAGGGTTAGGGAATAGGGTTATGCTGAGGGTTTTTACCTCCAAGTTTAGAAGACATTGGAGAGCTCTAACTGCAACTCCTCCAACTGAGAGCAGAAGCACAGACGAAAGTCTTTTTATGGTTTCATTCTATGTTTCAGATGTAATTCTGAAGCAGGAATATTGATTTTGATGCGTCTCACTTCATCACTTTTTTAAATGATAATATTCGTGTTACTTCTTTCGAATTTATTTCTGACTCATCACTTATGTCGTTTCTTCATTTTGTCACTCCTTTGTATTTAATCCTTATACAAAAACCAGAAAGTTCTTTCTATTTTCTCTCTCTATCAATTAGGGATGAAATCATAATCTCTTTCTCATATCTCTCTCTCTCTCTCTCTCTTTCTCTCTCTCTCTATATATATATATATATGAATGTCTGCGTGTATGCATGGTACAAATTGTAGGCCTAAATTTCATTAAGGAATCCATATTTTCAAATCAGAATCCAACGTCTATGTGATCTTTTCTCATTGCATCTGTACTTGGATCAAAATGATGTTTTTTTTTCAAATTTGGGTCGTAAAGACTTGAATTGATCTTTTCTTTTGCTCAGAAAAGAGTATGTGATGTGTTCGAAATTTCCAAGGAGACATTTTTGTGGGTCAACTGATATATATATAGGTGTTCTGTAGAAGAATGAAAAAAGTGTGTTTGTTTCTATGTCCATGAATTATGGCTAGATTCTGCGTACATAGTAAATGAACGATTTCTAAACGGTACCGAATATACTGCAACAAATTATATTATCATTTAATTTCCAGGTGTTTTTTTCTCTTTATTATGAATAGTATTTCTAAATATTTCAAGAATTGTTGAACTTTCAAAAATATTTCGTGTTTATGTTTTATTTTGTTGTTTTTTATCAGTAGCTTTTTTAAAGTGAATCCTTTTACTATATGTGATAAAATAAGCAATATGCATATAAACAGTTTATGATTTTTGTAGGTAAGTATATATTTTTGTCTTTAGTGCCCAATAATATTTTAATACATTTAAGTACTCTCATTTAACAATAACTCGCCACCATGATCCATAATTGACCGACTGTGGCGACAAAATTTGATGTCATTTAAAAAAATTCTATCAAAAAATAAAATATGGTCAGAAGTTAATTCTGGATAATCTTTGTTATCAATAAACCCGTCAAGATAAGACTTGAGACTTGCAAGGATCACTAAGCTGATGCATGCAACAGAAACCAGTTCTTCATCACTGGTTGTCATATTCCAATTGGGTTGCCTCTTAAGGGATGTGACGGTTTACCTTACATCTACCTTTATTTGTTCGTTTATGCTTATGTTTTTGCAAAAACTTATAAAAGCAAAATAGGAATATTTTCCAAACTGCTTGGATGAGATCATTCTGATTGGATCAACATTTACGGACAAAGCGAGAATCGTCAACATCTTTTTGAGGTAATTGATTCAAATTATATTCTCAAAAAAAAAAAAAAAGAGAAGAAAACAAGTGAGCAACCATATTAGGTTGGCAAGCTTTCAGAAGAGCCAACTCAACCTTCAAGAACAAGAATATTCAGCCAGTTCTAAAAAGAAGGGTATACAGCCAATGCATTCTCCCATTAGTCACCAATGGAGCTGAAACGTGGAACCAGACCAAAAGACTGACCCTTGAACTGTGAAGCATGGAACGTGCACAGGAGAGAATCATGCAAAACTTCACATGAAGAGATCATAAGACTGCATAAGTCCGGAGTCGGGAATATCATAGAATCCATAAAAACTTTAATGCCAATGTCAGAAATCCGCTGGATATCACGACTCAAAACGTGGATCCCATGGGATCACATACGAAACCGGCACCGACAAAATATAAGATGGAGTGACGGGCTACATAAGTTCAGAAGCTACTGGCTCCAGGACGCCCATGATAGAGAGACCTGAGGAAATCTGGGGAAGGTTTTTCTCTAACGACGGAGACTAAAAGGCTGTTGCTACTGCTGGCAACGCTGTTGATGATGATGATAGTAAAATCATTTGTTTTAGTATTGTTTTGTATTTGTTTTAGGTATTTATAAACTCAGGCAAAGCCGGGTAATTTAGCCATTTTTTTTAAATGAAACATATAATGTGAAAAACAGAATAGTCAACACAAACGTTCAATCTTTAAATGATAGATTTCCTTTCAAAATAAAGTAGAATTAAATGAGATTAAATAAAACATTTCCAGTTAGTCACTCAATAGAAACTGTCACGACAGCATGTCATGTTAATCAATAGATAGGTTATTTCTCTCGCGTTCTGTGTGGCAGTTTTCACTAAAAACGTCAATTGTGAATGCTGCCACATAAAAACTAAGGGGCCCATTTAACACTAAACCTACTTTGCAAATTAAACCCCTTACTAAAGACCTATGCAGGGAGGAATGGGAAGAAAGAAAAACGCCTTTTGTAGAAACAGCATGCAGTAAATGCTTCCATTTTGAGCTCTTTGATTCCAATGGTGTGACCCGTACGCGTGACAGATACAGCTGAACCAACACGAGAAATAAAGATACATGATGACAGTTTTGGTTGATGGTTTCTAATAGAAACTAAAACAATTCATGGAGTCCAAAGCGCTGAAACACGTGAAACTCTCATTTGTCATCTGATTGTAGTTATTTCTCCTGTTTGTAACGTTCTACGTCAAGTGTTCTATGTGAGAATCAACCACGTTGATCGTTTCAAGATCTGTTACTCATTTCAAGATGACAAATAACACAAATAATAGACACAAATGACAAAAGCTGCAGAACTTCCGGATGCATTGTTTAGCGCCATTAAACATTTTTCTATTGCCAATCGTCAACGCCCTATCTTGTACCCCCTGGGTGGGAAAACTTTTCTGGAGGCGGGCCAGATTAGAAATGTTTCTGTGTCATGCAGACCAGTGTTAACGAAAATTAAACAAAGATCGTACAAGATTATCGGAACAATTTGTTGTTTTTTTTTTACCAACTTACTTCAACATTTTCCACCCTAAGGCTTTATACCAACATGTGGAACTGAGTCTACAAATCAAAGAAAACTATGATTTTTCTGGTACAAATTATTGTCAAATTGTGGTTCAGATTTAGCCAAGTATATTACTCGAACTGTTAGAATGCGTTGTGTCATTACTTTTTTCGACATAGAAATATGATTCGTTTGAGGCTATTGCTAAAATGAGACTTTAGCTCTATTTTCCCAATACTGAATTTTATTGTTAATAAACCAATGCTACATTTTTTAAAAAAATATCAAAACAAATGATTTTTGTATGCAACGTCGAATTTTCTATAAAATCTTTCAATAAAAAAAACTAGACTGCGGGCCATGTTTGTCCCGCGGGCCATGTTTGTTCCGATGGTGCTGACTCCAGTTCTACTCAATTATTCTGATACAGATATTTGGCTTCCATCACTTCTACCAGCCAAGTTATGTACAAAGCGAGGAAAAATTCAAATATAAGATCTCCAAACAGTGAATCGATAAAGTCAGTGTTTTCAAAACTTTTTGCAGACGACGGTCCGCTCTAAGACCATATATTTCATCAATGTCCCCCGTAAAGTCGGTAAAAAATGATTTTGTCCGATTGATTCAAATGTTCGTGACTTGCATATTTACTCGTCATGTTATATCGAATATGCTATTCCGACACTTTTTTAAGCATGAAGTCGTACGTCTGAAACGCTGATTTTACATCGGAGCTATTTGAAGTTCGATGGTAAGTTTTTGTCTCACAATTAAGTTACGATTAAATTATTCAAAAACATTGGTGTAAATCTTCAGATAAGGAAAACAAAATATTAGATCTTCTAACAACTATATTTCGAAATCAGCTTTTGAAACATTCGACTCTATGCGTAAGATGTATCGATTTGTATTCTGTGCCAATTCTTCCTTATCCTTTCTTGCCAACCAACACTCCCCACCGCCCTTTGCCTTCCAGCACCCTCTCAAGCCTCTCAGTACCCCCAGGGAATCGTAAATTCCACTTCTCTGAAGTTCTTTGTCTCAAGTGAACCATTATAAATTTTGACTAATATTTCTTTCACATTATTTTAGCTGTTTTTTTTTATAGGAACGACACAGACCAACAGTCTACTATCGTTGTTAAACAGCATGGATCTGAAATAAGAGAGAAGCAACAAAAATTAAGATGAGAGAAATGCTAATCAAAAAATGATAATGGTTGACAATGCTTCATTTAGTGGAAAAATAACACCAGGAATAAAGGCTTAAGTGGTTCGAATTCTGAGATAAAGTATTTTTATTTATGATTTTTTGTTAGTTCACTTCATTCTGTGATTTATGCTTCTGGATAGCAAGTGTTACTTTCTGATTGATTATGTGTACAAAGTTTAGAAAATGCTTATTATTCCCTTCAAACTTTGCTTTACTGATCAGGATAATGATACTGTTTTCTTTACTTTATGAGCAAATGTGCCCATTGTCCAACTTTTCAAGTTATCACTGTCTTGTGCATAAGAGTAAAATTTGAAGGGAATACTCGCCATTTTCCATACATTTTAGATATAAAGAAAAGAACACATATTATCCAGGAGCTAAAAAAAACAATTTTTTAAACATTGCACAGTGGTCACAACGTACTTGGTCGAATACTAAATATAGCCGGAATTTAGATTTAGGCCCCGTTTAACCCTTGGGCTTCGGTGGCCAAGTTATTTAAGACACCTGATTTTATTCCGGCATAATGTTATTTACAATACGTTTAGAAAGTGCAAAAACGAATTTATTTATCTATTTAAAGTAGATGAAGTTTTGTGAATCATTTTTAACAAATCTTATTGATTTTATACTATTATTTACTTTGATCTGAATATTTCTGTTGATCTTATCGAAACTTAATTCAATGCAAATTTCTTTCGGTCGTGAGTGAATGAACAGTATGGTTCGGAATAAAGAATAAGCTTCCACTGAGATTCAAACAAGTGTCCCTCTATGCCAAAGGTAGGCTAAGAATCCATCCTACCGCTCTTGCCATCTGAGCTACGGAAACCTACATGACAAGCATGAATTCGAGGTAAACAATGTAATAAAACTTATAAAAAATTGTTAGTAATGAATTTTACTTTCGGATATTTGATAGTGTTTAACTTCAAGCCGTTACAACAGGAGTGTTTTCCACTTATTTGCGGGTTCTTCTTCCATGGTTTCAGTTACCTGTAGTCAATATAGAAAATCAATATACAATTTACGTTAATGAGGGTTCCAAAATGTAAGAGTAGTAATCTGGGGAATTCGGATACGTAAAAGAAAGGCCTCAGAGTGAACTTTCACTTTTTCATCAAAAGGAAGCTAATTACTTGTTTTTTTTTTTGTTGTTGTTTTTTTTTGTCGTATCCAAAAAGCGTATCTGATTATTCTGGTGTTTAGAGATCATCATCATCATCATCATCATCATCATCATCAGCAGCAGCAGCAGCAGCAAGAGCTTTTTAATGCACCTCATTAAACCTACTCCATGATCTGCCACACCTCTCGATCAGGGATGTCGCGTTGGTAATATCTCCTAAATCGCCACGCCGGCAACAATTTCGTGTATGCTCCATGTTTTGAGTCTTCATGTCTTGTGATTGTCTGGCATTCTTAGAACATGTCCTGTCCATTGCCATTCTGGTTTCCCAATAGATTTTATGATATCTCTGACTCCTGTTTTTCCTCTAATATTCTGTACTGCTATGTGGTATTCTCCACGTGATATTAAGGATGACCTTTCCTTGTTGTACGTTGCATGGTTCTCAGTTTGAGAGCCAGTCTTTTAGTCAAGTTCCGTTTACACCATTATTAAGTAAAATATATGAATTGTTTATTAATGGTATTGACTTCCGGTAACTGAATCACGGATTAGAAAGGGTTCATTTGTCCAAAAGGTTCTACTACAATCGAAATGATTTTTTACTAAAATACATCCAAAAAATTTCTTGTTTCGACTATTTAAAGAAAGAAACATTGATATGCTTTCTTTTTCTTTTTTTTATTGTAATCTTGGTCTGGCAGATGTCTTAAATATAACAGCACCTCCTTATCCCTCTCCGGTTGTGTCTGTGATGAAGGAGGCACCCCCTATGCACATATCTTTTTGACTGTGTCTTATCTAAACAAACTGCAGGCAACACCCAAGGCCAGCGGTGCGGCTAACAAGATTCTAATCAGTTTAGGATTCAGACCAGCACCCTGCAAAGAAAAACAATGGCTATGTAAATTGATGCTCTGAAGTGATGGATCGTACACTGCACGTTCGCACGAAGCCACCTACGCACCATCTGTTATTCCCTGGTGAACGCGATGGACAGCCATTGGATTCAAAACACTGCGTGAAAAAGCACTAGCCTGTTTAGTCCAGAGCTTAGATCTTTAAACTGTCCACGAAACTGCAAAAGCATTATTCTGTTTAGCCTGGGGGTTAGTCCTCAAAACGGCCCAGTGTGCAATAGCACTACCCTGCTTAGCATAGGCGTTGAATATCGAAAATGATCATAAAAAAACGGATAGAAAATGTGTTTATCTAAAGGTTAGAACTTCAAACTGCCAACAAAAAAAAAACAAAAAAACAAACGTTTGCGAAGGAATTAGCGGAGGCTAGATCTTCAAACTGCTCGCGAGAACCCGCAAGCGAATCCCACAAATTAGCACTTTAAACTACCCACGTAAAGGTTTGCAAGTTACGTTTTATACGTTCACCCCTGGAGCTATACGTTTGAATGATAATTGGACTAATAAATGATATCGTTGGCAAACTTAGAAAATGTTCTTTCGACTAAACGATCTGCCGTAAGATCTATAATGATCCCAACGTATAAATAATATATCAGCCTTTGATTATTACTGCTGTTTCTGTCAGCAAAATTGCGAAAGGTAACTTTCAATCAGACTGTCTGTCTCTCTCTTCCTTTCTTTCTCTCTCTCAGTAAGTTCTCAGAAGATTTTGATAACATTTTGTTGGAGAGTAGGTCAGAGAGGAAGGGTTGTTTTTTTTTTTTTTTACAGTTTCCAACCGTGAATCGTACCTATATGTCCACACAACATCTCAAATGGTTCTCAATAAATTTCAATGACATTATTCGAAAGGGTTCACCTAAGTGTCAGGAAGAATTGTTTGACATTTGAGGTGGATTTGTGAATTTTTCTGAATCGGAGATATTTTTCGCATTCTTTCATATATATATATATATATATATATATATATATATATATATATATATATATATATATATATATATATATATACACACACACACACACAAATATATAAATATATATATATGTATATATATATATATATATATATATATATATATATATATATAAATTATAACAGATAAATTCGGATGACATTTTGAGAAAGGGGGGCATTGGATGATGAAAAATTGATTGAATTTGCGGACAGATCGAGGGATTTCTTACAGTTACAACCCCTGCATTGTAGCTATATATAAACAGATCTTTATTCAGCTTTCCGTGAAAATTCTGATGCTGATTTTTAAGGATAGCATGCCCATCTAACAAGTAAGTTTGGTGTAATATAACAGTCTTACCTTTGTGTGTGGCACCAAGCCAAGTTTAGTGAATATCTATAATTTATAAAAATCATCTTGCTTCCGCCTCGACGTAGTTCTGTATTTAACTATTTATTGTTATTCCAGGCAACATAAAAGGACAGAATTTCGAATGCTGATTTTTAAGACAAGCTGGCCCCACCCACTCGTTGATAACTAGTGTAACATTCTTTCAACCTTAACTCGACATATTTAACCTTGTATCGCACTGAACCAAGCATGTTAGATATCTACAAACTTTGGCCTGCTTCCTGTCTGAGGTAAGTATGTGGTCTGGATTCGAGCCTAGATGAATGAAGCAATATAAACCTCTCTCTTTTACAACCGGAGCATAAAGGATACCAGTGTGCACACAAAATATTTCAGATTCTATTGGTAGCTTATCCGCTTTTTATTAACAAAATATTGAATCCCTATTTCGGTTGTAATGCAGTTCATTATTGTTTGGTTTGCCTTACAACACGGATGGACGATTGACCACAAAATATCAATCTTGTTTTAAAATAGCTAAATTGACAACCCTAGTTATAGATGCATGGTTATGATGCAGTTGACTTTCTAGGAGCCCAACTGCTGCCTTATAACGATGAACGCCTTTATCTCCTCGGTAAATGAACAAGTCAACATCTGAATCAAGGCGGTGCACCCAGAAAATAACCGTAGAAGCGTAATGAAGGATCACTATATTTTATTTTCTCTACTGATAAAACTTTCCAACATTTAAACGAAATTTTCAAATGAAATTGGTAACCACTGAAGTGAAAATAAAATTTAATGCTAATTATATCCATACTTGTTTACACCTGTCGTCAAAAATGACGGCATGTATGAAATATATGGAGACACATTGCAATTCATGTACGTAGTTAATTGAGAGGTGCATTCCAGTCAGATTGGATTATTGACCTTGGATGGATCTTATTATTCTTTGTTTTTATTAATTTTTTGATATTTTTTCTTTAAATTTAGCATTTTATTACATCGTTAGAACATGAATGAAATTCTATTTCACTACGTCAGTTGCCTGAATGAAATTCTAATCTACTACGCAACGTCCTTCAGCGTGACAAAAGACATCTGCTCATTGTTAATTATCATGTATTCTTTTCCAGTGAAAGAGCGTCCCACTTCAGCCGGTGATTCAGTCACGTCATCTAGAACGAAAGTAATCTGGTTGAATGGTTGTTACTGGGATAATTACAAGAATGGTTGTTTCAGGCTCAAAACTTTCCCCCTTCCTCTTTTCCGACTAAAGATAAGAATTGCAACTTTTTTATCATGCATATGATTATATAAAACTATAAAAATTGGCTCAGTTGGTAAGAGAGTTGCTTATCAATCACTGATTGATTAGAGTAGGGAAATATTAACTCTATATATCTGTTTGGCTTAACGTGACGGGATAGACGAAGAGTTCACTCATCTAAAATTGGAGAGGATTGTTTTTAGACAAAAGCAAAAATAAGGATTGCTATATTTTTTAAAAGAGTTTCCTTTTTTTTCTATTGATAACCTTTCCAACATTTAAACAAATTATATAATAGAAATCAGAAACCATTGTGACGAATAAAGCAAAATGCTAATCATATCAAATTCTCTGGCGGTGTAATTGTGTCTCGCTTCAGATGGTCAATTAGTCATGTTAGCTGGAACGAGAATAATCTGGTTAAATGGCTGTCACTCAGATTATTGTAGGCTATAATTTTCCGTAAGTATTTGCTTTAGGTTCGTAAACTCTATCAAACTGGAAGAATTCAGAATATACGCTGACACACGGCTGTAAACATATTTTACAAATCCATCCATACAATCTGCAGCTAAGGTTGGGATTAGGGTTAGGGTTAGGATTAAGGTTAGGGTTAGGATTAAGGTTAGGGTTAGGATTAAGGTTGCAATCAACAACAAAAAAGAATATACAATTGCAACTAGTATCAAAAAATCATCAAAAATCCTTCCCTGTTATTTCTCCAAATGAACACATGCTAATAAGTCGTGGAAAGCGGCTTAAAAGTTGCGAATCGTCGCGGAAATTTGAGCATCAACGACAGCAGCCGCATAAAACAGTGTTATTGATGATCTCCCTTTGACATTTTGAACAATTTGAGTGTAATGGAGTTTACGAATCTCAAACGAATTCTCATATTGCTATTACCGGTGTTCTTGTCTTCAAGACTCAGGCTCAAGCAACCATCATCCTCATCCTCATCATCATTCAAGTGTTCCTCATTGGAAATAATAAACTTGATTCTCTAGATGCAGCTCTGAGCAGATAATAAACTCTAATCACCAGATTCTGTTGTTAGGGAAGACTCCATCTGACCTGATAACTGCATTCATGCAATGGGGTCGATGAATCATCCTGATTTCTATTTCAGGGTCCGTTGGTGACCGGCAAGGCTCAACAAGAGACAAGAAAGTTCTGTAATGGAGGTTAGAGGAGGTCTTGAAATAAAGATAGCATATTAGATAAACCCATGGAAATACCACAAGCATTGACAACTATGATATCATCATTACTTGCACGTATGCAATACTTGTCGTAAGTATTTGAACAAACGTGCATTTCACTCCTGAACGGTTTTTAGAGTTAAAAACTGGAATATGACGCAAGAAGAACGATATTGCATTGCAGCCAACATGACAGGACATCACACTTTGTGATTCTGAATGCTAAATTCCTGGGAAACGTTTTTTTTTCTTTCTTTTTTCAGTTAGAAAGAACTTACCTGGATAGGAGAACAAGTTTTGTTTTATCCATCTAAAATCTTATTCAGAATTGATCAACGAGATGAAAAAAGCGAACTTGTATTGCTATTTGGAAGGGTTGCAAAACTAGTAAGTTAATCTGCTCAAGCTCTTCATTTTGTATTTGCTCAGCTAATCACGGGAAGTAATTTTTATATAAACTATCGTTGGTATAAACAGTACCTTTGAGAAATTTAACATTCAGAGTCACAAAAAAAGGCCAAATGCATGTCTTGTCCCGCTGGTTGCAATAAAATTCAGTTCTTACATAATGTTTCTGTTTTTAACTCTTGAACAAAGTGACTAGAAAAATACAAATGCTTATGACAAGTACTGCATATTTCTGCTACTCAAATGTGTAGAATTTTAATCAAGTGATTTATATTATGTTCCTGTATCAAGTATAATAACATCCAAAGACAAATGGAACTAATACATGTATTATTATTATTATTATTATTATTATTATTATTATTATTATTATTATTATTATTATTATTATTATTATTTGGAATCTCACACCAGTTGCCTGGTGGTAACCGCTTGAGTTTGAGTGACAGCAAGTCTCCTCAAGTCTCCAACCCTTCTCTCCTAGTTCTCATAGGCCACAGTAATACTGCAGTTTACAGTTTCGCACCGGTTGCCCAGTGGTCATTGCTGACAATAAGTCTCCTCAGGTCTTCAGTAAACATCTATTCTCTCCTTCGCCTATCATGCCAGTGCTGTGGTTCATATTCCCGCCGTCATTTCCCATTATTATTATTAATATTATTATTATTATTATTGATCACTTTTGCTATCTGCACATACTCCTCTAGCTAGCTATAACTGAATCTTTAGGCTTCTAACTTCTCATTAATGAATAACAGTTATAGTTGAGTCCCTTTTACTCTCAGTTGAGCATGAGCACCATCTTCTCTTATTAACCTTGTTCATTACATTGCAAAGTGAGTGGGTATAGACAAAAGATGAAAGATATGAGGAGAATTCTCATTTGATCACTGCGAGATACGATGCTTTAGTTCCAGTGGACAGCAATTGACTCACTTTCTTTAAGCACTTGTAGGTGTTGAAACATCAAAAGGGGGATTAAGTGATAAAACTCGACACCATGTTGAAACAAATAAATCAACAAGTTTTATTGGCGAGAAAAAACACCAAAGAAGAAACGAACACTAATTAGAAAGCGTCGTTTTTGCACGAGATAGAAAAACAAAACTGAATAATATATGGGATACATCTTTTCAATTTATTCTTATTAGATGAAGTATTATGAATAATCGTTTTTTTATTTTATGATTGCTTTCACTTTCATCCTAACTTATCACTTGCTTTCCATTGCAATTTAAGACGTAGGTTCCAATTGCCAGGGAAGGTTACCTCATGCCTACTTTGTGACAATAAAATAACGATTACATATTTAATAGACTGGCTTGTTTCTCCAAGCCTAATGTTCTCTCTCATTATTCATTTTTATCAGATGGAGTTTTATGGCCGCAATCATTCATATTTGAAGATTTTTCTTCATAACTTGAATCAGACCATCGGCCAACGTTTGAGGGTAAAACAGCGTGAACCAGAAATGAAGAATAAGCTCTCAGTAAAACTCAATGCCAATAAGTTACAGGAGTTTGTATGGTTTGCTGAAGTCCAAATCCAACCTTTAAACCAACATTTAATCCCGATATTCCAGGCGCAATGTTTATTTTGGTTTCCGGCAAGAGGATGTGAGCTCAAATCTCACTGAGAGCTTATTTTTTATTTCCTATCTGTACTGTCATGGATAGACGGGCTGAGTCAAGTTGAACTGAATAATTTAGTTGAAGGTGAATAGCAATAAGAAATTATTGACAAAAGTTTAAAAACTAACGCCCAATTAATTAGCCTTGACGCAACGACTTAGAATTAATGAAAACTCGCCCAAGTTGAAAACCGTCAATAAAAACTGTCTGCAAAGTTTTCTTGAGTTTGAAAACGGTGCCAGCTAACTGACTGGCTGGCTATCTATTTATCTATTATTTTTATTTATACGAGTGGTGGTGCGCATGCAGGTCTTACCAATGGAGCTAGAGGGCTGAAAATTAGAACATTTACTCCTCACCATGTCTGAGGAAAATTGTTTGGTTTTTGAAAATCTCCCCTCCAGATAAGTTCAAGTGTATGTGTATGGGGGGGGGGGGTTCAATTCCTAGTTTGTGTTCAGCAACGTTCACGCTTTTTTGGGTTGTCAAATTCTTTGATTGATTACCCCAATGCAGAAATGTGTAAATGTGAATAACCAGACCTTTCATTTCACTTTTCCCCTGAAAAATTATTTTAAAAGTTTGAATAGATTCTATGTAAAAAGGATGCAATTAATTTTAGATGCTTACATGAAATAGTTCAGATCTGTTTTTCTTAACTTGCTAAATTATTTGTCTTGTTAAAGAATTGAGAAAACAGGTAATTGACACTTATCGACCTCAGAAGAATTGTTTGTGCAATTTCTGCCTATATTTACTGTCTGAGAATCAACAAATGAATTATAAAATCGATATTTCCATGGAGAAAATGAAAGTAGAAATTTTAGCTGCAAAATCTTAATTTGATTCTTAGGGAAAATCGATTTAAAACGCACACAAATAGATACATCTTTGGATACAGTGATACAAACGAGTGCAAGGGAGGTTTTGCTTGGCTTGGGCCCTGCCCTTTTCCTTTTTCATATTAAACGTACCTTCTTAGTCTTAATTCAAAAATATATGTTAATAGAAGATATGTTACTAGCACTTGGCTATCAGACACCTGATCTGCCTGTAAAACATGTTATCGTAATTTGTAGTAGTAATATATATATATATATATATATATATATATATATATATATATATATATATATATATACAGCACACAGCACTGATGATGGAAAGAATCCCGAAACATGTATGGACAATTTACTTATAAGGATTAATAAACCTTACCTCCAAACACCTCACTCCCGAGTCTGTCTCACTCTCTACAGTACATATTATTTATATATATATATACATATATATATATATATATATATATATATATATATATATATATATATATATATATATATATATATATATATATATATATATATATATATATATATATATATCATGGAGTTACTATCTATCATATTACTGTAATTAGTGGTATTTTTCCAGTTAAGTATACATGCCTGTAATATCAAAGTCTTGTTTTTGCATTTGTAAGTCTGGATAGATATGTATTTTAGGTTTCCCATTTATACTATGCGTAAGGGTATATAGGCAGAGTACCCTCAGAGGTTTGATAACTTCTAAGTTCGGAACTGCTGCTCTAAATGTGGAGTACCCTATCTTTAACTGAGGTTCTGTCCTTCTGATAATCATCAGCCATTATGTCCATTTCTATTATCTTCCATGACAACTGCAATTGCGCCAATCTCTGCCATGTTTCACTGGCAAATCTCTCTATTTCATCCCTTCCTCTTGTATCTATTCCTACTGCATTTACTGTCCATTGGGAACCAATCAGATTGCTCTTTCCTCTATGCTTTCTAAGAGTCCCGCCCATCTCCCCTTTTGCTACTTCATCACTTGTATAGTATCCGTCATTCTAGTTTTTTTTATTTGATCCATGTTGATCTTTTTCTATCTCTTAGTGTTATTCTTAGCATTGCTCTTTCCATGGCCCTCTGTGCGATTCTAAATTGGTTCTCAGTTCGTTTAGTTAATTTCTTTATTACACACCCGTAAATCATAGTTAGAATTATGCATTAATCGCTTTAAGGACATTGGAAAAATACTCTTCAATATATCTCTATTCATACCAAATGGTTTCTGCCCAACCGTTACTCGTTGTTTTTTTACTTTCATAGTCTTTCTCTGATTCTATTGTCTGCCATAGGTGAATACATTCGTCAACGTCTTATGAACCTCATAATATGTATACATATATGTATATATTCACCTCTACTATTTACTTTATTCACATTTACTATCAGTCTGTGTTTCTATCAATCCATTCAACAAGAACAAGTCCTTTTATTCGATTTTCGTTTTATCTGATCAAAATGACGGCTATTTCAATATTTTGTGTTTTGAGTCAGGATACTTTGATTATTTACAATTTCTGTTTCCATTCACTGTAATTGAAAGAAATGTTGGATGTATACTACAGGAGAATCGAAATAAATGGTTGAATTATTACTCCATCGTCTGAACATGTTGTCCCCGTGGTCTACAGTAATAATCTAGATGAACAATTGTACTTTAGGTCGTGTTTCGTTAATTTCTAACATGAATGATAGCTAAAGAAAGTAGACCACTACATCTAAGTGAACCCTAAAAAGAAGGAATCAAGCGAACAAGCCTAAGCTGACAAGCCTCCCGTAGAGCAAACTTAACCTCCAAGAACAAAACAAATCTCATCGGGCCTGAATAGACTTGTTTACAAGCAATGAATCCTTCCAATAGTCACCTATGGAGCTGAAGCATGGAACTTAACCAAAAGAATGACCCTCAGTCTCAGAACCATGCAATATGAACTTGAGAGAATCATGTTCAAAGTCCCATGGAAATATCACAAAACAACATATTCTTTTAGAAAAATTAGTCCGATATACATGAGAAACCACAAATGGAAATGGCTGATCATCGTGCAAGAATGTCAGAAAACCTCTTGACATCATGACTCGCAACGAGATCATATGCGAAACTGTTGCTTACATGAAATAAGACGGAAGGTGAAAATAATAATGATGATGTTTAGAATAAAGGAAAAAAACAGACTGTTCATTGTCTCTTTTGGTCAAAGAAGCAGGAAAAAAAAGATGGAAATCTCTTACAAATGCCCCCTCACTTTTCAGCTGGCGCGATTGCACCAAATAAACCAACACATTAGAAACCATCAACCATAAATATATCAAAAACTGTCAACGTACGTTTGTTCAGTTTTTAAGCTGGTCTGGCTGGCTGGCTTAGTATGTATGTATAACATGTACAGGCCTTACAAGAGGGAAGAATTTGGACATTTACTTCTTATTTTGTCAAGAAAAATAACTATCTTTATGCTCCCGTAGGTTTTTAGTGGGGGTTCAATTTACAATGTAAGAGATTATTAAATTGGTCCTTTCATTTTGTGTCCAGCAGCATTTACACTTGTTTTCACCCAAAATCACTATTCTTTTGTTGTTATCACCAAACAAAAGGCGAGAGAAGTAACTTGTTTATTGATCTGCACTTTTTCCAATCTTTAATTGATCACCACCAACAAGGCATATAGCTGAGATGCGTTGTTCCTACAACGGTTTCTATTGAGTGACTAATCAGACCTGTTGTATTTGATAGCGTTCCAATGAGTGCAGTCGAAAGGAAAGATACATTAATCTCTCATTTACGCCGTAATCGTCTCTACCCAAGGATGCTCAACTTGAAGGTTCAAAGAGAGCATTATCTGTTTAACAAGTAACAATAATATTAGGCTCAATGATATTTGAACTTCGTACCTCTTTGTAGTTGTCAGTAATGCTATAATGATTGCTCTTAGCTGTGACACTATTCATGTCACTTACGATAAAGTATTTATTCGTTCAAGGGTCAAATAATATAATTATAGCCAGTAATAGCTAAGGATTTTGTAGGGATTAGTTGTTAAAACGTGCATCCATCGTAAAACGTTACTACGAACTGAACTGTTGACTTCGTCTTATTTCTTCTGTATACACGAAACGTTATACGCTTAGACACTACGGTATACTTCTAGTGTCACAAATTGAGTGTCATATTTGAATATATCCATCGGCACAAATATTTATTAAGCTTTTATTGAGAATATATAAAAAAATATTACTAGCATTTCTGTCATCTTATTTCCGTAACACTTCATGCTTTTCCAAGACTAAGATTGTGGGTCGGAAATAACAAGAAAGGTTATCGACGATTATTTCTATTGTCGTAATTCTATCGTCTGGGAGGTTTGAATTTTTGTGATGCTGTACGTTGAATGATTGCAAATGTTGTATTACTGCTCTGTGGGTGATTCTGATTGATTCAAATATATCCTATTCTAATTAGCCTGATTGCTGCGGGGTCAAACTGTACCCCTACCTCTATTCCAACTGAACATGATCACTGCAACTTTTGTATTGTATATATAATGAATAGGCATTATCAAAAAATATATTTTTCGTATGAACGTACTTATTTATTAGAGCACAATGAATTCTTATGTATTTATGACATAAATGTTCGTATACACACTAGACTCGTCAATGAGGTTGCCTAGCAACCACTTTGCTGTGATTTCAAATAACGTTACGGGTTTGTTAACTTTATATCATAATATCGTTTGAAGTGACAGGATAAAAAAAAACATGAAGATTTGACTACCTGAAATTAGGCGAAGATATTTGTTGTTGTTATTGTTGTTACAGTACAAAAATAAAGTCAACTCCAGTTTTTAACTTGGACTGGAGTTTGGCAGCAGTCTTTACACATTCAGACTACCAAATGACTTTCCGAAAAGACTGTTGCATTCGGAAAATTTATCCCACCCAATGACAAATAGTTTACAAAAAGTCAGACTTTTAGTTGATCAGGAAGTTGTTTAAAATTGAATTTATTTAGTGAGAAATGATTTCATGTGAACGGAGCATTTTCATTCAGATTATCTTGTTCTTGTTCATCATTCTGGCAATTCAATACGACTTCGGTGGTATTTGCAAATTGAAATATACTGGAATATAACAGAAATTTCGAGACGGAGATAGAAACAAAACAGTTTTCTGACAGTTAAATCACTTTTAGTTATTCAGAGTGAGGAAAAAAGCGGGAATTAGATTATTCAAGAGAGATCTTGGCATCGAAACAAGTATTCGTATGTCAACGACAAAAGTATAGAAATTAGGTTTAAACATTATCAGAACACTTAACGAATTCAGAAAGTGGTTGTTATTCAGTGAAACGATTATTATTAAGTTGTTCCGTCTTACTGAAAGGCTTATTGTAGGTCGGAGGAAGACCAGTGTTAAGGAGAACTGCAGCTTCTTCTGTCCTTGTGTCTTCTCCCACATCAGGACAATCAAATGACTGGATGATGATGATGATGATGATGATGTAGTGTGATATATAGTTTTGGAATAGAGGGATGAAGATGGACAACTAACAACAAATGGTGATATTTTATAAGATTATAGCACATTCAAAGCCTTACCGTTATTTTCCAACGATCCCGTATTGATAATATACTATTCTCTATGTTCTTCAGGTTTTATGGTCACAATTTGAGTAGAAGCATGAATTATGGCTTCCCAATTATTAAAGATATGAAGATCAAAATGTTTGAAAGGAGTTAATCCGTAGGAAGAATGTCTGGAGAATATCGAGGATGCTGCATGACGTCACATCCCAATTCCGTAAAAATAGACGTAATCTGTTGAGAAGTTCTGTGACCGTCACTCTTATGGAAAATTTTATTCACTTCATGTGACACCCATTATCCCAATGTTTCAACCTCTTCAATTGCCTTGATTGATAAGTAATAATATGGTTACTGTTAAAGTCTGAAAATCACCAGAAAGCGCTGAGACCGTTGTTCAAGTGTAATTGGCCGCTAATTCTTTCATTAAGTACAAGTTTGGGCTTCCTCCAAGGAGTATCAGTGGTATCAATATTTAGAGACCTAAATCTATCAAACCAATTCTGAACAGTTCGCATTTTATTTGTGTTCCCTCCAAATACATTGTCGGTATTATCAGCAGCCTCTGTTACATAATATCATATTTTTAATTTGTTTTTGAAGATTAGTCTAACCCCGTCATTAAGGACTTGAAAACCTTTGCATGAAAAATGCAATTAGTTAAGTTCCCACTTTTGCCATTAGAACGACATTTGATGTGTAACAAGCAACTGGGATTTCGAAAATAACAATGATGAGTGTGAAAACGGTAGCAGAAAGGTAACAGTAGCAGTAGTAGGAGTAGAAGTGATGATGATAAAGAAGAAGAGGGAAACTGCTTCTAAATTTTAATACTTACTTCACCGGTTATATTGCCCAAAGCTGCTGCAGATGGTCCCAGCCGGACTTCGAACTCGGCTCGCCGATTCCATTCTCCGAGCGGCAAATTGCTTGACCATCGCCGCTTCAACTCTAAAATATTCTCAGTGGAAATCAAGCATCGGCCATGTTGATCAAGTCTAACTCTAAACATGATCAGAATCACCCTAGGTCGAAAAGCTTGAGGAAGATCACTTTTCAAGAACAAAAAGTCCCAATGGTTTGTAAAGATGGATATACAATTAATGCATCCTCCCTCCCGATAGTCACCAATGAAGCTGATTCCTGGATCCTTGCCAAAAGACTGGCTCTAAAATTAAGAACCTTACAACGTGCAAAGAACGTGCAAAGAAAGAATTGTGTTCAACATCACACGGAGATATAGCACTATATTACAGATAAAAAAAAAAACAAGGTTCAGAGATATCATAAAATCCATTTGAAAAATCAAATGGCAAGGGGGAGGCCATTTTGCAAGGCTGTCAGGTGATTGTTGGACATCACGACTCACAAAGTGTGTCCGAAGAGATCATATATGAAATTGCAGCCGGCAAAAATAAGAGAGTGTGGTGATTTGGACAAGTTTACGGTATACAGGCTACACGACCACCATGATCGGAAGGTCTGGCGGATATCAAGAATGGTTGTTAAAAGGTTGATTACAACGACGACAACGACGACGACAACTATCATGATACATGATTCGGCGTTGACTAGTAAAGAAGAACACTGTAATCTGTCAACAAGGCGCTAATTTGAGGAGCGGTAAAACTGGGAAGGACCTAGGGCGAGGGTAATGGATACCAGTCGGCCAAGAAACCCAATCAATCAATATCCTAGAGATTAACGGCAGCAGCAATGGCCGGTGTTGTAGGCGGAGTGATTATCTCGAGGCCCCAAGATGGCGCAAACATAAAAGGCGACGATCAACGAGTGTAGCCAATCAATAGAGCTGTCGTCGTGTGAAGATAATACTCGCAATGTTAGTGCCGAGAGAAGCAAAATGGCGAATCGATATTGTAAAGGTGGGATCTGACCTGGATTTAAACTTCACTATCAGTAATTGCAGCAGCAGGAACAGTCAAAGCAATCCCCGTCAATACTTCGACCGACAACTCTTTTATGTTGTTGTGTTGTACGAACAACCGTACTTATGACAATAAGAACAGTGCAGTTGCATTGAGTCGCTATAATTTTAAGCCCTCGATAGTAACCTAACGTCAATAAGACAAATGAAGTTTACAAGTCTTTCACGAATGAGTATTCAGCCATGCAGAAATGAATCACCGTAGCATGCACCAGAACTAATCATCGAAATGATTATCTAAATGTACATAGCTTAAAAATTAGATCCCCAAATTGATATCATCTAAAATTATCTATAAAATTATCTAAATTTATCTAAAATAGATATTTTATCGAAAATTATCAAAAAATGTCCAAATGTCCCAAAATGATCATAAAGAACAAAAAAGGCACTTTTTTGAAAAAAAAAACAAAAAAAAAAAACAAAAAAACAACAGCAAAAACAACAGACTGTGATTATTTGTGTGTTTATGTGTTCGTATGTTTATGTTCATTCCAGTGTACTTGCTTGGTGTACAGTCTTAAAAAGCCTCTTCTAAAAACTGATATTTTTATTTTTGGAAAAAATACTCTTTTGAGCAGGGGAAGGGGCTCATTCCAACGGGTTTATTAATATCATCTAGATTTAGATTCTAGACGCTTCTATTTGATCTTTTTTTTTTTTTTTTTTACTATATCTTACATGTTTTCTGGTGGAAAACGCCAATGATGTCATATACAGAATTTATTCTGACCATATTTTTTCTCCGATGAATTTGTTTTTACATGACTTCAAATTAGATGGCAAGTTTCATTATAAATGTGATTCAGTTTGTTCAAGGATTAAATAAAGATGGATCATTGACCCATACGTTGAATGTACGTTTAATTTAAGATAACAATTTTGTGAATATTAAATTAGTTTGATTTATTTGAAAATAATAGCTAAATATAAGAAATGTTATACCCTGGGCTGCATCAATGTTAGATTCGGCCCTGGTTGTGCATCTGTATTTTCATGCAGATTTTTCCTGATCTCATTACATAATCACAGTCATTATTATTATTATTATTATTATTGTTATTATTATTATTATTATTTGGAATCTCACACCAGTTGCCTGGTGGTAACCGCTGGAGTTTGAGTGACAGCAAGTCTCCTCAAGTCTCCAGCCCTCCTCTCCTCGTACTCATAGGTCGCAGTAATTCTACGATTTACAGTTTCACACCGGTTGCCCAGTGGTTATTGCTGAAGGCTGTGACAATAAGTCTCCTCAGGTCTTCAGCTAACGTCTCCTCTCTCTTTCACCTATCATCTCAGGGCTGCAATTCGTTGCAGTACTTATATCTCTAGCACCTTCCTCAGTATCCGTGCAGTTCCCTGTAGTGCCGTGGTCTGTACGGTCTCAATCCTTCCCCTAATCCCGATCTCCTCTAGTCTCACCGTCAGCGTTTTTGGGATAGTTCCTAGTGCGCCCACTAAGACCGGTACTACCCTGGTTTTCATGTTCCACATCTTCCTTAATTCTCTTGCTAGGTCCTGGTATTTTTCCCGTTTTTCTCTCTCCTTCCTTTTTACTCTATGGTCTGCAGGTACAGCAACGTCTACTATTTGGCAGGCCTTCCTTTTTTTGTCTATTATTACCAAGTCCAGTCTTCTTGCCTGGATGAGGTGGTCAGTTTGGATGTTAAAGTCCCAGAGTAGTTTGTGGTTGTCATTCTCCAAAACTGCCTCTGGTTTGTGCTGATACCACTTTTCCACATGGCTGAATCCCATTTGTTTGCTTAGTTCCCAGTGTATCATCGTTGCTACTCTATCGTGTCTATGCTTATACTCCTTCTGGGCGAGTTGACTACATTCACTATTATTATTATTATTATTATTATTATTATTATTATTATTATTATGAGGAGACTTGCTGTCACTCAAACTCCAGCGGTTACCAACAGGCAACTGGTGTGAGATTGCAAATAATAATAATAATAACAACAATAATAAATTCTTTGGAGCTCCTATCACTTTACTAAGTAGGCCCAACCAAGTATTTTTTGTATACTTTCTCCTTTCTTTTAAGTTCTATTCTGCCAGGTCCACATGCAGAGATTATATTAACAATTACCTTTGGACGTGAAAGTGAAAACTCAGTTCAAGATTATAGTTACATAACAAATAGAATCACCTATAAATCATTTAAAAATATTTCCTTCTCAAACTGACAGACTTTTGGAAGGAACAAAGGTCTTGTTGATTGAAAACACACAAATCAGAAAATAAAACTCATTACCCAGGAACAAAAATTGCATTGCACAGAAGAGATCAAAAACTGTCGGATTTCACAATATCTTTTGGAAGTTTTTCGTTTCTTGGCTTGAAGAAATCTAGAATCTTCCACTTGACGGAGCGGTGAATGTGCCAGGGATTCTCCCAGGGACCAAATTCTTTTGCAGACAGTTAATCCGACGCAACAAAATTCTTGAGTTTTTGTAGTAAGCTTCTTTGACAATGGAGAACGGATTATTCATCTTGGACAATTCCTTTGGACATCTGAAAATAAGGTTGAGTCCGGAATACAGAGAGAGAGAGAGAGAGAGAGAGAGAGAGAGAGAGAGAGAGAGAGGACAAGAGCAAGGACAAGAGCAAGACAGGCATATACTGAGAGGAAGTGAGAGAGATAGAGAGTGAGAGAGGGGGAGGAAGAGAAAGAGACAGATACTTGGACACAGAGGAAGAGATAGACATATACGGAGAGCAAGTGAGAGAAAAAGAGAGGCGGGAAAGAAGATTTAGACAGAGAGATCCTTGGACAAAGTGGAAGAGAAAGACAGATGTGGAGGCACTGAGAGAAAGGGAAAGAGAGAAGAAAGATAGAGAGGAAGAGAAAGAGAGAAGGTGAGAGAGGGGAAGTGTAACACAGAAAGTGAAAGAGTGTGTTTGATAGAAAAATAAAGATGGCATCCATTTTGAAGCAGTGATCAGTGAACTAATTAGAAACAGTCAACCAGAACTATCATCAAACCCTTCAAAAGGTCTTTTCGGTCCCAACGCCGGTCTTTGTATGTATCACGTACACGGGTCACACCACTAGAACTAGAAAGCTAAACATTTACACCTTGTTATGTCTTCGCTCATATTTCTCTTCTAAATTCCCCTTTCATCTAAATAAGTTTTCAATGTGGGTTTTAATTCGCAATATAAATTCATGCTAAATTGATTTCTCTGTATACGGAAACATTCACACTTGTTTGGGGAAAATTAAGACTTTTTTGATGATCACTGCCCAACAATAGAAGACGAGAGCAGTAACCTATTCATTTATCAATAAATCTCATATCTTTTAATTGATCATCCCAATATGGTCACGTTGATCACCCCAAATTGTCACACAACGGCTTGTATTGAGTAATTTAACCAGATCTATCTTATGGTCAATTACAACTGTAGTGAATTAGATTATCACTGAATGCCCCACACTTACAGCTGAGTGGAAAGAAAGAAGGATAGAAAGTGAAAGAAAGAGCGTGAACAAAAAAGAGAACAAGAAAAAGTGAACAAGAGAGAGAGGGGGGAAGGAAGATAAAATATGTGGATAGGTAGTTGCATCCTGTTTCCCGTCTGTTTAAGCTCATGTGCTTACATCTGTGCTTGAATACCAGTCAAGTAAATTAGTTCGGGCTTGGCCTATTAACATGGCTGACATATCAAGAACATTTATGAAAGTCTTCCTCACAGTCAGAACATCTTGGCTCACAGGTAGACTCGGCTTCCTGTATAAATATCAAACGTAGATTGAATCCGCCGACGAAGGGTTAACTTGCGTCGAATTGCTATGTCAACAAAGCCTCCAGCTGTTTAAGCTCACGTTCCCGGGCAATTCCAGCAGTTTTGCAATAACAACGTCATCACGTGACCGGACTTAACGCTCTAGGCTGTTTATTTGAACGTTTTGCATTTACTCCTCTGCAATACAATGTCGATAGAGATTGTCAAAGGACGTTAACTTCCTCAGGTTAGAGAAATTTGAAGACAGACTTAACTTCAGGGTAACACATTCAAAGCTGAATAACCTATATTGGGGAGAATTATTTAAAACGTTTTTTTCCGGGCATAATAATGAGTAAGTGTCTAAATTTCTAGTCCTCTAGCTCAATTGGTGCAACATGTATGTATGACACGTACATACACAGCCAGCTAGACCAACTTTAAAATCTAAAAAGCCATTGTTGACTCGGAAGGCAATTTTGATTGACAGTTTCTGATAGATAAATAGATAGATTGGCAGAGAGAGAGAGAGAGAGAGAGAGAGAGAGAAAATATTTTGTTGATTGCTTTGTATTTTTATTAGTTAGTTGCATATTTGGCTCTGGTACCGACGGTTGGTATTCAATCCCCTGTTGATGTCAAAAGCTCGATTGCTGATTCTCAGGACATTTTGAAAATTGACACAAAAGAAAATCCTCACCACCCTCCATTTGGCTTTTTGCATAATTAACCAAGTTTGACGATTATAGGTTTCCTCGCAATTCAAAAGTGTTGCATTCTTTTGAAAACCCTTTGTAAGCCTGAATGCTGTCCAGCGAAGAAGCAATGGCCATGAATTTATATCCGACATTTTCTTAGTGCTTCAAGCTCCCTAAATCGTGTTGCCGTAGGTTAAGTGGAAGGTAAAAGGGACTAAGATATAGGAGAGAGAAGAGGGTAAGCGCTGCCTCTATAATTTCTTACTGCAAAACGAACGCTGAACGCTTTTTTGCTATTCCTCCCTTTTTTTGTAAAAGTGAGGACAAAAGCAAGGGATACCTGTAAGTGAAAAACTTCTGAATCAATGAAATTGATATTCATTGAATTTATTTGGGAAATAATTCAAAACGGTAGCAAGGACAACATCAAAGACCGTCATTTACAAAAGTTTTGATCAGCCAAATACATTGAGATGTAATTGTTGTCTGAATTTTGTCAGATGGGGTATTTTTATTATTGTGTATGATATGGCCAGACACTTTTCCTTGTCTATACGTCCATTCATTCACAACGTTTCGGCTGTGTGAGCTTCGGCCTTCAATGGGTTGTCTTGGAATGTGGACTCAAATTTTCAAAAAAGCCATTTCCAAAAGAAATAAATGGATCATCAGAACTCGGAATTTGTCCACGGAACGCAACACTGATGCATAGGAATATATATAAAAAGAGACGAGTCAAGTTCAAAATGAGCATCTGTTCCAGGGAATGCCCATCACCTTTTTTCTGGCATACTGGCACTGATAGAAGTGTAGTATCTGCAAAATAGTATTGCCAAAGGTGTGGAGACTTCTTCCAGACATCCAATGGGCCGGAGACTGGTTAGCGGTGTGTTCGGTTCAAGAGCGCCAGTGAAATGTCGTAACCAGTGAGAGATACTGAGGCTCGGCATTGCTGAGAACATTGAGGCCAATGGACTCGTCTTAGGTCCTCACATTAATACTTGGCCCAGTTGTAGGGAAGCAGTCCACCTAGAAGCAGTGCCATCCCATCGTACTTAAAGGCATGGGTCACGCTATTCCTGACGGTTTTGCGACTTCGTTTGCGAGGACTGGAGCAATTTTATTTGGTTCTCCATCCCACATTAAACACGACTTTGTGTCTCATTTGGCTCTCGTGGGAGCATGAGTAAATGGGATCCATACCAGGGAGTGATTCCACATTCTACAACAAAGAGCATACGACGAGGATCGGAGGAACACGGCCGAAACGTTGTGACCAATGTATACATGGAACACACAGCCCGACCTTGTCATACACAGTGATATGATATATAAGCCTGGGTGCAGTGGGCTTAGATTGAACACCTATCTTCATTCTGACTGAAGCTCCAAAATAATCGTTTGCAAAGTCAAGCTATTCATAATAGATTGATAAAAATTGAGAGTAGTTGTTGATATTCAAGTCAGTTTCACTCAATTATTTAGTCATGATTTCAGACCACAGTAAGAGAATGCTTTTTTTTATATATCTCTTTGGTTTAACGTGACAGCACAGACACCGAGGAATTTACTCCCCTAAATTAGAAGAGGATTGTTCTTGCTCTTGTCTCGGTGAAAAAACAAAGTCAACTCCAGCCTCAAAACTTGACTGGAGTTTGACAATAGAAATTCACTAACGCAGGTGGCAATGTGTTGAGAAGGGTGTTAATCTTATGCGCACATCTTTCGATTAGAGTAAGCCAGAGGCAACTAGACTGAAAGGAAGGAAGGAGAACGAGTGAAAGAATGGATTATTGAGAAGTTATTGAAAAAACGGCATTGCACATTAAAGAATAAACGCATATATACAGATAAGCAGACAGACATCCCACACATATATACATAGAGAGACTCCAAAGTGATTCAAGAATAGAATGATACAGAACTTAACTTGAAATACTCTTTTAGTTTCCTCGTAAACTATATAAAATGAATCGACAAAATCAGTTTTAATTAAAAGAAATAAAGTGGCTCTCCCGGGGGCGATCTACTCCGCTCCTATTCACTGTTTGCCACACGTACAATTGAGAGAGATAACCTTACATATCTTTAAAGAACAAGCACAGAGACGGCCTTTGTTCTAAAACAATTTCACTTCATAAAGCACAATTCAAAACTTCTGCATAGTTGTGTCTCTGTAATGAAAGTAAAAGTACCCCTGAATACGAATGTTGGCTTGAAATTAAGTATCTTAGCATCCACACTGTACAGCAATGCTCAAACAGGTAGAAAAAATCTTTCATGAAAACAGATGGCCGGCGTGTTGACTTGAGATGAAGAAATGATTGCCCCCCACCCTTGTGTATCTACAGTAGTAGAAAATCAAAATGATTCACTGTGCCCTGTGATCTACTGTGCTCCGATTCCCCCCATCTATAGACGTGAGTGTATGTGTGTGTGTGTGTGTGAGAGAGAGAGAGAGAGAGATGGGGTAGTGGGAGAGGGAGGACCGAGAGACCGTGCAATATTATGGTAAGCTCAGTAAATAAACCTGATAATAAAGTAGGATAAATTCTTCATTTTTTATTCTTTAAGTGTTAGGCACCGTTTTTACATTTCGAATTAAGATGTTTGGGCTTGGTAATGAAGTTACATGAATACGTATAGAAAAATACACTCCCATCCATGGACACCCTCACATACATACATTCATTCACACACACATATACACACACACACCCAAGCACAAGAGTTATTTTCTCGTTGCTACATAATTACACGATATATATGAAAAATACCGAACAGAATGCGCAAGACGCAAATAATCAGTTTGAAGACTTCCCAGAAGTTACACCATAGTAGGTAAAACAAGCCAAAAAACAAAAAAGAGAAAGAAAAGGCCCCAGGACCAGATAACATCGTCATCAATCTACTAAATTATAGCAATTCTATTCAACTTGTGTTTAAAACAGAGTGAAGTCCCGTAAATCAGGAACACTGCAATCATAATGCTTGTACATGAAAAAAGGAACCCGAAAGACCTTTACAACTACATACCTATAAGCCTACTCAACTGCATCAACAAACTTGCCACAAAAATCATCACTAACCTGATCACTAAAGTACTAGATGAAAACCAACCTCGGGAATAAGCTGGCTTTAGAAGAAGCTATTCGACCATGGACCAACTTCGTTCAATAAATCAGCTGAAAGAAAAAGCAGGAGAATACCTAATGCCACTTGCTGTACCATTTATAGACTTCAAGGAGGCTTTCAACTCAGTGAAGATACCCTCGGTCATGGAGGCCATCACTCCACAAGGTGTAGACCCTGTATACGTCAGAGTAATGCAAAAAAAAAGAATAAAATAATACAGTCACAACAACTCCTTTATCAGGCTACTTTAGGACTCTGTACCCTTCTAGCTCTGAAAAGGAGTAAGACAAGGTGATACCAGCTAACCCCTGCCTAAAGATATCTTTCCGAAACCTAAACTGAGAGAATAGAGGAATCAAAATAGACGGCAAAATAGACGCCCTTTTCGCAGAAAACCTACACGACCTCCAACTAATGCTTGATAAACTAAACGATAGAGGTAAAAAAAGTCGGCCTACATATTAGGTTAAAAAACAAAGGTCATGTGCAACAACCAAGTTGGAAAAAAGAACACAACTATCAAAATCAGGGAGAAAACAGGAGTCCAAGACATCACAGAATCTACGAAAAAACTCAAAACGCAATGGACTGGTCATGTTGCAAGAATGGTAGACACCTGATGGACATTACGACTCACAACATGGATGCTCAGATAGCCCATGCACAACCGAGTCCGGTAGAATGCAAGGTGGAAAGACGAACTAGACAAATTCAGAAAGTACTGGCTCCTCGACGCCTGCGATAGAGAGATGTGGCGAATCCTAGGGAAGGTCCATGTCCAACAACAGTCGATAAAAGACTAATGATGAGGATGAAAAAAACATATCCATTCACCGACATATCAAATGAACTGCTGATTGAGTCTTTGTTCCGAGAGTTATATGTGCAGGAACTCTCAGAAGATCAAATTAATAGACTTCTGATCACAAGACATAAGTGTCCAATCAAATTCAATATGCTAAATGATAGCAAAATACATGAGTGTGTCAGTGTAAGGGCATGAAAACGAAATTCATATTTTCTCTCTCATGGTATCCTTTACATTTCACTCTTTTTCTCACTCTTTTTCTCTCTCTGCCCCCTCTTTATATACATATATATATATATATATATATATATATATATATATATATATATTATATATATATATATATATATATATATATATATATATATACGCACACACACACACACACACACACACATATATATATATATAATATATATATATATATATATATATATATATATATATATAAACACCTTTACCGAGTGACCAGAACGGTGATTATAACTGAATGACGCCAATCCTGCTTAGACAGACGAAGGTAAGGTGAATAATTCCACCAACAACGAGCCCACTATTATATTACATCCAAGAAAAACTCTTCACTCGTTCCAACCGATGTGCTGACGATGGCTAAATAGCCGAGAATAGTACATGAAAATTATACATATAAACCAAAAAATAATAAGATGAGAGGATAGAAAAATTATTTCAGAGATACACTCCTGCTTTTGTCTTGGATTTACCTGTACATGAACATATTCACGCGCGCGTACTCACACATGCAAATACTATCTCTGAGAAATGGATATATATGATCCGACAGAAATATTATACATTGTGTTATATTATATAGAAACTCTTATTTAAAATGATCACCGTAATTACTTTGTGAATGTGCCATTTGGCCTAGACTACGTAGATAGAACAAACAATTAAAGATAATAAGGAGGCTAATAGTATCGAACCTACAATCGATATGGAAGCAGCTTCTACGTAGCATTGCTCTTACCATTAAGCAAAGGAGCCGCAGCGGCAGAAACATAAACGTGTTTGTGTAACAATTCCTCTTCTTCATCATATTTTAAGCTCTACTTTAAATCAACTTTACGTTTGATGTTGAACGTATCGAGCACTCTCTGAAATAAACCCATCACACATCGAATATTGTATCATATTGTATTGTATTGAATTCATATATATATATATATATATATATATATATATATATATATATACGGAATGCTACCAATAAATTCATTGAATTTGAACAGTGCACCCAAATGGAAAACAGAACAATTTTTGCTGCATCTCTCTGTGAGCAGTACCTTTTGCGACCAGGCTGTTTACATTCCCAAGGAGGATACTTCGAAAATCACGCAAAAAGCCATGTACGAAGTCGAGTATTTGTTTGTTAAAGTCAAATTTCATCACCTTTTCGAAGCACCTCGCATATATGTAATTAAACATATAAACATACAGATATAAACGAGCACATACATTCCTATATATGCGCACATATTTTTACTATGTACATATATATGTAAGCAAATCATACATTTATGATATATATATATATATACATATATATATAAGCAAATCATACATTTATGTAAGCAAATCATACATTTATGATATATATATATATATACATATATATATATATATACACACACACATATATATATATATATATATATATATATATATACCTACATATATATATATATACACATATATATATAAGCAAATCATACATTTACGTAGCAAATCATACATTTATGATATATATATATATATATATATATATATATATATATATATATATATATAAGCAAATCATACATTTATGTAAGCAAATCATACATTTATGATATATATATATATATATATATATAAGCAAATCATACATTTCTGTAAGCAAATCATACATTTATGATATATATATATATATATCATCGTATGCCTTCCCATATATATATATATATATATATAGTCTAAAAAGCTTCTTGGCTTTAAATATTGAACATCAAAAACTTTTTAGATACCTCTTTTGTGTCACTTGAATCACTTATCACCCAATATCTGTAAAAGCAATTTATGTAATTTACTTGAGTATTTTCTTTCTGTTTTATATATATACTTTGTTATAATGGTGCTATGTATGCATAGTCTCTCTATATTAATACCCGCAAAAATTGATACTTTTGTAATAAGCGTATATGTTAACATGCACACATACGCGCCCGTATGCATATGGACGCTCGCGTGCAGGTCTGTGCACTTACACACGCCCACTAACACACACACACACACACACACACACACACACACACATATATATATATATATATATATATATATATATATATATATATGTATATATATATGTATATATATATATATATATATATATATATATATATATATATATATATATATATATATATATATGAATATAAATTTAGGTGTTAAGCAAATCAGAAACGAGAGATAAAACAGAAATACATCAAGTACTCCGCCTGTACTATAAGAAAAAGAACCCAGCATGAAATTAATTAACAGGATCTCGTTGTCTGGGACCGAGAAATTAGGTATAACGTGTGCAGTACCTCTACGCGTCTGGCAGATGGCAAAATATGGTAAAACCAAAGTTTGGAATGTAATCAACACTCTCAGTCTCGATTAATATCCGTCTGGGACACAGCACAGATCTGGACACCTGAAGAAAATGTTTCTAATTTTCGGTGCTTTCCTTCCCTAACTCCCTTCTCTATCATATCTCCCTCCCCTCAGTCCCTATCATCCTTCTTTCTCTCTGCCTCTGATTCTTTTTTCTCTCTATCTTTCCCCCTTTTTTACATTCCTTTTTCTCTCCTTTCCTTCGTTATATCCCTTATCTTACATTTTTTTTGCCTCCATTCCTTACGCTCGTTCCCTTAGTCCCTTTCTCCCCCTTTCATTCTTTCCTTTGTTTGATTCTCCCTTCTCGTCCTTTCTCTCTTTTTTCTTTCTTTCTATCCTTCTATCTTTCTATCACTCTCTTTTATTTTTTTTAAATCAATCACTTTCGTAATGTTTTGTCAGTTTTCAATTTTCTAAGACAACGCACTTCATTCCCAGATGCAGAACCCGATGACTAAAAATCTGAAAACACGAAGTCCACCGAATATCATGATGAGTGAAAGATGACATCAAATCGTTTTAGAAAATCTACAACCGATAGCATCCAGGGTCAAGGCACATCGTCCCCCCTCCGGGAGACTGATTCTTTCAGACTTACCTGGTACCAGCAATTGAGTTACTGTATATTCCAGTAGATGAAGCGAACTACACATTAACCGAAATCCCAATTTCAGTCTGAATTTCATAGTTTTAGGTCATAGCGTTGGTATAAAACGACTCCCCAACTACCAAGTAATCTGTGCTGAAGTTTAGATGGGGGGGCACCAGATAACCAAAACGGTGTAATTCCAAAACAGTCAATTAAATATGTTGAATGTATTACCAGTGTATTACCTGTGGATCGTTTGAGTTGTCGGTATGTCATCAGTGGTGACGGGTCAATTTGGAATTTTTTTTTTACTGGACATTTGCGTGCCTGGACATCTTATGTTATAATCGTAAACGAGTGAGGACTGCCTTGTTAACCACTTATAAGTGTGTTGACTGTTGTTGCATTCGTATTTTTTTAATAAACTTTAACATTTAGTGCGTGCAGCAGAATTGCGATGTTCTGAACGATGATTACTATTCATTTTATGATACTATTGAGTTTCATCTTAATTTTTCTGTTGTTTTTTTTTAAATCGCAACTTTAATCCTTCCCTTTTATATACACAGCAACGTCTTTTTACACTGTTTTCGAGCAAAATGATGAGATTTGTTTTAATCTAATTGATTTATTTGATTATACAAAAATCTATTAGAAGGGAATAGATATCTTTTCTCAAATGGAAAAAGATCCTCTTCTAAAATGAAAAAAAATTATTATCCAACAAAAAATGGCTAATATTTCCTCGTAAATATTTAAAAAAAAACAAACGGTATTTTTGGAGAAAAAATATGGTTAAGTTACGACTCGGAAGTTCAGTCAAAGCCGAAAACTTTATCTTAAATTTTTTTCAGAATGGTTTTGTGCATTCATTCAATAAGAAACCCGAAGCCTTTGAAAAAGTGTCCGTTTTTTTTTAAAGAAATGTAAGTATTAGAGGGTTTTATTATTTTGTTTGAAAATAGAGAGTGGAAAAAGCCGTTGCAATGTACATAAAAGAAAAGGATAAAGAGTTGGGATTATTGAAAAATAACTGAAAAATTCAGATGAAAGTGAATAATAATACAACAAATTTAATAGCAATGGACAAAACATTGCAATACAACAGTACACCAAAATTAATAATTCATCAAAAATACTACTGCAAAAAAGTCAGCATGTTTATAAGTCACAACGAGGCTGGCCTCATTGGCCTACAATTATGACACGAGGTAGATATTCACATACTGTGGTACGCAAATGACCGGGGCGCAAAAATACCGGTACTTAAATGTCAAGGTACGCAATTAACCGGTATGCAAATGTCCGATATGTAGTTGTCCAGCACGGAATTGTCTAAAGTACAATCATCAGTGAGTTATATGATAGTATATACAAACTATCGTCTGTAGTTTAACGAAGGTTATTGTCCGGTTTGTTTGCATATCGTGTCGTGTGGTCTTGATTGAACTAGTTGACATGGCTGGTATGTGGGTGAAGCATTGATTCATGGTCTAGTCTGTTGTTAGTTTCTGTCTTAATAAAAAGATTTCTAATTGTTATCACGGAGCCGTCAGCAAAACGAAGAAAGGATGAAGCAAGTTTTAAGTTAAAACTTGTTGCAAGAAAGACATTTGACTCGACTGAGAAGATGGTAAGAAAGTGGAGGAAGAATGAAGAGGTTTAAAGAAAAATGCTACAGAAATGATGTTCGATTAGGAGAAGAATCGTTCGGCAATCGTTGGACAATCAGAATTTCAGAATTGGTACTTGAACAAAGAGAAGATCGCAACGTCGTCTCGGGTAGCCTGTCGAACATTACCAGAAATATATTATGCCTATATATGAATCTGTTGATTACAAATCAAAGCTCCAAATGTAAAAAAAAGTCGAATCTATAAAAGGTCAAATGGGTATAATATCCAATAATGCAAAACGTCCAACACATAAAGGTTTAATATACCGGTAGTCTTAAACGAATTATAGGGTAAAGTCTAGGTAAGGTATGGAACCAATCAAGTGGTATTTTGAATGGAATTTCAAGGCCAGAGTTTTTGTTTCTCTTGGACGCCCCGGGGATGGGATGCTTTTGGATGCTCCAAGTGTAGCCTCATCAATCAAAACATACATGTTGATATTACAAAGTTTGGTATCGCACCAGGACAAATGGTCTTGAATGCAGAGAAAAAAGATTGTGTTATACCAATATTCCACATAGGTGAATGTTGTCAGTCTACCAAATCAGCATTGTATCCTTCTATTCCAGTCTGTTTGTTTCGTTATTCACTAAGTTTACCATAGCATGACATAGGAACTAATTGCCGTAGAAGTGAGATTGGAAGATTCTGCTGCGCCTATCTTCCTAGAAGTACTAATGTACTTGAAAGGGGCATATTTGACAGCAACTAATCACGTAATTAGGCTGGCTTCTTTCAATTTCGGTTGATATTAGACATAGGAGATTAATGTTTAGGAAATGGATAGTTAAATTCGGTATGACCAATATCAGAATGAGGATTGTCTTTTTAAATATTGATTTACTCGAGAGTCACCCTCTTGTCAATTACGCTATTCCATATGTTTGCCGCTCCTGTCCTGAAAAATTTTTCTAAAGCCAGTGGAGGTTCTAAACCGTCCTCTGGTTTATTGCATATATATATATATATATATATATATATATATATATATATATATATGTATTGAGAAATGGATATGATCCGACAATGATTATAAATTATGTTATATTATATCGAAACTCTTATTTGAAATGATCTTGTTACATGGCTAATGTATCACTTGCAATTCGGAGGGAAAACGGTTCTTTGGGTCTTTGCATTACCGGCAGTTGTTTGGCTAAATGGTAAAAGCGGCTACCTTATCGGATGTAGGTTCGATACCAGCAACAACCTTTAATTGTTCATCCTATTTACGTTGTCTCAGCTACGTGATACATTAAAGGCATGATAATTTTCAAATAAGAGTTTCAATATCATATAACGCAATATATATATATATATATATATATATATATATATATATATATATATGGGGAGAGAGAGAGAGAGAGAGAGAGAGAGAGGAGAGAGAGGGGGGTATGTCTGTAGCGGTCCATATCGCTTTACATTGAGAATAAATAAATAAATAAAAAGCAGACATGTGCCAATATATATATAAATGAAGCTTTTGTTTGGCATTGCAACGTTATGAGCTTATCTCTAATTTCTTTTCAATCGTGTTTGCATTTACGAAGATGTAAGACAAAAATGTATGTTTTTTCATGTTCCGTATAAAAACAAGAACTTTTTTGTGATTGTTTCTGGCTAATATCTCAAGTAATTACCGACGTGGCTGTTGGACGTCCGCGTCTGTTTTTATCATATATTGGCTCATATTTCAAAGAGAGCAAAGCCCAAATTACACTGGTGCATGGTTTTGTGGCCGGTAATAAGCATTAAACTGCCAAATGTCTCGTTTAACAAGATACAGAGCTTTTAAAGTTGCAGCTGATGCCTTTGCTGTCGCTGTTCTTACTGAGAAGACCGAATGAGAGTGGGGCCTGGGATTCCTTCTCGAACACCAAGTTATAAAGGTGTCTGACATTTCCACAAAGATAAAACATGGTAGAATGCATAGTTTTGCACGAGTGGACAAGCAAATTTAGTTGCAAGTAATAACAAAATAATTGACAAAGGCGTCAGGATGTGCCAAATGACACTACTACTTTTAGTGCAATGGAGAAGTACAGCCTTGAAGATAGATATCCGGGAAGTGGCTTTGGGATCGGGGGCCTGTCCCTTAAGGAGACAGATATAAATTGAGCACAGAAAAAAAACTTGACTGGAAAAGGATCAGCCAAAAATTATGGTTCATATATTGCACTCACTGACCAGAAAAGATAATTTTTCAAACTGAGTAAAATAAGTAGAAAAGCACTGATATGTATATATATATATATATATATATATATATATATATATATATATATATATCAGTGCTATTCTGACGCTCCCCTATTCAGGGTTGAGCACTCTTTTAGTAAGGTAACTCGTTCATTGTAAGCTAATGCAATGTTCTTCCAATAGGAATTGAGCATTCTGGTAGATGGGGAATATATGCGTAAATAGATATATCGCTTAAATTCAACCTTACTGACCGTCCAGTTCCGTGGAGTAGGGTCTGGAGCAATGGTTTCGATCCTACCTCGTGGTACCGGATGGGACAATGGATAGTCTATAACCATACTGAAGAGTTGTAATACAACGAAACAGCTGTTGGTGGATGACACAATAACATATATATATATATATATATATATATATATATATATATATATATATATATATCCATTATTCAGGCTGGAGGAAAAATGAATACACAAACCCCGCAGTCTATGGTCGTACTGCTATAGAAATCTCTCCAAACAATTCTCGTCAGTGGAGCCTAGCCATTCAGTCGTTCATAAACGTACTTTGATTATTGCGATCAATTTGCACCAAATTTTACATATTGTTCAAAACTGTACTGGTCATAGTCCTAACATAATTGAATATATTTCTTAAGCTTATAATTATTTAAAATTTGTGCAGCGGTACCTCAATCGTATCACATCAAAACCGGCACTAACCAAAACCTCATTATTCATGACATATATATGTGAGTGTGTATTTGTATGTGTCTATGTATGTGTGTGTGTATGTGTGTGATTAACCCTGTGTCTATTGCATTGTAGGGCCTAAAACATGTCATGCCATGCTTTTGTTCATATATAAGAATGTTGACCAGATATACTTTTCATATTTTGCTAAAACAATCCCCAAATCATCATCATCATCATCATCATCATCATCATCATTCTTTTACCATCCATCGTTGGACATAGACCTTCCCCAGGATTTGCCACACTTCTCTATCATGGATATCGCGGAGCCAGTACTTTCTGAACTTGTCTAGCTCATCTCTCAATTTAATATTCTGCCGGCCTCGGTTGCGCATGTGATCTCTAGTCTCTCCATGTGAGGCCCAGCATAATTCTTTCATGTGCACGTTGCATGGTTCTCAATTTACGGGTCTGTCTCTTATGATCAAAATGGTATTAATTACATTGCTCTTCGATGTTTGTCCATTCTGTTTTTGAGAAGTCTGAAAGTCAAAATGGGGTCAAAATATGATCAGCGTAGAGTATCAAAATTAGATGACAACCTGAATGCACTCATAAATAATCGTAATAAAGAGGGTTATAAGATCAATTTTTAAAAAAAGCCAAAATAGTGAAAAAAAACAAAACAAAAACAATATTTATTCAGCTACAATATCAAGACAATACAAAATAATGATCAACGATATTCTAAGCAAATTAGGGAAAATCTTAAGGACAACCTGATCCCACACTTAAGCAAAATGCACACACACACACGCACGCGCACGTACAGACTGATTAGGACACTAATTTATGACAGATATACTTGCCAGACTTGGATAGAGATAATGTTGATTAGACGAAATTTATGACACCTACAAAACAACGACATACTTAGTTATATTCCCCGCATAATAACATCTTTGTACGGTAAATTCCTTACATTATCTAATATATGCTTAGTGTAAGCGTTTAGTATCATTAGTTTTCAAAAACAATCAAATCCGTTATTTAAATGAGAATGGGCCATTTTCGCTTCATAGTTACATTAACAAAACATATAGCCGGTTATTAAAGAGTGTATAAAGCATGAACTGTTGACATACCCAGGTGAATTTTCCATTTGAATTTTATCTGTAATGTATTAATAGGTCAATCTACTTGATAAATATTGAGCACTGTGATTAGATACAAGCAACAATACATACGTACATGACCGAGAAAAAAATAAATATTTCTTCCATATTGTTATCGCTCATCTCAGTTTTTGAACAATGCTCTTATTGCAGCAATAATTAAATTCTTCATTATTCATCATCATCGATTATCCTAAAATAATTCTTCCATGTCGGATTGCATATTCGTTATTGAGGCAGGTCTACTTAATTGAAAAAAAAGGGACAATCAATGAATAAGTTACAATTGCATTTACTGGGCTATGAACAAAAAAAAATTCGGAATTTTCAAAAAAAAAAAAAGAAGATCGATTTAGCTTAAACTTACATTGCAAATTGAATCCCCTCAACGAACATACTTTTGGGGCAGTATTTAAAAAAAAAAGGAAATCGCATTTTGTAGACATACTAAGCTGCAAATGTTTTAGTTTTCAGCCTTCTAGCTCTATTAGCATAACCCATAGATGGGATACATACGTAGATAGCTGACCTTTCCGACCAACTTAAAAACTGACGAAACCTGTGCTAACAGTCCTGGTGACAGTTTTTATTGACGATTCCAACCTATTCTCTTGCATTATATTTCATAATTGTTACCTGGAATCAAAGATTAATTCAACCGGTTTTCATTAACTTAGTTTCCAGCTACATTCATGGCCACCATAATTCCTTTTGATTCTGCTGCTGTTATCATAATATCACATTTAATAAAAATCAAGGGTTACCAAACTTTTTACACCATCAACCCGTTCATGGAACTTTTGTTTCATCATCGACCCCCAAGCAGGATTGTCGAAAGATGTCAAATGAATCAATACCATCTTTAAAAGGTACAGAATCCCCCCAAAACATACCAAATCCATAGTATCTAATTATCCGTCAAAACTATCAGGAAATCAATTGTAAAATACAAAATACTCCTCCCTTGATATTTGTCGACCCTTTGGATCGTTATATCCAACCCCAGATGACATTATCGACGAATCTAACGACCCTTGAGAATGTTTAATTAAGAACAATTGATCTGTTCTACGCGACAAATTTGTTTTGTTTTCATCATCACCATCATAAGCAGCATCAACTACAACAGTATTCTTCATTTTGTAACCCTTCATTAATTCTCTCATTCAACCTCCTTCTTCTTCTTCTTCTTCTTCTTCTTCTTCTTCTTCTTCTTCTTCTTCTTCTTCTTCTTCTTCTTCGTCTTCTCTTTCTTCTTCTATTTCATTCTTCTTCTTCTTCTTCTTCTTCTTCTTCTTCTTCTTCTTCTTCTTCTTCTTCTTCTTCTTCTTCATCTATCATCATTCTTCCTTTATGTCTTTTCTATTTCCTTTTCTCTTCTTTTTTTCTACTTTCTCTCAATCATATTCTTAATTTCATGATTATTATCAATACGAAGAGAAGTAATTTTCACTCACACACACTTCGAATTTAAATTCGAACAAATAAAAATTTCCCTCAAAAGGAATCGATTGAAATAAATATATTTAATGTTGGAAATTGATTAGAATTATAAAAAAGATATCTTCCAGTGATAAGATAGCCTCCGAATCTCATTAATGAGCGCCTAAAACATAGAAGGGAACATAGTGATTGGCTCTCAAGCTGAGAACTGTGCAACATGCACGAATAATCTTGATTACATAGAGACATTGCCATCCCAATCCTTTAGGGAGAACCCAGTAGTATTAAATTTGCCCTAACAATTAAAAAAACTCTTGTTGGACATTTCAAGCAACCTCAGTGTTCATCTACATGGAAATATAACAACACAACTCATTATACCAGACATCAAACGGGGGGGGGGGGTCATAGATCCCATAATAGCGATGGACAGATCATGCTGCAAGAATGTCAGACAGCCCGAGGGCATCACGATTCACAACGTGTATCCCATGATATCATATGCGAAATTGTGACCGGAAAGAATGATATACCGTGATGATTTGGACAAATTTAGAAAATATTGGCACCATGACGCTCGTGGGTGAGAGAATTTGGAGAAAGTCTATGCCCATCAGCAAAGTTTGAAGGCTTGATGCGGATACTGAGTCGTGGACTAATGGTTACTGGAGCTGGTCTCGCAGACCAATCACAACAGGGCAGTAAGTTCAATCCTCGGTGGGCCCACAGACTTATAGCCTACTGTCAAAACCAAGCCATGGATAGAAGATTATTCAGTCGTACTAATTAGTAAATTCCTTGTCTCTTGAGAAAGAATTCACATTCGTGTATAAACGGCTGGTTTCCTTTGCATGTGTCAGCTTAGTGATGTCTACCAATTTCAAGTCTGGTTGAGAACGGTATTTTATTGCTACTAATTTTATGGGCTAATATTACTGTATTGATATTGACACTACAAGCTTGTAATGTAAACAAACATGGCGGTGAATGATTCGTATAGAGTATGACTTTGAGGGTTTGATTTGAAGTTCATTTGCCAGTTGGCAGTAATAGCTCAATTGTTAGAGCAACAAGATGTGAAGATAGGGTGAAAGTTCACCGACGGAATACCTCCATCCTAATCACATAATTTAAAATGTGCTCAATTAGCAGCTGAGTCCACAAGATAAATTGTCTTATTAAAGAGTTTTCTACTCTGTTCTCTTTTACCGAGAATCGAACCCAGGAATTTATGTGTGTGAGGCAAACGTGGTACACATTACACTATCCGGGAAGACGATTAATCTTGATAGCCACCTTTATTCTCATCAAATTACCATCTAAATGGTTTTTTTGGGGGGGGGGTTGACAGAAGAATTTACATAGAGATACTTCAATATCTACATAGTCAAGAAAAGGATGTCATCGATTCTAGGAATTAGAGCACACCAATATATATATATATATATATATATATATATATATATATATATATATATATATATATATATATATATATATATATAAGCGCTGTCTTATCAATTAAAAAAAAAATCACTTTTTCACCAAATCCTATCGCCATTAGACCATGTACAGTAAAGCTCGCACTAGCCCATCTATACGATAACAGAATGTTTTCTTCACCCCATTACCATCTGGATATTTTCATACAGTTTCATTATCTTCGCTCTGTTGCCCTGAAGGAGCCAGCTATTTCCCGGGCGAAACGTAAGCAGTTACATTTAAAAGAAAATTTGAGATGTACTGATTGGTCCCAAGTCTCTTCCTTTCCACTTTGTCAACTCCCCACAACATTCTGTCTGATAAACATCCCTCTCTCTCAACTTTGATCTAATATATGATTGTTGCGAAGATGTGAGATGATCCGATAGAATGTTGAAGAGAATGATAATTGGAAGGTGAAGTGCACGTTCACAACACCTTCAATCCATAAAAGTACAAAGTTTCAAAATGGTGGGCGAACGTTATCATCCACTGGTGCAGCATTAAGGCTTACTTCTAAATTGTTCTTTGAAATCAGCCTAGCCTCAGCGGTAGACAGCATTGCTGCTAAAGGTTCAAAACCTCCAGTAATAACGGAATGTATCTTTACTTATATTGAATCTACAAAAAGGCAAACACCAAGATATATATAAGTAAATCCATCACTTTCAGCCTTATTTCCTTTTAGTAGGTGAAACAACATAAAACTTACAACAGTTACATTCTGTAAGTAACACTTCCCAGTAATTAATAATGTCCGACCTCTGGAGATATATTTTCTTTTTAATCAATACACACCATACAGATTGATGGTCAAAATTCGCACAAAGAGATATCAAGTACAAAATTACAAAAGTTCGATGTCCAACTACCGAATTCCACTCTTGAGTTACTAATGAAGTAATAATTTTTAAAACGATACTTATAGTTACATTAGTCATGTTAGTGGCAGTGTTAGTTGCTTTCGCAGTACATGCAGTAGCTTTGGTAAGTATAGTACTTGACTGTCCCAGTAGTGGCTTTATAAGTGTCAGTAACAAGATCATTTGGGATTTGGAACCTGGCTATAAGTAATCCTCTTCAATAGTCCGACACTAAACGTAGTCTTTGTGTCTATAGTGAAATCGAAAAACAAACTTGCACCAGGGTTGTCGTTAGCCAATCTTCTATCCATGTCACGTGGTTGAGCCAACAAAACAAATAACTACAACAATAACAAAAAGGATATGTATAGCAAATGTCTATCCGTCTGGAGTATCGATTTTTATCTCATCTTAAGGATAGACATTGATCAGACCTTTCGAAGTGATGAATGGTGAAACTGCCCTCGTTGCCCCAGTGGTCGAAGAATGGCAAATGAATTACGTTTTGCAACCGTATTAATCCAATCATTGATCCTGAAGACTACTATGTACCTCCACCTTAATTTTTCTGTTGCTTTTTAATCGCCATCTTTGCCCAGGCCGACTCCCCTCCGGCAATGAGTGAACGGCATTGATCAGAAATAAAGAATAAGATTCAAGTGAAGCTTGATATCACATCCTTCCTGGGAATGGAGACTTACGCCGAAGGAAAGCTGGTCCGAGTAAAAGATGCTACTATAAATAGCCATCTAAAAATTAAAAACAATGTATTATAATACTTCTAATAAAAATAAACCATAAAAATAACTGCTGTATTGATATTGACTCTACAAACTTGTAATGTAAATAAACAATTTGATTTGAAGTTCATTCGCCATTTGGTAGATTGGATTGGTAAAATGACAAGACGTAGAGCTAGGACAAGAAAGATCTGCAGACAAATAAGGGACTGGAGACAAGAGCTTTTAAAACTGTTTATTTCACCCAAACAGCATTAGAATTAATTTTAACATGACAGTTGTCAGAATTTGGTCTGCGAGTGTAATTTCATTTTGTTCCTCTCTCGTCTTTCATTCTAGTTTTGTTTCTTCCTCTTTTCCGTCCACACGACTGTCAAAATAAGCCATACTTAGCGTCACTCTGGCTATAGCATCTTTAAGACCATGAGCGATTCCAGTAGCCCTATTGACATATACAGACTTGTATCTCACTTCCCAACTACACGCTCCATATCAAGCAAACTTGAAAGATTGGCTACGAAATATTGTGTCTATTTCCTTCAATTTTGGTTTTGAGTCGTACAAAGCTGAGTTAATTATTAATGTCTGAATCTCTGAACCGTATTCTAAAGAAAATCAGAAGTATGAATTCAATTAGGCGTGTGGACTATAAAGAGGTAACTGACGAAGTTAAATTCTCGTGCATATGTTTCCTGAGTGTTTCAAGATGATGTTGGCGTGTGTTGGTAAGGGAATCTGAACAGCGTTGGGTTAATTAACACAACCGAAGGACAGATGTAACATATATATATATATATATATATATATATATATATTATATATATATATATATATATATATATATAATTTAGGAAGCTTTAAAGCATTGAACACAAGGCAAATTGAAAAAAAAATTTGTGTCACTTATATATATATATATATATATATATTTATATATATATATATATATATATATATATATATATATACATATTGTGCATCGACAAAGTAGTACATTATATTGTAAATAAATATCTCTCGTGTAAAATAATGCTTTTTTCATCATTAGACTGTTGACTTATTGGTATATATATATATATATATATATATATATATATATATATACATATGTGTGTGTGTGTGTGTGTGTGTGTGTGAGTGTGTGTGTGTGTGTAATACTTCAAGAAGCTATGCCATTTTACGCACTAAAGGTGGTACTAATTGTTTTTCATGAATATTCAAAGATTTTTAGTCTTGAAGTGATTAAGATGATGCTACAGAAATTTTAACTAAAGATCCTACATACAGAATTGTTTTGTTCCAGTTTAATCATTTATTTCATAAATGTTATGTAAGACAATTAATAATTAATTACTGTTAATCAAAAGATGATCGAGAGGGATTTATTTTTTCTATTCAGAATCAGATTTTATTGTATTATAAGGAAATATTTCTTGTGCGGATCAGTTGTTTCCAATGGAACCGTTTCTGGGATTGAAAAACAAAACAGCTTTTCCCATAACTTTATTTAGGGCATTGTAATGTATGTGGAGGAAATACTTATCGAAATAGATCTATGTAGTATTTGGCCGATAGGGTATCAATAAGTTAAAGGACGGATGGTGCTTGCGTGTTCATGAGTCACACGTGAGAGAGAGGGGGGTAGATTTTCAATTGATTCTTTTCTATTCTAATCATCTTCTGTATTCACGTGTACGTCTCTCTGAGTTTATCTTATAATACTTTTCTTTGGTTCACCTTCTCCTTTTCCTCTCATTGTCTAATGCACTAATGACAAAAATGAAACGTCCTGTCCGAACACGTTCTCAAGGAGAAACACGAACAGGTGCCGATTGTCACGACCAGATGTTCAATGCCATCAACATCTGTTTCGTATCAGGTGTACTGTCTGCAGTTATTGGAAAGGCCACGTGATTTTTTCCTTTCTTTCTTCCTTTGTAAGTGCTGATGGCTGAGCAGTCAACAGAACGCACAATTCGGCTGAAATCTCAAAAAGCTTTTAGGGAAGGTATGAATCCACCCTTCCCGCTCAATTATGGGTTTAATTTAGTGGCATCATCCCAATAGCTTGTTACCTGTGGGTCAATTCCCCACAAACCTCAGAGAAATTCATAATCTTGATGCAATTTTTCAAGATGACCGCGAATTTGACCCTTTAAGATGTTTTGGACCAGAAAATCAAATGTTAGTACAGATAACATATTGTTGGATAGAGGATTTTGTTGGCTTTCCAATGATATATTGTGTCAATTTGTATCTGTTGCACTAAAGTTACCGGCGAAAAACGTGAAAGAAGGTATTCTAAATCATGCTGATGAAATTTTTTTCCCAACTTATATATATATATATATATATAAAACTCACCCACAATGCATAGCTCCTGGCAATGGACTCTGGTTCCACATGGTACATTTTAATACACACTCACACAGCACACACCACTGATGATGGGAAGAATCCCAAAACATGTATGGACTATTGACATATAAGGATTAATAAACCTTACCGCCAAACACTTCACCCCCGAGTCTGTCTCACTCTCTAAAGTACACATTATATATATATATATATATATATATATATATATATATATATATATATATATATATATATATATATATATATATATATATATATATATATATGCAAAATCCGAAGGTTGTACAGAGAAGATTATATATCCTTGAAAACAGATATTGAAATGTTGGCCCCCTTCTTGGATTTTGTGTTAGAATTTCTTGGAACTTTTAGTATGGTGTTCTAGAAGCTTCAAAGAAATGCATTTTGGGGAAAAACATGTTTTAATTTTCTTTCTTATGGCCCCTGATACTATAAATCAAGCGAAAATAATTGAACAATGATCATAAACTAAATAGATCTATATAGTCACTCAATAGAGAGCGTCAGGTGACCAACGTTTTTTTGGCAGCATGTTGAAAAAAGAAAATAAAAAGAGTGATCAATGAATAAGTTAATTCTCTTGCCTTTTGTCGCAGTTTCACAAGATAGGCGTGAATGCCACTGGACACAAACTAAAGAAGCAATTTAGCATGAACTTACATTGTACATTGAACTGACCACCCATACAACCTATGTGGAAGTAGAAAAGGATATTAAAAAGAAACGAAAAACATGTTTACTACACCTAGGAGTAAATGTTAACTTTTCCAGACATCTAGCTCTATTGTTGCGACCCGAACATACTATAAAGACATAGTTAGTCTACCAGATTGATTTAATAAACATATGCTGATGGTTATTATGACAATTATTCAATAAACTAGAAATCATTCAACCACGTGGGACAAGAATAGTTCGTATATTCTTGGTGGAATGTTTTGTTAACCTCCCTCGGACGATCATTGTTTTCACTACTGTCATCACTGCATGCGGGGTCTGTCTTGAAAATATCAAGCCATTTAAAAATGGAGAAAAAATAGCGTACCGAGGGCATTGTTTCTTTTGTCGCCCTTAAAGTCCTCCCATTTTGGACGCCACACACTCATCCCAGTGTCTCTTTCTACTTTTCAAAATTGTCTGTAAAGCCCACATTCGGGATCGCCATCAGCTGTTTCGTTGTACTCTCTTTGTGAAAAGCCAGGAGTTCGAAGAAAACAAATCTCAACTGGAGAAGCGATTGATGGACCTGGGTGACACTATGTTCTTCAAAAAAATAACTGCATGCAACGTGAAGAATTATTCGTTTGGTCATTGAAAATGCAATGTTCACACAGTACACAAACTCAGTACATAATATATTACTACAGACTGAGTAAACCCACAGGAGAGTCTGCATTAGAAGTAAGGTTCCATTTATTGGTTACCAAATTACTTCAAAAACCCTGCAACCGGTTCTCCAGATCTTGCAACCCCATTTGATTGACTACTAAAAGAATTTCACACAGAATATTTTGTCAGTTGCCCAAAGAGAGTCAAATAATTTCACTGCTTTCATCATCATATACGTATCTCTTCATTCACTGTCTAATTGAATGCTAGTATATAAAGATCCGGGTAAAATATCGCAGAATATCTCGTCAGTCACTCCGGGACAATCATTGCCTTTTTTGCAACTTACGAATTCTCTTGAATCACTGACCGATTCACTGTCAGAGTATATAGAATCGACACAAAGGAATTTATCTCAAAATATCTCGTCAGCTGCAGCCAAATCATCTACCCTTCTACACACACCTTTATACGCATATACGCATTGTGTACATGTTACTTTCTTTCTTTTGCTCGTCTAACGGTAACCAGCAAGGATATTGGAATCAACGAAGCGTGTTCAAATTCTCACTGCTTATGTTCAGATACCATCTCATCAGGTATGATATAATATGACCTTAGATGATTCAAAACGACGTAAGATAACATGACAGAACATAAGATGACAAAGATAAAATATCGTTTCTGATGACAGCATGCAATACAATTTCATTCCGGTAGTGAGTGTTATTTTCTAATTGCTCGGGTCATGGATTGGTCACACATTTTCTTCCTATCTATCTATCTATCTATCTATCTATCTATCTATCTATCTGTCTGTCTATCTATCTATCTATCCTAATTTGTTCCTTCTATATCTATTTATGGATCGATCTATCTATCAATTTCAATTTGTTCGTATCACTTCACATTACTCTTTTCATATTTATCATTCAATTTTCCCAATTTAATTTTATATCTATCTATTACCCTATCTATCTATCTATCTATCTATCTATCTATCTATCTGTCCATCTTAATTTGCTCATATAAAACTGTTCGTCTTACTCTCTTCATATCTATCAGTCTGCTTATATCTACATGAATACTTTGAAGAGCTCGGTTTTGATTAATACAGATTTTGGCGTAGTACAGTTAAGGTATTGCTGTTTAAATGAATGTGATAATGTATAAACTGGAACAAAACGCATTAAATTATGACGATTTGAACAGCGCAGTCTTGAGCAGTATATAAGTTTGGAGAGAATTACCTGCACCAATCAAGGTATATTTGTATTTGTTTTAGTCTGTTCATGTCCATTTTTCTATGGTGGTACTTTTAAAATTTGTGAAAAGTGGAAAAAAAAAACTAAGAAAAAACATCTCAAAAAATTTTTATTTGTCACGAAGACATTTCGTTGGTTCACTCCAACTTTTTCGAATCTGTCTATCTATGCACGAACGTATGAATTTATTCATTTATCTATTTATTTATCTCCGAAAGACTCTTTCTGTGCTTATCGTTGCTAGCGTTTATTGTATCTGATCCGAATTTTCGATGACAGTCAGTTTTACTGTTTCAGCTTTAGAATAATAACTTTATTCACCTCGCAACTGACCAACCAATATTCTCTCGACTAACCAACGCAGCGATTATTGTTTTTTTTGTCTGTTCAATTCCTATTTAGAAAATAGCTTCTCAAGTGTTTCTACCCTCACGGAGTCGCTCCTGTCTTTTCCTTGCATGTGTTCCCACCAAAATGACTTTCCACCATTTTCGAAAGGCAAAACCACGTCATCCATCATACAATGAGAAAGAGGTCAACACAAACATAGGGTCATGTGTTACGTTTTGTCTTGAATATTTCAGTTTAAGAGACGCGCCCTCGCTGACTGATATTTCACCACATACGCATTACTTATTTCTTTTATATATATATATATTCAGTCTTCCAGTGACGAGAGAGAGAGAGAGAGAGAGAGAGAGAGAGAGAGAGAGAGAGAGAGAGAGAGAGAGAGAGAGAGAGAGAGAGAAAGATGGCGAAAGAGAGAGAGAAGGACGAAAAGACAGGGAGGAGAAAGAATTGAAATCAAATCTGTTGGTTCTCATAGGAAAAAGTCAGTGAACAAGCCAGGCTGCTGCAGGGTCAAACTCCACTCCTACATCTATTTCAATTAAAGATGATAGATGCAACTTTTGTATTGCATACATGATAAATTAGGAAATATATATATATATATATATATATATATATATATATATATATATATATATACTGTGTTGAGATCTGTTTAAAAAATTGGAAAAAGGGAAATCAATGAATAAGTTGCTTCTGTCGTATTTTGTTGGGCAGTGATCACTACCAAAGTCTTAATTCAAAAACAACAACAAGGAATCGATTCAGCATTAAATCCAATTGCAAATTGACCCCCCCCCACTAAAAACTTATCAGGGGAGGGAACTTGAGGAAAAAACAACACGATAAGTAATGAGTAAATCTTAGAATTTTCAGCCTTCCAACTTTATTGACGAAGCCTCTACACGTGATACTTACACAAATATATACTTACATGGATTTTTTTTTGTATCTTCATTGACTCACAATAGGCAGGATTACCAACCAGACCAAACAATCAGCCGGATATATTATTTTCCCCTATGACCCTCCAAATTAGCATGAATACTCTAGAAATCTTTCAAAAATATTGGGGGGGGGGTCTGCATTTTCGGTTCTCGCCCGTGATTTATTTGATAGCTGTGACGTACCTATATTTATGTCTGTGAGTCTATATCGATCATAGCAGATCTATCCATCTTTCTTTCTTTTTCTTTCTTTCTATCTATATTCATTAACGGGTATATATTTAATAAACAAGTGAAACGTTTCTGCTATTCCCAGATGGCCAATGAATACAAACGACCCTCATTCTGTGCAATTCAATTGTAATTCAACAGAATAACGAGGTGTGAACGGTGCAGGCGGTACAGTTGGGAACAGGGTGAAGGGAAGGGTCCCCAGAGTCTACAAGCGTCCGACACAATTTCGCATTGACACCCCCCCCATACTAGCAGCTGAAACAATACAGAACCAGATTCAGCGTTGAATCAATTCGTGTTTCTTCTTTAAATTATCGGAAATTATAAAGAAACTAGTTGATATTGCGGTGTATAAAATCGATTCAACTAAAAGAAAAAAAAAGGTGTCAGTGACATATATAGTGACATATATATATATATATATATATATATATATATATATATGTATATATATATATATATATATATATATATATATATATATATATATATATATATCAGTAACACCTTTTAATATATATATATATATATATATATATATATATATATATATATATATATATATATATAGTAAGTAGTGGTGTTTTTAAAGTGCTCGATATCCAAAAAATATAATAATCATAACGATGGATACCCATGACAGACCTGCTCCATGACTCATCAATTGTCAGATTGCTTGGCCTCTCAGGTAGAGGGGTTTTCCACGATTATGGAGGTGTAGGCGTCGGTGCCATATCTGCGAAAAAACTTTTGAGTCTTTTTTTTTTAAATCTATATCATTTCAGTCAATTATTTCTCATTATCTGTTGATGCAATTCATGTAATTTTCTTCGGTGATTTTCATGCTTTACCCAGAAGTTGATACTAGGATACTACGTGTGAATCTTTCTTATTGGAATGATCAGTTATCTACCATTTGACCGTCGCAGGGATTTAAAAACAGAACAGTTGCATATATATATATATATATATATATATATATATATATATATATATATATATATATATATATATATATTTTACGTTGCCCTATATATTGTACCGATAGTGCTTCAGCCTGATGGCTAAAATGCCACCTCTATCCGATATTTATTCATGATCATGAAAGTAATCAACATATTTTTCTTTCGGAACAACAGAACATTATTCCATCGATGGCATCTGAGGTTAAACATATTCGCCATGTAACTCTCAAAGTATTTCAGAGAGGCCTAATGCATATGCAGCTACAGAAAATATCCAGACGACTTATGAGAAAACTCACAGGAGATGGAGAATGCAGCCTAAGTGGAATTTAATTGAAGAAACTGGAAGTCACTATTACAAAAATTCTTGCTCTTCTTTTGCTTCAGTTGACCTTTTTTTTACCCCTGCGACAACAAAAACAATAAGCGCAATCCTCACTCAATTCAGAGAAATAATTTTTTGAATTTTTGTCAATCCTATCATCTTAAACCAAACTGATACATTGAATTAACATTTCCCTGTCATGTTTTGAAATCACGATCAATTTATGTGACAAATACGCAAGGTCTTATTTCATTCTAACTAATGAATTCATTGATAATAAAAAATTTACATTTATTATATTTACGATACAAAAGTTGCAGTAATCATCTTCTTTCGGAATAGACAAAGGGTTAGAGTCTGTCCCTGCAAGCTTGTTACATTTAGAAAATCTTGCGAACAATTCAGTGTTAGCTAATGACGGTTCGTTGCAAATTGGAGAAACAATGTCATGGAAATGGGTCCCACATGACCATACCATAAAAATAGTCAGCTGATTGTTATGATTTACTGCATTATCGAACGATTCACATCCGAAGTATACAATCAACAATATCAGCATTTGAAAACCGCTTTGGGCAGAGAACGCCAATTGTTTGTGAACAGAAAACAGATTATTCTTTATCACGATGATATGCGTCCTCATACCACACTAGAGAACAAAGATTTCATAGAAACATTCGGTTGAGAAAAATGATTCATCCACTAAACTCTCCTGATCTTGTTCCAACTGACAATCATTTGTTTAGGAAATCTGTTTTGATTGTCGAAGAATCACTCCAAGAAAAGAGCATAATGTTTTATTTCAGATTAAGTAAGTGAGAATATACCAGATCTAGCATCCAAAAACTTGTTGATAGATGATTTAAGGTTATCGAAAGCGAACGAAAATTTATCAATGCTTCTTGGAAACTGCCAACCAAAATTGTCAACTATATTTGTGTTTCCAAATAAACGGGAACGTCCGATAGAACATCCTTTACAAACAAATATTCAAGAAGGTGAAGTGAAAAAAATCAAGAAATAGACGTTACGTCTCAATTTTTTTCAATATTCCGTGGGCGTATTTCGATGCATTTTGATGGGGGCCTGACATCTTTTTCAGAAAAAAAATATTTGCAGCGCTTTACAGAGAAAAGAATTTGCTGTTTTCTTCAGCATCGAACTTGTAAACAGCTTATCTTCCCTCTGTGAACCACGGCAAATATTTTCTCTGAAAAAGATGGCATCGAAAAAACGCCAACAAAATAATGAAAAAAAATGAATATTTACTAGACTCAGCTTAATTCGACACAAAGCCGAATGGATTGGAATTTAAAGGGGGGCTGTGTTACATCAACCAAACGTGGATAGTTTACTTGTATTCACACCGTAGCTTTAGCATGGGCTCGAAACCCCATCTCTGGCACCGGTGGGACCTACGTAACTTTGACAGCTACGAAGTTGAGCACATACCAGTCTCTCTGACCACATGTGTTCTTTTTTTTAATTGCTCAATACAACAATTGAAAGTGAGGTCTTCATCGAAATAATAAGCTCACACTTCAAGCCTAAACAAGAAGGAAAGTATTAGATACCGGCAATAAAAATGTCACCAAAACTGTCAAGGAAAGTTTCTGCAGTTTTTTAATTTGGCTGGCTGGCTGGCTGGGTATGTATGGACCTATGTATATATCATGTACTCAGACCACACCAATAGAGTTACGTAGCTGAAAATTTAAACATTCACTCCATCTTATATTTCGGAAAAAACTTGTTTTCTCTCTCTTGAAAATTCCTCTCCGAAATAGGTTTCAAGTGAAGGTTTCAATTTACAATTCAAGTTTATTCTAAATTGGTAACATTCATGCTTGTTTCAGTTTTTTTTTATTCAGACTTTTTTTAGCGACTACGGCTCAGCAAAAGGCGATAGAAATGACTTATTCATCGATGACCCCCCACTTTTACAATTTTTCAGTTGATCACCCCAAACACGGTATGTTGCCAATTGACGTTGGTCCCTTGACGGTCACTATTGAGTGACTAACCAGACTTGCTTTTGTATTCATTCTTATTGATTTTCAGATTATGCGTGCATTTTCCTATCTATCCATGAGTGATCATCAATATTCCTACGACAAAGATTAACAACTTGAATTTTCTAATTCTATAGTTCTGACTTGAATCTCAATTCGGCCTTATATTCAGAATCGAAAAATTTCTTTCAGAGTATGTTTCCTGTGTTGTATTTTTTTTATTGTTTTGTTTTCAGATCATTTTTATTTCTTCTTTTTATTCCCATTTCATTCCAAGTCTCATGGAGATGTCGATCAAAATGGCGTCTTACCCCTTTCTCCTCAAAATCTCAACTGCCAATGCATTTGTATGAAATAGAAATAGCTCTCTCCTTTGTGTCATTTTGTCGATTCAAAGCCATAAAGAAAGAAAAATGTTTCCCGTGGCCAATATGAATCCAGGTATGAACAAAGATGTCTCATAATAATTCTCACTGTTTGCCCGTCAGATAAATGTGCACTGGGTGCTTTCAGTGATGGTTAACGAGCTAATGTTGCCGACCAATTCGCTAGTGAAGGAATTTTCTTAATAAATTTAATATCATCGGAATCCCAGAAGTGGTTATATATATATATATATATATATATATATATATATATATATATATATATATATATATATATATATATATATATATATATATAACTTATATATATATAACTTATATATATAACAAAAAACTGGGGAAAAAGTTCTCAATACTGTATTTCAATGCTATAGCAGCGCTATAGAAATTTGTTAGAAAATTGTTTTTACCAAAAATATATAACGCACAACTCCCGGATGTAACGATTACTTATTTCATTATATATACATGTGCGCGTGTGTGTGCTACACAGTACGAAATAATGTGCTCCAGTCAAAATTTTGAATGATTTCATGATTAGATGGAATCTATTCATTACTGTTTATAAGGTTGGTCATGATACAAACACTGTCCAAGAGTAAAAAGTTGGGTAGTGATCATGAGTTACATAAGGTAATATTCAACGAAGTTTTAGTATTGACAATTTTTGTCCCCACTAAAGTTTAAACTTATCGACAATTGATAATGACATCATCAAAAGAGGAATTGACGCTGCCCAAATACCCTCCATTGGCCAACACCAAGGAGATGGGATACCACCTGAAGCTAGAAAACGTCTTATTTGGGATGCCATTTGCAGCGATTCTTTCGCAAACGGCAGTTTGATTCTGTCTGTCATCGAGCCAGGTACTTTCGCTGAACAGGCCGAAGATGGAGGCGGAAGATTGTCAAGTACTGTACATTGACCAGCAGGTTCGGATTTTTACCAATCATGGTTGAGACGTTTGGTGTGATTGACCCCAAAGCATCGATGCTCATCCATCGAATTGGCCAAAGCGCCGCCGAACGTCACAACGAGACACAAGTGAACACCCGACTCTTCCAGGGTGCGTCGATGGCGATAATTCGAGGACACGCATTTTCCATAGTGACAACGAGGGTAGACAAGGTTGACCGTAGGAATAAGAATCTCAGAATCCGTTCGGATTATATTGAAAAGATGGCCAGACTACAGAGTTGTTTGGAACACTCAGCATTACCCCAAAACGGAAACATTCATTTACTTCAATGGTAAGGGGAGATAAATCAAACAAACATCAATCTTGGAGGGACTCCAAACAAAAATAAATAATAGCGACATCTTCATTCTAAAAATTTAATATATGTTATGAAGGCAGTTGACCTGAAGAAAGGGCATTTATCAGAGCAATGCTGCAAAACTTCAATCACTCCATCGCTTGTCTGAAGGTAGAAACTGGACTAAAAGTTCAAAGAGATTCCACCAGATGGATTCAGACACAGAAAAATATTGCAGTGTCTAACTCTGAAAATGGTTCACTAAGAATGCAGATTCGGATTTACAAAACGTCATCAATGAGAAGTCCATTTGAAAAAAGATCCTCTAACAACGCAGGTTGATATCTCTTATCTTGATAGTCGTAACCTTTTTCAGAATAAATTGTTACGATATAATTTATGATCAGGCCAATATACGTTCAATTGACACAGCAGCCAAGCCGGAATTCGAAGTCGCTTCGCCGGTTATATTTCCCGTACAGCAAACAGTTACAAAAAGCTCCCCACCCCCGAGGCTCCTATCAATGGTTAAGGCCACATTTATATTCAGAACTTTAAAATTGAAATACGCCCCGGGTTCTTCACGGATGCGAACACGGGTCTATGCTGAAAAAAATAAAAAAATAAATAAAAAACAGTTCTGGTTAGACGCTGATCAGAAACTGTTACGTGATCAACACCTTTTGGCAGAATGCCTTGTTAGGGGTGATGAATTAAAAATTTTTTAAAAATGGATGATGAAAAAAATGAGTTACTTCCCTCACCATTTGCTGGGCAGTGATCTCTAAAATGTTTGAATTTTCAGAAAACTTACCTGAACGTTACCAGGCACAAAAGACCGATTTAGCATAATTTTACTTTGTAAAACTAATGTTGGCAGGAATTTTTCGAAAGACAGAAAAAATATAATTTTCTAAACATAAGGAGAGAAATGTTTTCAACCCACAAGTTCCTGCTGCCTGATAAAAAGATGGTACACAGATATCCAGTCAGCCAGAACCATTTTGAAACTTGAGAAACCTATGTTGATTATGTTGACAGTTTTGGTTGGCAGTTCTTACAAAACTGAAGTCAATAGTGAAATTCAAGAGATTTGCCCACGGACAGCCTGGAAGCGAGTAGGAAATTGACGAATGGGTTTTCGTTATGAGACGTTGCAATCTGTGTGTGTGTGTGTGTGTGTGTGTATGTGTGTGTGTGTGTGTGTGTGTGAGAGAGAGAGAGAGAGAGAGAGAGAGAGCACACGCACGTTAGCGTGTGTATATGGGTGTGATATGGGAAAGGAAGACGACTGTGAGGAATGGAAGTGTTTTTTTTTCATTTCTCTTCATTTGAGGCAGAACAAATATTTTCTTTCTACAACTAATGGATTTCATGAATGAAGAGACGTTTCCATTTCATATTTTCAGATTTCATTTGTCATTTTTTTCTGCTTGTACCCAGAGTGAATTGATAACAACTCCAGAATATTTTTCTACCAATGAATATAAAATGTTCCCTAAACCCTTAGGTGATATATTTTATCAAGTTTTTTTTTCTTCTAGATGTGTCAACACATCTTTATAAGACGCTTTTCTGTCGGTCGGTTGGTTGGTTGGTCGGTTGCGGTTAAAAGCCATGTCTTCATTATCGGATGTAAAATCTAATCTGATCAATTTTTTTACCAGCTGTTAATTGAAATATTGAAGGTACACGTAACTGCCCCAGATGGCCCCAAAATAGCTGTTTACAATCTTAATCGAAAATAATACTTGCCGAATATTTCCATACCACAATATCTTATATGAATGAGAATCAATTGACTCAATGAAAGACTTTTTGTCTTCTCCCTGCTCCTATTGCTACTACAACCACAGATAATGGATGCAACGTTGAATTTATCATTCTGGTTATGCTATCAATTGTATAATGCATATTTCCCGAAAGATAGATGATAATTCTCGTGATCAAAATAATGCCTATCAAACAATGTTTTATTTTTTTTTTAATTGTGGTTGATGCACAAATGTGAAGTTGGCAAATAATTGAAATATTTAATAGGCTATTCACTACCGATGTGAATTTGATCCAGAGAGGGTGCTCCAATAGTATGGCCAAGCGCCAGTTGACTCAAAAGTCTATGAATAATCAGAACGCTTGTATGGAAAGCCAGTCAGCAGGCTAGTCAAGTAGACTCTATGCAGGTGGATTGAGTTCCAGTAATATGGCCCTGTGACAAATGAATCCAAACTTTTCATTTCAGGCTTATCAGTCAAATCCGTTACAGCCGTTATATTATGGAGTGGGAAATAGGAAGAAAAAAATTAACTTTCAACGGTACACGAACTCGCGTCCCGAATCTCGGGTGCTCGTTTTTCATGGACTATGTTTGAGCAAATCTAACCATAGATTAACCCAAATAAAATGGCCAAACATCTATTTTAATGAATTATTCTCAGGATTCAAAAACGAACAGATTGTGTTCAAAACCTGTACAGTGATGTGATCAGAATAGTTTCCGTCATGGCATCAGGTATTTCTGTTACAACGTCACGAAAAATGGGTCAGGTCTCCCCCCCCTCTCTCTCTCTCTCTGTATGAGTGCTTTCGATCTTTTTCAATTTGGTCTGAGAAAATTGACTTTGGCTTTCATAGACCTATCAACGTCTGTTGCAGGTAATAACTTGAGATTCAATGTAATACTAAATAAACAATGTTATGCGAATGTTTTGAGGAAACGAAAATATGACTGTAATTTTTTAATTTCACTCAAATAGGGGGTTTCTCCGACCGAATTAGTTGAGAAATTAAAAGTTTTCTTAAAGATCCTTAGACACACTTCACTCACACACATACACGCTTCATGCACACACACACACACACACACACACACATATATATATATATATATTGAATGCATTAGACAATATGGAGACACGAAAGTTTAGAAACTGGATTGAATTTATTCTCATTATATGTTTCAAGATACTGTTTGATGTCGTTGTCAAATGTCAACTGGGAAAAATTATAGAATTTGAAAATAACGTCGCGTCATCTGCCCGTCTCAAAACCTTGTTATTCGCAAGATGAGAGCAAGAAGGGGTGCTAGTATTCCACAAGAGGAGTTCAATAAGTGTAAGAGATAATTAAGAAGTGAGGAATAGCCATCATCATCATCATCATCATCATCATCATCATCATCATCAGTCTTTTAACGTCCGTCATTGGACATTGACCTTCCCCAGGATTCACCAAACTTCTCTATCATGGGCGTTGCGGAGCCAGTACTTCCTGAATTTATCTAGCTCGTCTCGCCATTTAATATTCTGCCGGCCTCGGTTGCGCATGTGATCTCGGGGGATCCACGTTGTGAGTCGTGAGTCGTGATGTCCACCGGTTAGGAATAGCCATACTGACTGAAAATTAATTTGCATTTGATAACTTGGATATTTAGTAAAACGGTAACTGAATGAGATTTGGAGATTTGGTGATTCTGAGATGGGGTGTTGAGTTTCCTGAATGAAGGTGTTAGAAGATGGTTCCATTAATAAATTTATCATCCATGGCTTATAGTCAGTGTGTAAGGAAGTTTTTAGAAATTGGATGTGGTGAGTGTCGACCCCTTCCTTTTTAATGGGTCTATGGGAAATGGTGGTGCATACATATATCCATATATACACATAGAGGACTCACACATCTACACACTCCCCACACACATATCAACAAACATATATGTGCAGATACGCACACACATATATACATGTACAGAAGCATACATATACAAATACTGGATTTAAAATTCAAGAATTGAAGGTGTAAAAGATGTAATACAAATCAGGAATGTGATATAATATAATGCAATAACCGATGTGAGATGGGTTTTATTTCATTAAGTATTCGATACATTCAACATAAAAAAACACATCAAGTTGGGGTAGAGCAGAGTTCAAAATATGATGAAATAAAAGAGATCAAAAGACAGCGCAGTATATCGGGGAGAAAACAGGAGTCTTAAACATCATAGAATCTATTAAAAAAACCTAAATGGCAATGGGCTGGCCATGTTGCAAGAATGGTAGACAACCGATGAACATCACAAAATACAACATGGATCCCCGGAGATGACATACAAAATCGAGGTCGACAAAATACAAGATGTAGAGATGAATCTGACAAATTCAGAAAATACTGTCTCTGCGACCCCCATAACAGAAAATAGTGGCAGATCCTGGGGAAGCTCTATGTCCAACGACGGACGATAAAAGACTGATGATGATGATGATGATGATGATGATGATTTAGGGCCTTCTTGGTGTGTGTCTATCTTTCTGGAGTGTAGGATCTTTCTCTTATTCTATTTACATATCTTTTCTTTTACTTTTCTCTTTTCTCTATATAATGGTTGGTCATAATGTTTTTCTATTTTACATAGTGGGGACACTTGCTTGACCAACACTCAAATTGATTTCGACACTTGAATTGATCTTTAAAAGTCACCATCGCCACCGATACTATGTTTATCCGTGAGTCAAATTACCTTTGAACACAAATTTGCAGCCTTTAGGATGCAGCTGTCTCCGCTAGATTTGAAAATACCGAAATTGATCAGACCCTACCAACATTGACCTGACCTTAAATTGACCTTTAATAATCAGCGGAGGACCACTTATCATATGATGTTTTTACACAAATCTACCATGTTAGGGTTTAACCTTCTCCATCAGACCCAGAAATGCCAAACTCCAAATTACGCTTTTGATATCCTCTAAGGTCAATGCCATCTATCCTATGTTCATCCCAGGGCCTAGTTACCCTTAAACACAGATCTCCGGAGGATTCCATAAAACATGGTCAGAAACAGACATTCTTCACCTTTATACAACTTATGTATATGCGCTTGCGCGTGCATGAATGTATGTGCATTCGTGTGTTTTTGCGCATATTCGTGTATGTTTGTGCGCATTTATGCGTGTGTGTGTGCGCACACGCTTATGAGTGGATGTGTACATGTGTGTGTGGAATAATCATGTAATTTCATTTTAAAGAAAACCTTCAAATAACCCTCATTGCATTTATAAGAAAGCAAAGTGAACTGTGACCAGATATATACGTCTACATCGACGCATTATTTCACATTTTGATACAACGGCACAGACAAACGAACGTAAATCATAAAAAAATAATCAGTTTCTTAATTACGTCTTGTTTATAATTAGCAAGGATTCTTTCTAATTAATGAATAAGAAAAACATCGTCAACCTAATTAGTACATATACATTTCTGAATGGCTATTTGTGCATTCAAATACATCAACTTACTCATTTCTACAGAAGGTTCTCAGAACATAAGGGCGTCAATCAGGAATAAGTTCAAGTTGAGTGATTAATTGGCAGAACTCAGAGAAACTGTAGAACTTATGAGTAAACAACAAGAGGATCAATGTTATCTTCATCTTTTCGATGAATCTGGATATCTCAATTAGACGCTTTTAGGTCGATTGGTCACAGTTACGTTACACGAAAGAGAATTGAAGAGAATATGTGACGTCATCGATAGCACATTCGTTCTGATCAATAGATGGCATATTTAGGTTTTTTTCAAGTGTTGCGAATTATCGGTTTTATTAATAGCTAAACCGGTCTTAAAAAGGCTGAATTCAGTTAAACCTCTCAATTTCCGGCTAACTTTAAAGCTAAAAATATCATATACATTCATTTAAAGCCCTCTCATCGATTAAAATAACCATACACCAAGACTCCAGAACAAATCATTTATTAAAACAATTGTATACCTATTTCAATTGGAGCAATTTTTTTAATAGCTAGATTTTCTGGTGAACCATCTTCACGTCCCCCTTTTTCCTCCTCCTCCTCCCGCTACTACAACTGCAACTAATAATATTACTCACTTCGTTTAGAATCTCTTTTAAATCGGAAGTTACAAATGTGGATGTAAGGTAGGTGGACGCATTGTTGAACTTATAGTTCATGTTTTATTCGATGAAGCATTGCTAAGTTCCATGAAAAACCATCAACCAAAACTCTCATCATAGGTTAGCTCAGTTTTCAAGTTGGTTAGGCTGACTGGCGATGTATGTATTACGCGTAAAGACAGCACCAATGGAGCTTCAGGGCAGAGGATTTAAACAATTAATCTTTATCACCTTAAGAAAAAATCCTTCTTTGTTCTGTACGTATTCCTCTAAAATAGACTTTGGGTCATTTGCGATGTAAGTTTATGCTAAATTGTTTCTTCTTTCTGTCCAGCAGCATTTACGTTTGTTTCTTTTCAATTAGGTCTTTTCAAGTGATCACTTTCCACTAAAAGATGAGAGAAACTACTTATTCTTTGATCAATACTTTTTCCAATTTTTTAATTGATCAACCCCAACACAGCATAATATTGGCCACAATATAGTTTCTATTGAGTGACTTAACAGATCTTACTTTTTCTATCAGATCGTCAACTTTCATTATAATTATAATTATTATTGATTTTTTACAAGTATTTTTTTTTCATCCTATTTTTTGATTGAAGGGGTTGGGCTATATTATCGTGCAGTGATGGAAAATTCCAGGGGGAACGAATTAAAGACCGACAAGGGATCCACCTGTTGGGCTGCAGAACTGGTTCTTTTCTGCATATGAAGAATACTGCTTATAAAACGAAATGCATTTTATTACAGCCTCTTCTCAAGATATACAGGTTCTGCGAAAAATCCAAAGAAAATTTCAGTTTTCGGAGCTTTTGGCTTTACAGAATTTCAGATAAGAGACCTGTACTTGAGTTGGTTTACATGTCTTCGTCTTCACTTGCGGTGTTCTGTTGTAGGTTGAGTGTGAACTAGAAGTTGATTGACTCAAGTTGATAACCGTAGTTAGTTTAATCCCTTAATTCAGTGACTCCCAAACTTTTTTCGAATCACGGTACCCTTAGTGTATCACGTATTTTCCAGGGTCGGAAAATACTGGACAGTTGCATTTCCCACGCATATATTTTTTCGGACTGTTTCCCCCATCTCGTATCATTTTTTTAAAATCTCAACGTTTCGCCTGTTGTAACCCACGACCTTCTTCTAGTGGGTGTCGTAAATGGGGGGGGTATGAGTTATTGCATGTGTGTGCACCGTGACTGTAGCAACGGAAGAACAAAAGACATGAAACTCATGTCGGGATTCAGAATCAAACCTTTATTTATTTATGTTTTCACTTCAGCCGACCATAAGATACATTGATAGTCTTCGCTTGGAGACCTAACAAAATCCCCACTCTCTGAGAGAGAGAGAGAGAGAGAGAGAGAGAGAGAGAGAGAGAGAGAGAGAGAGAGAGAGAGAGAGAGAGAGACTGGTTAATCAGTCCTGCCGTTATGGGCCAGCGGCTGCCATCGTATCACCAGAAGGGAGAGTGATTGGGTAAAGGCACCCCATTACTCTCCCTTCTGGTGATGAACTTTTGATCCCCTAATTTAGACGCAAGAGCTTTTTCTACCATTAATTCTTTTACTAGATCAACATATTCCCTCTTCTTTTACCAGAGACCAGAACTATTCTTTTCTCCTATCCTCTTGCTTTTTTTCTTTCTCATACCATCAAAGTAACAATCTATCTTTCTAACTTCCACCATTAGAATCTTTATATACCGTCCTTTTTTTAACAACCTCTTTTCACTTTCTTTCTCCTAATGTCTTTTTAATTAAGTGGCTGTGACTAGCTATCTATCTGCGGGGGTTCCAAGCGAATACGCTTCATCTTGTCATAATAGATCTCCTTGAGGCGTGTCTACCATCCTTTTGGCGTCTGAGAAGGGTTACACTTCGACTAAGTATGTGAGTAGAATTCACGTATATCCACGCAAAAAAAAAGTATCTTTCACATAAGTGTTATTTGACCATAAAATCTAATATTTAAGAATGAAGATGTAATATTTGATCGAGCATTCTCCATCAGCCCTCATAATGTAACAGATCTAGAGCAATTTGTTCTCTGTTAGAGTTATTCTGGCTCGTGGCAGAGCCATGAAAGTGTTAAACAGCCTATACGACGCTCCGTGCGGTTTGTACGATATCGACCACTTTAGGGTATTCTGAGTTTTATTTTGAAATTCCTTTCTACTTTTTAATTTGAAGTACATTTTTCGAAAATTGAAGCTAAAACGGTGTAGATCTAATGGGGTCTATTCTGATATTTCAAATTTCAACATCATCCAAATTTGATGCTATAAGACAGCGTTCCTTAAGTTACTGAATTATTCACCAAATGGCGAATGAAATCATTTTGGGGATGAATGGACTTAGGGGGGCGAATGAAGAATGAATGAAACATGAAGGGTGAGCAATTTCATTTACTTACTCGTCCTCCATGTTTCATGAATGCACCATTTGGCCTAGACAATATATACAGAGTGTAAACAACAAAAGAAAATGGGATGGTGCCGGGGTTGAAACTGCAACCAACAGGGTAGCCGCTTTTACGTAGCGTTGCTCTTAACATTGAGCTAAACAGACGCAGAGTTGGAACAAATGTTTGTGCTTTCGTATTAGAGAAACGCTACGTTGAAGCGGTAACCCTATCGGTTGCAAGTTCGATTGCTGCTATAGCCCCATTTCCTTTAATTGTTTATTCTATTTATGTTGTCTAGATCAAGTGATACATTCGTCGTTTATTACCGGATGGTCATTTCAAATAAGAGTTTCTGTATAACATAACGCAATTCATATATTTGTATATAACCATTTCTTAGTAATATATATATATATATATATATATATATATATATATATATATATATATATATATATATATATATATATGTATGTGTGTGTGTGTGTGTGTGTGTGTGTTATAGACAGCTGTTTTGTTGTATTACAACTCTTCAGTATGGCTATAGACAATCCATCATCCCATCCAGGACCACGAGGCAGGTTTGAAACCTTCACTTTAGAAGCAGGCCGCTGAACCACGGAACTGAACGGTCAGTAAGGCTGAATTTAAGCAATGTTTTCTATTTTTGCTTAAATTCCCCATATACTAGAGTGCTCTATACCTATGGAAGAGTATTGCACAATGCTTACAATGAACGGGTTATCTCATTTAAAGAGTGCTCAACCCTGAATAGAGGAGCATTAATATACACACACACACACACACACACACACACACACATATATATATATATATATATATATATATATATATATATATATATATATATATAATGGTGAAACGACGCGTTTGGCATAAGCTATATACTACAGATACAATGATTTTCCGGATGATGTCGAGGAATCTTGCTAGTGAATATGCTATCACGTTTTTGTTGGCTTGGAAATACATTAGGACGCTTCATAAATCTTCAAAAAAAAAAAAAAGAAAAAAAGGACATGATTCATTTTTCATAAGATGCCACAAAACTAAAACCTGCTTTAGAATCTTTATGATGCATTCACATTTCCATAAATGAATTTTGATGGGCCTCCATTTTGTCTGCGTTAATAGTCCGGTAAATGTCCTAGGGATACGTTTCTTTTGTGTGGAAATATGCATCGGCAATTTGAGCCTTGAAGGTTTTCAGATATCGAAATGGAACAGCTGTTTGATTTATCAGACATAACACTATGTCTTCGACGTTATCTTTTCAGAAAGAAGGCATATAATCATATCAGGCTTCTTTCGAAATCAAGTACAATGACTCAACCGTCTCTTCGTCTACCCGTATGTGACAGTTCAACTCGGGAACCACAAACGTTCAACCCATGAAATTTTCTGTGTGTACTAATGCGACCCAATGGCATGTTTCCAGCGAGATATTTTTTAATTCCAAAAATAATAAAATTTTGAGGTCTGCATTTGCGTGCATAGCAAGGATGATAATGTTTCCCATCTATTTATCCAAGGCTGGAGTTGACTTGGTTTTTCCTCCGTAACAACATCGATAACAACAACAACAGCAACCAGAATCCGGGGAGGAAACTCTTCATTGTTTGTCTATTCCCTCACATTAAACAAAACCGATAAAAGCAACATCTCTCTGATATCACGACCAAATGATCAGCAGGCGGCCCTCTTACCAACTGAGCCGAAGGCCCTATTTAGGCCTTCCACAGAAACTAGTCGAAAATCCAAACCATATCGCCGGTTATAATTTAGTCTTAGTAAAGAAGTAAGTAATATAAGATAACCTATCCGGAATTTAACGTCGTCTTGTAAGTAAGGCTTCGAAATAGAGTGGTGCAGGTGGAAAGGTTTAGTGCGAGCCGTTACTTCAAACCAATCAGGCGTTGAACAGAAGGTCATGTCGTCTTGGTTGATACAAAACTCTGAACATATGGCTCAGTAGTGATGCTCCTTACCTGGAATACGCCCAGCGTTTGTAGTTGAAAGTAGCTTACAGAATATGAAATGAAATTGCGAAAAGAAAATGCTTTGATTCTAGTTTCTCATGATTTCAAGCTTCTGAGAACTTGATACCATTACGTCTACCATATTAAGGCTACCAAAATAAGATGAAAGAAGAACTAGATACAGTTCATTATGATAACAATGTTTTATCTGAGAAATTCAGTCAGCTCAAGGTGATTACATTAACAACGAAAATAAAAGGAACAAGGATCAAACAACAAAAAAATAACAAACTCCAATTTCTATTCCAACTGAAGATGCTTACAGCAACAAAAAATTATAAAAATAGTCATTTTTTGTGGAAATCTTTTTATTCAGTGTTTCTCTGAATTTTTGAGATGAGGAATTATTATCATTTCTATTATTATTCGGATTATCCTCATCTTGGTTGTTTTTCATACAACGTTTCGGCCGTTGTACTCTAAGGCCTTCATCAGGTAGCTGTGGGGGAAGTAACGAACCGAACCCCTTTATTTAACCGACGGGGGTATATAGACCGCACTCCCCTCTTAGCAGTAGTAGTATTTTCGAATTATTATTGTCTCACACTGGGATCGAACCTAGAACCTAAAACCATAAGATTACTTGCAGTAATTCTGTCTGATTCTCTAACCACTACGCTATGTGTCCATATGGATATGTGAGCCAGTTCGTATCTGTATCATAATTTTGTTCATTTCGTACTTGTCCACCTGGCTCAGTCATTGGGATAGCCTACATGTAATCAGGTAGTTGTGAGTTCACACCACGGTGGGAAAATTTTAGTTTTACGTATCGGTTTACACCCCTAATTTTGAGGATTGTTCTTGTTGTCCTCGTTCTCGTTATGGTAAGAGAACAAAGTTAACTTCATATTTTGAAATGGAGTTTGGTTAAAAAAAATTATAGTCAAAATACCATAGTAATGTCTACCCCTTATCTAAGAATTTCAGACAACTTTGAATTGAAAATATAACCTCATTTGAAAGTGAATGTTTTACTCTCTGCTTCTTCAAAGGAATTAGAATGCATGTTTAGAGCAGGGGTGTGGCTGGGGAGGCGGGTGGTCTATTTCAAAACGCCACCTAAGTCCCGGATGGAGCGGGGCCCCAAATGCTGGATAAATAGTTCACCTGCTACATTTGAACTGATGTTATGTAGTAACAAATCCCAATAAATTTTGGAGTGGGCTCCATAAGGATCCTAGCCCCCGGGTCCCGAAATCTCTTGCTACACCCATGGTTTAGAGGATTCAATAGTAGCTCCTCATGAAACTCTTTCTACTCAACTTACTCTATATAAACTTTGTTCTCCATAGATACCACTGAAGATCCTTCGTATTCATGAGAGAAAAACAGCATTAATCAAGAGTCTGTTGTTAATCCAAAATTACTTGCCGTGTCGCAAGAACAATAAAGCAATGATTTTGTCTCCATTGTTAACAATTTATCAGTTTGCATTTAGATTAAAACAGTCAACGTAACCTATGTTATGACGCAGCATATCAAAATATTCAATGGCAAATGAGTTTACCAGTTATATACATAAGAAAACAAAGATAATCTTTCTCTCACGGATGTTGGCTTTATCTAACATCTAAATATCCTCGGATAGACAATATATATCTCGACTCAGCAAAATCACAAACATTTTCCTCGGTTTACAGGCATTTTTCCAATGAATAACATTATGTGAAATTTGAACGTTATCTTATAAATAGGGGGAAAATAGCGCCTGAAAACTGTAATGTTTTGGAAACTTTTTCATGATATCAAAAGCCTATTTAAGCCGTATCATTTGCATTGGGTGTGTGTTATGGCAGCTGTTCTTATTTCTACAAATATTCCGAGGTCATTACAGAAGTTACAATGTCACCAGAACAAAATAGGAAAAAAGCAAATGCTCTGATGTGCCTCACCCATTAATACACGAATGAGCCAAAACATTACGTCCGGCGATGTGTGGTAATAATGACAGCTGCTCAACTGTTTCATGTTATGGTCAGAGGTATGTTGGCCTCCGATAGTCGCCTATGGAGCTGAAACATTGAACCTAACAAGACACCACACTATATTGAAGAATTACAGGAGCCAGGCTTATCATAGAATCCATTACAAAACTGAAATGGCAATGCAACGTGGATACTCAGAGATCATATTCGAAACTGTGGACAGCAAAAAATAAGATTTTGTGACGGACTAGACAAGTTCAGAAAGAATTGGATCTGTGACACCCATGATAGAAAGATCTGCCCAATCTTTGGGAAGGTCAATCTCCGACGACTGGCACTAAAAGACAAATGATGATGATGGTTATTTCATTTTGATGCAATTTTTGTTCCAGTTATAGGTAAGAGGAAATTACAATGATTTTGATACAATAGTTAAAGCCAGGGCATTTAAGACATGGCTCAGCGTGTGGGATGCTCACATTTAGTTGTGGTCAGTAGATATCGGCAACGATTGGAGGAGGGAAAAATCACCAGTCACCAACGAGTAAACAAAAGGGCTATTGCAGTACTAATTGCAAATAACTTTATTCAACGTGAAGGAAGGAATACATTGAGTTAATATCAATATAAAGAAAAGGAAATAATCAGAGTAAAATACGGAAATACTCCATCTTGAAACATCAGAGAAACAAAGAAACAGGAGTAAATGTTAAAATGTTCATCCCAACAGCTTCATTATGTCTTGGGAAACCTTTTCTTTTATGAAAATGCATTCTCCCCCGAAGATTTTTAGTGGGGTTTTCAATTTGCGATGTAAGTTTATGCTAAATTGGTTTCTTAGTTTGTATCCGGCAGCTTGTTTCAAAAATGTAAGGGAAGTAACTCATACATTGTATTCTTTTTCCATTTTTCAAAAATTGATAACAGCCCAACACGGCATGCTTCCCGAACACATTGGTCACGTGACAGGATTCAAAAAAAAAATTATTGACAAAGCGGGACTGCTCCTCATCGTTTCGATGACATTTTTCGTACAATCTTTTCAGAGGCGTTCTCTACCCTCTATTAGAGGCTCTGTCCGCCGCCCTTTCTCCTCATTGCTTCTCAGATGTTTCAAGTCAGACTTACTTGAAACTTGGTGGAAAGGTATCCCTTGATAAAAAGCTTTATACCTGTTACTCAAGGTCACATGATCTGGCCATAACGGCGTTCAAACTCAATACTTCAAAATTGATGTCCTCAGTTGAGTCATATTTTCTACAAACATGTAAAAAAGGGGTTCATTGATGAGATTTTTTTTTTTACCTGTAATTAGCATCTACCTTAGGTCACATGATCTGGCTATAAAGGCATTTAAATTTTATAGAACTTATTGGATTTTCGGTTCCTGTTATCATTTAAATAACTTAATTTGAAAAAGTTACTCCCTTTCACAGTGGTTCGAGTACTTTTCACACTACTGCAACTACTGCCGTTCAAGTATCAATAGTAACAGGCCAAGTAAAAACCGAGCTGCAATATGTATTTCATATTGAGGGAAGTTGTAGTAGTAATAGTAGCCACGCACCGCCACAGCCACTGCTGCTGCTGCCGCTGCTGCCGCTGCTGCCACTGCTGCTGCTGCCGCTGCTGCTGCTGCCAATCCTCGTGAACCACACACTTTATGCTTTTATTATTTAGCCCGTGTTGTTATTTCTGTTCCCATTGTTACCAACATTAGCACAACAATAGTTGAAGCAATTCAAACAAATGCTTTTATGTTTTCCTTATTAATACAACAAGCACTGCAACAGATGTTAATCTGGCTACTTACTCGATTCCGCAGGCATTCATACTAGAAACCGTCAACTACACTGTCACCAGAACTGTCAACATAGGTTACTCTCCAGTTTTTAAGCTAGGCTGGCTGGCTGACTGGCTGGCTGGCGGGCTATGTATGTGCGCGTGTATATGTATAAATCACGCTTACGGGCCGCCCAAATAGAGCTAGAGTGATGAAAGAAAATCGAACCTTTACTCCTTATTATGTCTGGAAAAATTTTTTCAAATTTTTCACAATTTCCCCGCAAACGGATTTTTTTTATGGGGGGTCAATATACAGCGTAAGTTCATGCTAAATTGGTCACTAGTTTATGTCCAGTTTGAAAATTCGAACTTTTTAGTGATCTAACCAAACACATAAGAAATAACTTATTCATTGATCGACCCTTATTCCGATTTTGAATTGATCACCCCTACACGGCATGCAACCAAAACAGATAGGTTACATGACAGTTTTTATTGAGGGACAAATCAGACCCATTGCTTATTGTATTTTCATTAGAGCTTGTTCTTCTAAATTACATACATTCATTGTGAATCTCATTCGCTTGTATCAACGATACTAATCATAACAGGTCTGGTTAGTCACTCGATAGAAATTGTCACATGACCAACCTTTTTGGCAGCATGCCTTGATGGGGATTATCTATCAAAAAATGTGAAAAGGGGAGATCATTTAATAAGTTACTTCCCTCGACTTGGGAGGGGGGCAGTAATCACAAAGAAAAGTCAGAATTTTCAAAAGAAAAACAAGTGTGAATGGTGATCAATTTAACATAAACTTACATAAACAATTGAAGCTCCACTAAAATCTATTAGAGACGAATCTTAAAAACAAAACAAAATATATGTTTTTTCTAGACATGGGAAGAAGGAATTATTCAAATTTTCATTCCTTTGGCTCCATTGGTAACCCCCTGCGCGTGATGGATTCATACATTAGCCAGCCAGATAGACCAACTTAAAAACTCAAGAAACCTATGATGACAGATCTTAGATGGAAGTAAACAGTTGTTTTACAATAAAATATTAGGAACTATAATACTCAATCATAAAAATTGAGTCAAAGGTTGTTTGTGAAGATGTTCCGCTGAACGATGCTTTTTAAACTCAGCTTGGTACGGCACAAGGCCAAGGTAATAGAGCGATTCTGGCGTAATAAAATCTTTGATTGTAGCTTATGATCCTCTTCTTTCTTTGTCCAGTGATCATTTAGTCTTGAGGGAGGATGTAAAAAATGCAACTCAATTTGCTATGGTAATCATTGAAAGCTCTTGCTCTATTTAAACCTACGATATATGTATATATATATATATAGATAGATACACACACATATATATATATATATATATATATATATATAAGAGAGAGAGAGAGAGAGAGAGAGAGAGAGAGAGCGAGCGAGAGTGAGAGCAAGAGCAAGAGCGAGAGCGAGCTAGCAAGCGATGTCTCTTCTCTTGTAATCGTCCGTGCACGGGCGTATGGAAACTCTTTGGTGGGGGGTGGGGCAAAGGGCTTCATTTGCCCGAAATTTTACCCGGTTTGACTTGAATCACACCGATTTGCCTGAAATCCTACACTGTTTTACACGAATTATGTGCGTGTGAGGGAATGTCTGTCCCACCCCTTACTTTAGCTCGTATGCCTATTAGATATTATGTTCATCACTCTGGAATTTGCAACTAATTCACTTACGAGTTGCAAATATATTTGCTTTATTTAGATCAAAACTGAAAGCATACTTTCTGGAACAATACTAATGGTTTTTTGATGAGGTTTTCAATCCGGTTTCCGGCATTTTTTATAATCATTTCATTTTATTTTACTGAATTTTCTTTTAGATTAGCTGTTTCAAATGATGGGGAGGGTTCTCTCTCTGTCTGTCTGTCTCTCTCATATATATATATATATATATATGTATATATATATATATATATATATATATATATATATATATATATACACACACACATTATATATATATATATAAATATATACACACACACACATATATATATATACACACATTATATATATATATATATATATATATATATATATATATATGTGTGTGTGTGTGTGTGTGTGTGTGAACCTATCTCAGTTCTAAAATTTTCCAATACAATAGTATTATTTGATGTAATATATGTTGATGAAGTAAATGTAGTTCATTTTCTTCATTTTTCATCTAGTTTCCGTTTTGAATTCATTGCATTGTATTTAGTTGTCTAGTATAAATTGTACGTATCTGAAAATTTGAACAAAATATTTTGATACTTGATACTTATGTGCCAGTGCTAAATAAGGAACAAATATTTTTTTATTTCATTTTGTCTAACCACTTCCGACAACACAGAATAGTAAAGACCTCAGGGAGTGTTGCTCTTTGAATGCTTACGTGTTACTTTATGCGGTCAGATCTGCAAAATCATGATGTGTACTGAAGTTACACGACTAGTTATTGGCTTAAATCAATTATGTGTGTCACTGATGTGTCCTTCGAACACGCTCTCCAAATTTATTTTATCTGTTCAGTCACGGATATATTACACACACATCCTTATTGTCACTCTAAGATCGACACTCTTCAAACTCACCCAAGTCTGAATTTGATATGTTAAATTATTTCGTTAGTCCCCACCAAGGACTCAGAGGCTGTTGGTGTTAGGGCTGAAGCTTAGGGTTAGGGCTATAGTATGTGTTTTCGTTCTCGCGGGTTAGACTAACGATAAAACGGCAATTTTGGTCTTTTTTCGATGATGAAAAAATAAAGTTTTCTAATCCATTTTTTCTTTATTTTTATGCTTCCATACTTTAGAATTATGGACGTTAGCTCTTGGAGAGGACGAGAAAAACTGTAGCCTACAGTAAAATGAAAGTTACTGCTAAGCAAGATACACGCATTTAATGTATGTAAGGTGGAGATTTTTCAAATAGTTATCTTTAGCTGATATAATCGTTTTAGCTATTAATGCCTTATTTGCCTTGGCTACATTTTTGTCGCTATTAAACAACATTAGATAAACATTCGGCTAAAAAAAACCAAAAAAACTTTAAATAAGAACTAATTACGATAATCAGTCTGGAATGTTTTCGACTGGACTAATTTGCATTTAATTCGGCATATCGTGTGTTTTAATTATTGTAGTTATAAAAGAAATTGAGATAATATCTAATATAACATTTATTTTTTTAAATTTTTACTTACAAGGAGAAATACACTGTGCTTTAAAAGCATATATCTTGGTTTCTGGTCATTGCAGACCTGCCAAGGCAGGGGAATTCTCCGGCGGGAGATTTAAAAAAAAAATGCCTCCCTTCCCTCCACCATGATTAGGGGGCAGATAAGATTTTGTATTCTGGAAGCCCAAGCTAATTCAGTGTATTGAAAACCTATCAACATAATTTTTTACAACAAAATGCAGATGAATCAAAGGGAAAATGATTTTTGCAAGTATATTTTCTCAATACAGGAAATTAGAACAAATCCTCTACATGCGCAGGTAGGGGAATAGCCCTTGTCTTTAAAATGCGAAGTGCAGGAGAATTCGTAGTTTTGTCATTGCCTGCAAACTAATGGAAATCAACGGAAACATGGCAATTGAAGGATCAAACTTCTCTCCTGCTTCAATTACCACTGAAGATGATTTATGAAAATTTTGTATCTCTATAGAATAAATGAATCTGGAGTTATATTGGACTTGTCAGTTTATCTCGATTGGTAAGAGAAACACTTTCCAATCAAACACTTGTGATTTCACTCCGTGAGGATTGTTCTTTTTGTTAATAGACTCATACAAACTTGGCCTGGAGTTTGAAAAAAACAAAAAAATGTTATAATTAACTTCGATTGTTAAAATTGCACGCACAAAATACAGGGTTTCGCCAGAGTTTTTGTTGTTGTTGTTCGTTAAATGTCATTAGAATCGTTTAATTTTGACTAATAACACCAGAAAAAGATTGCATTTGATTAAATTGTGGCTGCTGTCATATCAGCATTCATTTGAAAAACTGGGTTGTAGAATTGAGAGGAGGATGCTATGCGCTGCTTCTACAATAACTAGCTGAAAAACAGAAGCTGAACGTTTTGTTTGCCTTTTTCCGAAAGAGTGGCATAAAGCGAACAATCGACAATCTTTGACTACCGACATATTTTTTTTTAGAAAAGAAACTGAAAAACAGGTTCAAGTGGAAGAGTCCATTGAAATGATGTGTAGGAGATATTTTTTATTAGCAAACTTGTTATTTGAAGTGGAGGAGTTCATAAAAACGGACAGAGAACCAAGAAAATCCCTTAATTCATCATATTATCGTCATCATCATCATTCCGTCCTTGGAGATAGACATTTCGCCTGATCTCCCTATCATGGACGTCACGGACCCAATACTTTCTGAACTTGCCTAGCACGTCACGCTATCTTTTTTGCTGG